>CAJVRN010000116.1:6665000-7217500 GCA_911728415.1 Lagocephalus sceleratus
GTCTTCAGAGACATCAATGGAAAGCTGCCGGGCTGCAGCACTAAGCCCGTCTGTGCTTCCAGCAAATCCCCGATATCTGCTCTGCCTGTCACATGTTGGTGTACTACATCAGATACCAGCCTTTTAGAGAAATCGGTCACAGTTTGGGTTTAATCACACTCCCCTAAACGAGTGGCAGCTTTAAAAGTGGAATATTAAAAATAAATAAATAAAATCTTTGACTGCGGCACCGCATTAATATTTTTGCGCGTCTGGTCTCTGCCGCCTGTTCTCTGTCGCCACGGCAATAATAGTGACAGAGAGGAGCTTCAGCAGACCTAAAATGTCATCTCCTCTTAAACCAGCACTCGTCTTTTGATGATATCGCACTTTTCAAAAGTTGAACATTTGCTAATATGGCTGTTGGATGTATCATCCCAGCCTCTCATTCATGGTGCTGCTCAAGCGCGGCCTCATCGCCCAGAGGTGGCGTTGACAGGGACATCGGCTTGACTGATTAAAACCATCGTTTTGCTGGTTTATTGCCCTTGATTAGCGACTCCAAGACCAGTCGTGGAGTTAATATGGAGTAGAAACTAGAACCCCCCTCAAAACTACACTCTAAAATACCACTTGCCTTCAACCCCAAAAAGTTGCCTGGAAAGAGTACCTGGGACAGGTGGTGGAAGCTTTCAGATTCCCTGGAATTCTTGAGGGGTGGGGCTATGTGCTGAAGAGCTGGAGCGTTCCGGATTTCTGTTCACCTGCCAAAATTGAGCGAACGGTGTTTCTCAGTTAACAGCAGGAAAGAGTCACCTTGTGAACTTCTGATGTGTGGTGTGTTTCACCCAGCTGCACAAATTCAAATGTTTGTGGAAAAGGGGCAAGTATATAGCAACACTTTCATCGTTTCATTCTATCGTCACATTATATATTATGTCTTTAAGTAGGCTGACTTTTTTGGTTACAGTGTGAACAATTTAATCAGTTGACAGTAACCAGATGAATTAGGGCTCTTAAACTCGAGTGTAAATGCTGATCCACACAAGCATTGTGTCATATTAGCCCAAATATAAGACAACCCCGCTTATAATGCGACCCCCATTTGTCAAGACACACTTGTGTAAGAAAGTCGAAGACAAAATTTTGCACTAAAACAATTTACTTTGAAAATGGCAATGTACTGGCTCATCTTAAAAACAGATGGGGAAAGACAAAAAAGAGCGTGACGTTGCAATGTGTAAAGAGCATCAAAACAGGAGAGCTAATTGGACTACTGGCACCTGAGAGGAGTTCGTATAAACACAGTCTATTCCACACAGGCGTCCTCAGCCTCGCTGCCTTCACTTTTGCTCTCATCACTCTCGTCCTCTGGTTCCGCCGGCCCCTCCCACAGAACTCCATCCTCGCTGCTGTCCACAATGTTGGAAATGCAGCATCTTTGGAACCCATTGATGATGCTCCCAGACTTGGTATACACTATTAGTATATATAGTACACGTTTACACATTTTTTCACCGTAGTCTATATTGTATACATAGTATATAGTATATATTTGTAATGTAGGCAGTATATTGCTTAAGTTTTATGTATATTCTGAAGAATCCATTCACAGAGCATATACACAGCAGGTTTCTGGATTGTTCCTGCTGGTGTGAGTGCGTGATCGCAGACAGGAGCCACTCTGTCTCTAGCGCAGATTATCCTTAAACGGCTTGCTGACGACAATGTCTCACACCTGTAGCTGGCTCATCACCCCCCCCCACCCCCGGGATAATCACCAAGCCACCATTCTCATCTCTGCACTCGCTTTTTGACTGGCTCTCTCAAGTGTTCACGGAATGCATCCAACACTAACAGGTGGCCTCTTTAGGTCCTGCCTTGCGTTTTAAGATAACATAAATGGGTAGTTTAGTGCCACCAGCAAGGCATGCTCCCATCACTATATTCCTGCCCTTTTCGTTATCAGCAGATTGCTCTGTAAAGGATTTCTCATGGATGTTTTTTTTTTCTCCCATAACTGAAGCACATTTCGCTGAGCAGACAGGAGCTTCTGCCTGATGTCGGAGGGCAGGCGCTGGACGACACTTGTTCTGTGTTGGGAGCACAAATCCACAAGGCCGCATCATTCTCCCGCACCAGCCAAGGCTCGCTTTAAAGTCAGCACGAGGGATATTGAGCTCTTTTGGCATTTCCAAAGCCTTCAGCTGGATCATGGCTCTGGTGATGGGCAATCCGTCCTGTCGTTTGTCAGAAAGATGTACTCACTCCCTCTTCTGTCATTTGCCTGAAAGCGGCCGCTGTTGCGACCACGGAAAGATTTCCTTTGACTGAACGAATTCTGAATTCGTCAGACGGTCTTTCCGCGCTCTCCATTTCCCGACGTGGCATTCTGTGACACCGTATTTCTTGGCCACTCGACAGTTGTCAGATTCTTCTGCAGCGTTGACAACCATCAATTTCAAATTGCCAACATAGCTTCTCCGCTGCTGTCTGTTCACTCGGCTGGCTTTTGAGCCGCGTTGTTCTCGATGGTCTCGTCTTTCTCATTGAATATTTAACCTCCTGAGACCCGAGCTCTTTTTTGATATACATTCTTAATATGTCCTTGCTATTTAAGATTATTGGGACCTGATAAGTGTAAAGACTGAGAATCATGTTTTAACAATATTTTGAAACAAGTGGTTTTTGGGGACAATGATGTCCACATACAGGGACAATCCATCTAAATTTGTAGTAATATAATGTTTCAGGGTCCATGCATGTGGACATTTGGCCCCGTATTAAGAAGAATTGGCTTTTATATTATAGGTGACCCAAAATCTAATTTCCACATATGTGGACGCCAGGTCTTAGGAGGTTAAATAAGAACTGGTTTTGACCTGAAAGTTTAAAGCGTGAATGTAAGACAACCCCCCCCATTTTTTTTTTAGATTCAAAATATATCGTCTTATATTTGGGGTAACGCAGTAAGTGCATGTGTGTCCTGCAGACCTCAGCGGAGTGACCTGGACTCTCACACCGACACGGAGTGGATGGATGACAGCCGAGACGCTGTTCTGCAGCTGCTGGTACCTACAGGCCACGGCCCACTGGGACCGGACCCTGACCTGATGCGATGGTGATGAATGGCGCCGTCAGCCCGTCAGCAGGACCAGCCCGGTCTCATACGCCCCCCCCCGCCCCCCCTGCACGTGCACATACGTGAAGACAGGGGCAATTCAAGTGTAGTTTCACCAGACGGAGAGATGAGAAATCACAGGAGGAGACAAAGGGGAGAACAGACCGAGATGCTAGAAGTGACAGTTTGAGGAAAATAGAGGTGACAAGAGAAACACAAAGAGCTGTCATAGCAAAACGCTAAATATGGCAGAGCAACAGTTAATTACCACCTCCACCCACAGGTAGCGAGCATGCATAATGGTGGAGGTGACAGGACACCTGCCAGAAACCCTCAGCTAGTTATCACCTGCTGGTATTTTTGGAGCAGTCCTCCCGGAGGTCGGCCCACTTTCCTCCAACCCTCCACCCCACCTCAACTTTTTTTTTTTAAATAGATGCCCCCCCCTTCAGCATATGTGGAAGCGCGAGGAAAACACCCGGAGATGTGCTGCTCTTGGTGCAGAGATCCGACTTGGCACGCAGGCACTCTGGGATTTGCCAGGAACCATTTAGAGGTTGTAGAGCTTTCACTTTCTAGACGGTTATTCCCTCTGCGCAAGATCATTCTGCCTTTACAAAAGGTCCACCATAACCACCAACTGGTCTTTTATTGTAAACTGGGCACATTTGAAAGTCTTGTTAGTTCCAATACTGGGATTTATGCTGTCATATATCCAATTTTATATGCTTAAATCCTATATTATATACTTATGTTGCATGCTGTCTGGTTTCAACCATCAAGATCTAAAGAACACTTTTTTTTTAAAAAAGATTTTTAAATATCACGTTAATTTCCTCAACGTGTGTCGTCTGAGGAGCACGATATCAATGTCCTGAACTGCAGGTCACTAAAAGTCCTCCTGCCCTATTCGACCATGTTATTAGTGTGAACACTTCCAACTACTAAGCAGTTTAATTACGTTGCCAATTTATTTGAGTAGGATCGAGTTGCATCTCTGGAGATTTGATCAGTCAGTACTCAGACAAAACTGGGAAATAACTGGCCTCCTTGAAGTGACCTACGATGCAAAATTGAGACAAAGGAAGCTACACTACCAACCCTTATATCTTCCAATGTGTTGCCTAGAAACCTGAACAATGGCAGGTAGCGCTGAATAATCTGTGTCGAAGTGCAAACACTGAGCATCCCAGACAGATTAAAAAAAAACAAACACGTCAGATACAGAATAGAAAAAGAAAAAGAAATTGCATGAGTATTAACTTTGGGTGTGAGGCTTCGAGATGGAATTCTTCACACTTTTGCATCTAAGTGCAAGCGAATGTGTGTTGGAGTGTTGACAGGAGCTGCGCTTCCTTCGATTGCGACGAAATCGCAACAGAGTAAAAACAATCGTACGACTTAAAGTCCCAAATGAATCGGTTGCGCTCCACACTCGGCTCTCTTCTGGCGTATTTGTCATATTATGTAAATAAGGGAGAGTGTTGTGCAAGAATCTGCTCGTCTCATCTGCGAACGGAGACACAACCGCATGCAGGGAAGAGAGGGAAAGCAGCAGAATAAATAAAACCAACCACCGCGCGAGCAAACATAGTCTGGTCTTTAAAGGCACAAACACAAAGCCAGACCCAAGTACAAATATAGTATTTATCCTACAGTGTACATTTGTTCGTGATTAGCTAAAGGTGGTTGGGTTTTTTCTTTGTTCTTTTTAATGCACAAGGTCTGCAGTTAAAAGGCCTTAGAGGGACGACGATGATGATGCTGAGGATGATGATGGTGATGAAGATGATTACATAACCTCAAACAGTAGCCTCTCCTCTACAGACATTAAAGCTACGCGGCCAGGTGGACAAGATCCAGCATATTAAAGGAAACCCTTATCCTTAACAGAAATGTCGCGGACAATAACCTGCAAAGCTCTCTTTCCCGTTGCCGTTTCACCCCTATAACGACGGAACAAAGGCGAGGATACAAAAGGACAGCGGATGACGCTGGGTTTACAGAAAATCGCTGCACTCCACTCCACTTACTGGTTCTCGCCACCGTCTTTATCGTCACCGCTCATTTGCGGCGCAATAAAGTGTGGTCGAGAGAAAATGGATTTCAAGGGGTCAGCAAGTGCTTTTATATCTGAGAGACTCCCACGGCGCCGGGGCTGGAGCGCCGCAACCACGCGTCCTCTTCGCGGGTCCTTCCGCCTTTTCGCCGTCGGACACGTGGCCCTTCCGGACGAAGGCGGGCTAATCACCGCTGCTCCCTCCCGGCAGATGGTGCGACGTGTCTGGACTTTCACACTTACACGAGTTGGTGATCCAACCATCAGCCCAGAGTGGCGACGCCTCAGAAGCTCGGCAGCTTACTCACGCCTGCCGAACGCTCCGGCTGAGTCGAAAGCAATCATCTTACGTCAGCGGTGCCGAGGGAGTTTACCCAGATGTCTGTTCTATACAGGCTAATCTTTATTGACAGTCAAAGTCATTTTTAATTTGAAAGCTGGGGCTATTAGAGGCGCGGAATGTGTTCTTTTAGGTCTCCAAGTATAAATCCACGCTCTCTAAATCCCCCAAGCGATACAACTCAAGAATTCATCTCTCCGTTTTTTCGAGAGGCGCGATGTCCAGAAAAAGTTCACCTTCTCCTCCGTCAAACCTCGCGAGCCATGAATAACTACAGGGATACTTCAGTCAACGGAAATTAATCCGCTCTGCAGAATAACAGCTGACGTTGGCAATCCTCTTTCCTCAGCGAGAGCACGGACAGATCGAGCGGGCCCAGGCTGTGCTGGCGCGTGCTTCGCATCACCTTTCTGCATCCAATGCGAACATTTGCCAAATCTGTCTTGGCGTCCAAAAACTTCACTTTCAGATACTCAGATGGCTCTTTGACAGGGAATGATAGATATTAATAAGAGGAGAGTATAGCTGCGATTTACATTTTAAGGCCACATAAATTAGTGGAGAGCGGAAATATCTGCAGAGGAGACCGAGATACCGACGTTAGGAAAACTGGCGGAACAATATTGAATGAGAACAAAGACAGAATCAGAACGACTAAGCTGTCCCGAGTGAGTCGAATGGAGATAAAAACGAAAGGAAAACGGAACAAAAGGAGGGACAGAGATGATCATTAAGGTAATGGGAAGATGGAGGAAAGTCCATTGGTTCATTTCGTCTGGCAGCGTTTTTCACTCGGTTGAAAATCTAAAAATTATCTTAATACACAGTCATCTGTTGCACATTAACTCTGACATCTGCTCACTTCAAAATTCCAGTTCCCCATTTATAAATGGATGCAGTGTCATATCAGCGAAATTAGTTTCTAAAAATCAAACACACATTTTCATCATTAACTACTTAATAATTTCAACGTCGATAACTACGCTTGAATTGAGCTGAACGTTACAATCGATGGAGCAGATGTACAATATTCACTGTATTTCCCTCAGCTGGGCCAGCGTGCAGCCACACACACGCCTGCTCCAGCGGTAGAAATCCTGTTTACATGTCGTGTTTGTTAATTGTAAATTGATGCTTCCTCCAGACGCCTCCAGTCAGAAGTAGAAACCAGGAGGACTCCATGAATACCAATGCCATTTCTCCACGGTACTCCCAGCAACGCTTCCATGACTGATGGTGCATATCCCCTGGAGTCTGTGGGGGCATTAATGCTGTTCTCATTCGCACACATTCACTTTTCTTGCACAGGTGGTGCTGTTTGAAATGCTAATATTACAACCATACATCAAACTTCGTTACTCCTTAACACCAGCGCCGCCACGGAAATAAGAACACTTCAGCGCGCTCCTCTGTGGCTGAGCTGACATTAGCGCAAAGGGAGTCTCGTTAATTGCATCTGATTCCCAGTGTTTTTGTGGACCGGCAGCGGGAATGGTCGCCGTCACTTGTGGCCCAGTTCCACGCTCCTCCCTTCACGCTACATGCGGCAGAAGTTATTAATGTGCAGCGTGGAGCGATTCGTCACGTCAGAGCCAAGATGGAGGTGCAGGTTTATAATGGGTTAGTAGCAGCACTGTTCTATTCCCACAATTAATGGTGTGGCCCCAAACCTGGGGCACAGTGGGAGTGTGTGTGTGTGTGTGTGTGTGTGTGTGGGGGGGCGTAACATGCTGTTTAGCCAGTGAAAAATAAATGCATGTCTGCCCTGCACGGCTGAAATACTGTGTGGTCCATCCTTCGTGAAATTAAACCCTGGTGAGGAGATTAGTGGCTGTAATGTATTTACATTACTACAGATGGCAGTTTCATAGCACTGAGCCCAGCGAGCTCTAGATATCATTAAATGTTCACACCGTGCTCAGAGATTCAGAAATAGCTGAGGCTGGTCGCTCAACTACAAGCATCACCCCCAGAAGCGTTTTTCACACGTCCAGATGGATCGAGCACGACGAATATATTTATGTTTTCTGTCTTTAGCTTATAAAGTTAATCAAGAGCAGCGCAAAATCCAATTTTACACTTTGACAGGAGACCAATAAGCAGAGACAGAATAACTGAATTCTAATAACTATGGACTCCCTAATAGGCTTTCAGATATCCTTCTGCATGATAACCGAGGGTTGTTCCCATGGTAGGTCCAGACTATTAAAATAGAACAAAAAAAAACCACGGAAGAAGTAATGCTGACCCGAGAACCGACAGCCACCATCTTTAGATCTTGATGACTGAAGCCACGCAGCGGTTCCCGTCAAAACCGCATCATTGACCGCAACAAAACCCTCGTCGGCGTCTGCGAGTCTGAAGGGGACGTGAACCTCTGGACATCACACTCGTGAGGAACGCAGTTGGAAAAGGGAGAGCAGGTCACGCTCGCCGAGATCTCATTCTCTAATGGAAGACCAGCGTGGCATTCCAACTAGCATTTTTAACTGTCAAGGAGCCCTTAAATTCACACCAGGACTGTCTCATTTACTTTAATATATTCTGTGAAGCCATATTTTGCTAGACAAATTCATGTGAAAATGAATCTTAAAGCTCGATGAAGTCCTAAAAGCCTGTGGGTGTAGGAAAAAAAAAAAAAAGGCTAAGGTGGTGGCACATCTGACACCTCACACAGTCCAAACTACACACTGACTACTAAATGACATGAGTGGTCATTGTCTTCAGGAAAGGAAAGGGAATGTTAATGTTAATGAATGTTAATTACCGACTTTACATATGTTTATGTCACTTGCATAAAGGGTACATGTTGCACTGGCTGACTGTTTATGAATTTAACAGTGTTTTAATAGATCAACACTGTCATGCAGATAGAAAATATGCTTAATAAATATGGATGAAAGTGTCAAACGCACAAGATGTGAACAAGAATGTGGGCTGATATCTGAATACAAATACTGTTGTTGGGTGCAATATTTATAATATTTGATCACCATCGAAAGACCCAGGAGGACGTACAGATATTGTAATAATTTCCTTTTCTGAACATAAGTGTGTGTGTGTGTGTGTGTGTCTGTGTGTGTGTTAATAATCACTGTGGCACACTAGAAAGAAAGGTGGAATGGCCACATTTCAGTGCAAATTGTATGTGAGTTTGCAACGAAAAAGGGAATTATTTAACTGTTATACAGCAAATTAAACTTGAGCTTAAGCTGATTGTTTTAGGTTATGACAAAATCTGCCCCAATTTCTTTCTTTTTTTGGACTCAATCTGATCTGGGTCACACGAGAGGATCAAACGGGATAAACTTTTTTTTTTTCCCCCCCCTGCAATGTGCTGCTCTGAACAAGAGCTAAATGATATGAGTGAATCTGCAGGTTGCTCCCCTCGTGTCTTAAATTATAACTGCACACTTTGAGGAATGTCAAAAGTTGCACGATCAGCATGGCGGCTCTTTCATGTGCCGAGAGTGAAGCGTGCACGAACCCTGCTGCAATTACTCCACATAATACCTTCAAAAGCATTTTGGCAGCCCAGCATAGCATAAAGGATTTATATACATGAGTTTTAAAGTCTGCCCTGACCCAGCTACACACACACACACACACACACATTTACCAGTCAGGTCCTAACCCTCCTTACCCTGCACCCTAAAACAAACAGCAACAATAATCGCAGATGTACCGGTGGTTTTGACAGGTGTCGAGAATCAGCTCGGCTAATACTTGATGAGAAGACACAGACACACACCAGAACAGGCCCCGTTGAACGCATCAACCGGTTTCATAAGAAAGCCCCAGACAGCTCTGAGAAGGAGAAAAAAAAAGAAAAAGAAAAAGAAAATGCTGCTTGGTGTGAATCCAAACTGAAGTGTCTGATGTGTCTTTTCAGTAATCTGAAAGGCAGCGGAGCATCTGCACAGGGACAAAGCAGACTCCTGCAGGAGCAGGGCGGAATGCTAATGCCGCGAGGCTCACCTCTGTCCTCTCTCCTCTCTCAAACATACAAGGGCAATGCTGCATTAATCATAGATTACATCCCGCCTCCTTCGCTATCACCTCCCTCTAAACACGCGCGCCCTGCCTTTCTGCTTGACACACGCTCACGTCGGGCTCATCATCATTAGTGAGCCATGTTAAACACAAGGAAATTTACATGGCTGTTTCAAATTAGTCAAATTAGATCGTTATCTAAGAAGTGGATGCACCAATCAAGCAGCGGTCACATGCACATTATCTCACATGCAAAAAAAAAAAAAACAGAACACCCACTCCAAACACGAGCACACACACCCACACGGTATACTGTATTCCTTTTATGCTCTGCTGCTCAGAGCAAAATGAGTGGGAAACAGATCTGGGAACAGCCAGTTCAATATCTGAATCCAAAAGATGCTTCATAATTGTTTCAAATCTGCTTTTTAGAATGCTTCCTTCAGCTGCAGAACAATTTTGTTTTTTTTTATAGTTGGTTCACTCAAAGGACAGAATCACATCCAGAAAAGTGTGAACAGCAGGTGTATTAAACTATGCTGTCATTTAGTTCATCATCAGAGAAACGCTACTTAGGGAGACTAATAACCCTGTGCAAGACAAGAGTGAGCAATTAACTAGATTAACTGCAACATAAATCAACAGCATTGGAACGTTTTGTACGCCACTGAAGCAAAAATGAAACTGGGCGCGAATAATAATTTGTAAAGAATTGTAACTTCTTGCAACAGATGATGAAGAAGCGCATCATTTCCAAAGTGGAAGCCGGACAATTTAGAGGATCATTCATCCCGACGTCCTCGCTGTCGTCCACACCGGAGCGGCAGGAACCAGCTACATTCAGGCAAATTTTAATGAGCACAAACAGTTGCGGTTTCAAAAGGACTCTTGACCTCTCACTTTAAAATATCTGAATACAAAAGGGTTCTAAGGTTACCCACCAGTCGGCTATTTATAGAGCTGTGCAACTCTGCCATGCAATTTTTTGGATGAAAGTAGGAAGCAATCTGATATTCCTCAGTATGCTCGCCAGTGTTTGTCCTCTTTCTGCACCAACTTCCTGACACCGTTTGGCCGAAAATGAGATACATTTTGTGTAAAAAGCCTGAAGACTCACTGAAAACTGAAGAGAAAGCTGATATTCTATTTGTCTGTTACTTGCCAATGCAGAATGAACCCCCGTGTTCAGACTACACACAATAACAGGCAGCTGTCACACGAGCAGCGTGATCAATAAGTCATTTGCAGTGTTACCAGCATGGCCAGGTTTAGACTGTAAATGCATTCCACGCTTGTGGCGTGTCAGATTTTGGTAGTTCCATTCCATAACGCCAATGTGACGGGGGTCATGCTATTACCATAACAAGCAGTCAAGTATGGAAAGAGCCTCCCCTGAAAAGGCAGGCAAGCGGTGTCCAAAGAGAGCACTGTGAGCGAATGATAATGGAAAATGGACCTTCGTGGAGGGATATTGGAAAGGAGATTGAAGCTGGCTAAATGCAGAGAGGAGAAAGCTGTGTGCAGAATGAGAGGCTGGAGAGGAAGAAAAGGTGGGTGCACGATGGTGCAGCAAAGTTTTAATGCACTGGAGCAACAGCACCCGATTGAATCCATTCTGGGGAACAATGCTCCTTATTTTTTCCCAAGTATGGAGATTGTTGCCCTTTAGAGATGCCTGGAATTGTAAAGTCATTACATTTATTACAGAAAGATTGATAGCATGTTTATATTTGTGAGTTAATATCCCTAGATCGCTTCTCCTGACTTCACTTGACCGTTAACAGTGGAGGATGAAATTTTCTTCAGATGAATTTATGCTGTTTGCTTCCTCTCAGTGGCAGAAACCACAGAAACACATGAATCAATCATAATCATTCTTGTCAATCACGCCTGTTTTGTTGGTGCGCGTCCAGAAAATGTCCCATAATTAAAGGAAGCAAAAAGAAAAAGGTGCAATCCGCTCCTGAATAATGTATGAGGTCACCATGCAAAGACAGCACGGTAACAGCTACTCACGTGTGTTTTCCTCAGAAATGAGAACATTAAAAAGATCAAATCAAAGTCACAACACAACAGGAGTCTCAATATGCAGCAGAGGGATTATATTACTGACGGGAATATGGAGACAATATTCCTGCCGTTCCTGCTGTGAGGTGACAAAAAAGGGAGGGCTGGCGATGAACATCGGTGTCTTGCCTGCATCATTCCAGGTTAACCTCCACAAACAGGTACACTACCTGTGGAGACTCAATTAGAAAGCCATTAGCCGCTGACAGACTGGACTAATTCCTGCCTCGGGGGAGTTCAAAAATGGGAGGGGTCGGTGTACAAGGACAAGATCACACAACGGAATCCATCAACCTGCAGCACGCCTTACGCGGACAGGGGGGTGTCTCACGTCGTGTGGACAGACGCGGCTGCGATCGAAAGTTTAGTTCCAGGCCAAGAAAATAACAAATGCGCGACTTTCATTTCTGGGTTTGTTTGTTACAAAAAAAACAGTTAACGCCACAAAATCCATCAATGGCAGTATTATAGTAGTAATGTCCAAAATACTGTTATCCGTCATCTGTCATTTGGACAGGAAACAAGGTCTTGTTTAATTCACATTTTCATGACCTTAGAGGACAATTTATTTACGAACAAAAGACCCTTTGATACCTTTTTGTGTCTAACACCAGTTTTCTCCCAATTACCTCTAAAATATATTTTAAAAACATGAATGAAAATAACTGGAGCAACTGCCTATAAACTGTCTATAAACTGATCGTATTTTTCATAATAACTGCTGAATGTGGAGAGGGAGCCTGTGCTGCCAGACTGGAATAACCAGCGCTGGCTTCAGGAGAGAAGAAGACTCCATGAGAGTCCTCTCTGAGGAAACTGAGCTCAGAGTTGCTATGGGGGGTGAGCATCTCCCCTCTGGAAGTGGTGGGCTTGATTTAAATAATAACTGCAATCGAACCATCCATCCTTAATGCAAACATTGGAAATAATTTAAGGTTTGGAGAACGCATACGTTCCTTATATAAGCGGTTCTTTAATGAGAACTCATGTTCTGATTCAGCTTTCGGGCGGATTATAAGATTGTCTGACGTATTTACAAACAGCTGGCATTCAAATGACAGATTTAGAATTATTACTGCCTCCCCATCCTTATTATGCACTGTACAAATCTAGAGGCAGGGAAAAACTAACCATCAGATTAAAATCAAAATAATCTAAAATGAGTAAACGTTAAACAGTTGACTACTCTCAATAAATAATCCTTAACTGCGCGGTTCACAAGGACAGAATATTTAAAATATGCTGCTGAGAGAGAGAGAGAGAGCACCTACAAGCAACGCTGCTTTGCCTGTGAATTTGGAGGACTTCTCCCTTCCACAGTGAAGTAGTCAGGTCCCCAGAGTTTTAACAGTGACGTCAGCAGAAGCCCAACTAATCTGCCAAAACTGGGTCACACTCGCATCTTCCCTGTGAAAAGGGGCAACGTTTGCTGGATTAAAGGTAATTATTATCAGGGCTTTTTGTGTTGCTGCGGAGATTATACAGTGTGAATTTGGACACTTCAAAAGATTATCTAGGTGCCATCAAAGATTTGGCTTGGTACTGGTGGAGCTTCTGGGCACTCGGGAGAATTTCCACCAATGTTTTATTTATTTATTTATTTATTTATTTATTTATTTATTTATTTATTAAATCTGACTAATAATCTGCTAAACTAAATGCAGGATTTGTACCACAGCCTCCCCACAACCAATGCATTTTTATGAAATACTGGAAAACCTAACTTTAAAATAGACAGACTAAAACATTTATAAACTCTCTCTCTCTCTCTCTCTATTTCTCATATCAGCACTCTTCCAGTACACTTACCAATGCACAGGAGATCGATAATGGCGAAAAATAACAGCAGTTTATGGATTGAAAAGTAAGATTTTTGTTTGCTGCAGAGTGATTAAGCAGCTTCCAAAAAAGAACAAAGGAGATCCTGATACTAATTCAATACATTGGCCTTGAACGGCTCACCATCAGATGAATAAATAATCTCTTCTTTCTGCAGTCACCGTGATACGCTTTTAGTGCAGCACAACTCACTTCAAGGCAAAGAGCTCAGTTCTGGAGCTCCGTTCCAACAGTAAGTCACTGCAGAGAGCGTGCCGTAAGCTGCCAGTCAGAGATGCATGTTGCTCACAGAGATGTTGGTGTGGCGTTTACACTAAATCAGAGGTTTCAAACTCCAGACCTGCGGGTCAGGTCAGCACTCCAGCGGGGCTGCTACCCAGTTAATATCACTTTATAGTGAATCTCACTCTTCCGAGTTACAGGGGAAGTGAGTGATTGTTGTCGGCCTCTCAGCTAGAACAGAGGAGGCGCGGATCACCGAGCCATCAGTAAAATTTATGGTCACAGAAGTCAAATGTTCCATTGCGAACAACCCTGGAGAATGATGACGCCCTGTTTGCCATTTTGGTCAGCAGCGTGAAGGACTTGTGCTGCAGAATCTCGAGTTGCATCCATTTTTGTATAGAGTCGCGCGTAAACACACTTACATCGGACATGTTGTTCAACAATCGAGACGCTTTATTTCCTTTATAGTTTGAAGGATTAGATCCAGTAGATGTAGCGTCGGTGTGGGTGCGTGCACATTAACTGATTACCTGATTAATGTGTGGATTAATAGATCCCAAAAATAACCAGAAAAGCACTCGGAGAGTGCAGACCTCCGCCAAGCAGCTTGTTCCCCCACATATTGTGACTTACACCAAGAACAACCTTGTGCGTGCGTGCGTGTGTGTGTGTGTGTGTGGGGTGGTGGTGGTGGTGGTGGTTGTGGGGGGTTAGGGGGGCAGCATCTTCTCTTCCTTTAATGGAGGTTATTAAACTTATAAAGAAGAAAAGCACTTGGAGAGGGCAGACCTCCACCAAGCAGGCAAAAGGACAGCGAGATCTTGTCTTCCTTTAATGGAAGTTGTGCAACTTAAAAATAACAGTACACGTTAACCAGTATTATAGGCTATTTATGGGCAATAGTAATACAAAGTTACGCAACATCGCAGGTTGTTTTATGATCAAAGCCCCATTACGAACATTTCCTGAAAGTTTCATTAAAATCTGTTCATATCTTTTTGAGTTATTTCGCTGACAAACAAATGCCTGGCTGTCACATAACCTCCTCCCTTGGCGGAGGTAATAAGTCGCAGCTCCACACAAGACGGAGAGTAACACGTTTTTCAAAAACAGCCTCCTTCTCGGCAGTTTGGACATTGTTTGGCCTCGGGATAATTCAGCTCGAGAATCACACCCTGAATTAAGAAATATGCCATAAAAGAGCCGTCAGACCTCAGCACAAATGCAACATGAGGTGTGCCATCGTGACTTCGGATTTCATCTAGACACGCTGCGTTCGTATTGATTAACTGTAGAGCATTCCTCAATCCCTCTGTCATCTGCTTGCCTCTCTATCTATCCATCTCTTTATCTCTTAGAATTGTGGTTGTGAGATCTGTTGATAGAGCCATGCATTATTCATCTGTGTCCTTTATGTCATTGCAAAGCTGAGCTCTAAGCAGGGAGGGAGGCAAAGCAGAAATACAATCAATCAAGCACACTCTGACACTCCCCACAATGGGACACGTTGATTGGATGCCACAGGATATCCATGAGAATAGAAAATTGTTGCAGACCTGTCTGTGTACAGCGAGATTGGCTGGGCCCTTTTCACACCTGCAACAGTTGAACTTAATTTGTATTCGGCTCCCCAGCCAATGAAATACCAAAACCGCCTGTCTCGGAAGAGATCAGCGCCGTGATATAAGCCTGGATTTGGCTGACCCACTATTGTAATGCACTGGGACTCATCTCCCTACTGGGAACCCACCTTATTAAGTCCAACGACTGGCCTTATCATGTCTCCGTAAATGCAAGAAAGGTAATGTTTAAGTTAATATTAATTAAAGAAAACTGCAGCGCTGTGTGTGCAGATGTAAATGGGCTGCAGCTCAAAAGTATTCGGGGGCTTCAAACAAAAGAGCCAAAATGCAGAATCAGCCCCCTCAACCCTAAACTGTTCCTTATTTATCACAAAAGTCAATTTCATGGCTAATAAGTTCATTACTGTGGTCATGCTTGAAGGGCTCTCTCTGATAAAACTCATTCAGGAGTTAAGAGCTAAGCTGTTGGAGCAGAGGTCTTAATAAGGTTCCCTCAATCTCTGCTTTAGCGATATAATGATGAAGTTAAACTCTGACCTTTAATAAAACACATCTGTGCAGCGAATACTGTAGTGCCCACAGTGGTCTGCACCTTCCATCCCTTCTATTTATTTATTTGATATTTTTTGGGGGGGTGGGGGTCCCTGCTGCATGTTAATGACGGCCAGGGCGCCTCCTCGTCATCCCGTATTCCAGCCATGTTCTACTGCTGTCACGCTGCAGAGGAAGTGCTACCGTTAGTGAGGCTGAAATGCGAGACGTGAGGCTCTTGTGCTTCAAATTGAAGTCTGTCTGACAATCAGCCCGCATTGTGTTGTGATTATTTTTTTTATCAGGACAAGTTCATCTTAAGAGCCGTCAACAGGGCTGAGAAAGCGGAACCTGGAACAGAGACCGATGCTTGTGATTATACTGGTAATGCAAGAGCTTTTAATGGATTAATTCTGCATGCAGATTAAAAGGTTATTAACATATCTAAGGAATCTCTTTTCTCCTTCATCCGTCTTCCCAAATAAATGTTCCGATTTGAAGTGCTTCTCGCAGGCAAAGTGAAATTACAACGCAGTATCTATCTTATCTGCTGTAACACTGAAGGTTATACGTTGCAATAATCCACTCTTATTCTAATCTGCTCATTTATTCTGCTAATCTACATCCCTGGCATGCACAGAAATATAACTAGTGGACCTTGAAATATTGTTGTAAGAATGAACAAAAGAACATTGGCTTGCATGTTTGTACTGTGAAGGTTCATTGTGCCTGGCTAATCACATTAAACTGGCTAGCCTGACATGTGCACATTGATTTTTAACCTGAGTAGAAGATAGATGCTCAGATGAGATAATAATGTCTCTTATTGCAGCTGAGAAACGGCGATTTTAACTTTCCAACACTAAGATTTTAGAAGCTACAGTATGGCTGCATTTCTGCATCAGTTGACTGGGGGTAGGAAGCGACTGATGGAGCAGGGCAAATGGAGTATTTACCGAAGCCAAGGGTCAGAGGAGAAGCTCAGTGACCTCCCAACTTTTTTGACGGTTTTAAATTGGGTGATCAGGAAACGAACATGCAAAGCTCCAAGAGTATGTGCTCCTCGGCGAAAAACAGCAATCAGCTCCATAAATAGCTCTGACAGACAGTCCCAGGCAATTATTTATGAATAATAATGGAATGACTTGCATGGAGAAGTGTCACAGTTCAAAACAACATCATTCATCTCACTTTGCAGCCCAGCTCCCATCGCCCAAAGGGAGGTGGTAGAAGCGTGGGTAAACAGAGAGGAGCAGGGAGGGTAAAGATAAAGAAAGAAAATGAAAGGAAAATGCAAAATAGAAAAATGTGTCATCTAAAACTGGTGAAGGTAAATCTCCCTAACACTTAGCAGACAAGAAACTCGAGATAGAAAAACAGTAAATTAAAATGGTTTTTTTTTTGAATGGGTCATGCACATTAAACTGGTCTAATTGAATGCAAAGCAACTGCAAAGCATCTTTTCATTAGTTTGCGATCAATAAGTAATGCAGCTTTCCTACAGCTTAACACAACTGTACTGCGGTTAGTACCCAGAAAATGAAAACAGCTATTAACAACATCACAATAGTGACTCAAATCCCACTGCTGTTTGTAATACTTCATTACAGACCTCTCATCATTAAAAGTGCTTTCTGAGGCGCGTGCTTGCCCCGACTGGAATGACCGGAGCCACTGAAGCAGGTAACATTTTGAGGATTGATCAAGCTCGGGTCATCGTCAACATCGCTCAGCATCAGCGCTCGTTCAACAGGAACGTCTTCTGTGGGGCACGCAGAAGGGCCCGGGCCATCCTTCAAAACACGCCTCATCGGCTCTCATGCACTACAGCAACGCAACGTCATGGTTGGGATGATGAAGTTAATTGTAGACCTCATAAGCACACATGAACGTTTCCAAGCGTGCGGCACACATTAAAACTAAAGTCTATATTGGGGGAAAACGCAGCACGGAGCTGGTTTAGTAATGCTTTTAGCATAATTCTGGCAGACTGAAGGCATAACACGTCTGAACTATGGTGCAGGTCCTCAAAGCAGACTGCAGCTCTAGTTGAAAATGCTCCACAGCACCTTTAGAGACAGACTTCTATTCACAAAAAGAAAATTCTCTGTCAGTCTGACAGGCCAGTAGAGCTCAGACACTCTGAATTTCTGTTTTAAAAAAACCCGCCTTGCAGAAAGCAGCGGTTGGATGGATAATCTCTGCAGTTTGCATCAAATTTGTTGCAATTTTGAACGTATGCAGGGACTCTCCATGTGTTTTTTTCCTCCCTATCTTTACACCACCCTCCCATCTGCCCTACATGTGAAATACATCTAAATTAGAGCATTATACCCATGAGTTTTCCATGACTTTTCTGGGTCAGGATGATAAGAGCAACACACTGGATCTATGTTTCTTATCTAGACGCGATAATGTGTGGGTTGACATTTTGGCTTGCATTGATTGGCGTGCCTTTAAAATAGGTACCTGCCGTACATGTTGTAAAGGTCTCGTTCTGTTGTTGAAGGTGTTGAAAGAACAGCGTTTTACTCTGGCTCCAAAAGACTCACCATTTGTCTCCTGGGACTATAGGCAGAACACTGCTACTCTACAGACACTACTGTCACAAGCCAGTGAATAAGATGGCGCAACAGAAAAGTTCTCTTCCCATCACCGACTGCAGCTCTTTTCACAGTTCCTGCCTCTTTGTTGTTCATTGTGTAATAAATGGACGAGTTTGGTACTGATCTGCCAAGCTGTTGCTAATGTTAGGCCTAATGTAGTCAGCTGGGCTGCTCCAGTAGTTAGCAGCTGTTTGTGTCCTTTAGTGTCTACGAAACACTTAACCTTTGTCTCGAAAATCCAATTACTACCTTCACCGAGGAGGTTATGTTGTCACAGGGTTATTTGTCTGCCCTTTAGTGGGTTTATGAACAAACCATATTAAATGGAATTCACAATTCTCGATCTTAACGGAAAGAAAAAGTAGCATGTGGTACTGAAATAGACGATATACATCATTCATACGTAAATCTACTATTCTAGTCCTGCCTTAATTTGAAGGGGCTACGTCACAAATGACTAACAACGTGTTTGTGAATCCTGTCAGCCTTACAAATAAAACCCAAACGATGTGCTCATCCGATTTTGGGAATTATCCTTTGGAACTGAAATGACCCGACACACCGACACAAAATGGTTAAGATCAGCTGTTTTGAACGCGTCTTTCTGCTGCCTACGCTTTGTGTTTTCATGTAAATGGAAAACTGTGCACCACCTGCCTCAGTGGAGTATGCCAGCAGCATGTAAGCCAAGCCCAGATACAAATCTCGTGGTCTTTCGCGTGTCCGTGTGTGCTTCTGTGTGTGTGTCTGTGTTTGAGTGTAGGCGGACAAACTCCTTTCAACTTGGCAAGAGCAGGGATGTCTCTATAAGTGTGTGAGCTTTACTGCGTCCTCCTTAAGGCAGCTTCCTTCCTATGCCTGCATCATTCCTTCATAAGGCGAGGGGAATTTATGAACATCACTGTGTGCAACTTCCTAACAACTACATAGCAACGCAGAGTAATGCACTGCGGGTTGCTGGTGGGAGCGAGCAGGATAAAGAAAAACAGACCTCAATGAAGCTAAAGGTTGTAATAAGCAGTTTCCTGAAGAAAAAACACATTATGCAACTTCCACTTTTGGCGTGGACGTCCTGAAAATATCAAAAAGAATACATGAGCAGCGGTGCTATCAGCTTGAAGACCTGTGCTAATTGACTAAGAGCTACTTTTTCCGTGCAAATATGAATCCTTTGAAGAAAGACAGATGGCCCGAAGCTCATCCTGAGCATGCTTCTCCCTGTATTTTCTTTCAAAGTCACCACTTCACGTTGGACAGACAGAGCCCTGTTGCTTGCCATCTGCTTGGCATGTAAAGCAGCAGCGCCTGTATTTCCTGTCTGATCATCTCTCCTGTTGTGGAGACCTGTAAATGCTTGCTCTTATAAAGAGAACTTAGCAGAGCGTCACTCCAGCGTGCTGTATATTCCTCTCGGTTACAAAGAAAAACAGCTTATCCCCGAAATCACTTGGGAAGGCACAAAAACTATTTTTATGTCATGCACGGCTGATCACAATCTCTGGGTGATGCTAAAAGATAAAGGCCGGCCAGTTGGTAGATGTTTGTTCCGCTGATACCTCACAGTGAACATCTTCCAGAACACAAGAGAAATCCAATCTCTACCGATCATCCAGCCAGCGAAAGCAATTACAGTCAATTTGTCAAGTGAAACCAAATCTAATCTGTTTAATGATTCAAGGCTACTTTATACAAAGCCTGTAAACAGCCCGTTCGGGTCGCCGTGTGTTCAGGGTTTAATGTAACCAGAGTGAATACAGTCAAGAGCACATATATCAGTTTCAGTGCTTTAATTAGAAAACAGGCAGCGCTCATTAATTCTGCCGCACGCAATTCTCAGCAATCTGAAATTCAGGATGTCTCCCCTACCTAAAGTACGCCACAGCACAACGACGGCTCATTCTAACAGTCATACTGCAGCTCTGAACTAGAAATATACTCATCTGCTACAGCCCACAGGCGAAAATAAGCTGGCATAGTTGGTGGATATAAATTAAGACAATGACACTGTAAACAACATTTATAGCATAACCTGTTGTCATAATACAATTACAACTACACTCAAAAAGATCAGGAAGATACATCTTTTAGTCATGTTTGAGCCGTTCGCATATTGAATGACAGGTGATAGTTGTTAATTTACATTTTCCCCATCTAATTTCAATATCCAGCTCAAGGCACCTGGATTTCTACAGGGATGACAAAGAGAACGAGCACAGAGAGACTGAAGACACAATTTAAGCATTTATTAATGCCGGAGGGAGGTCTAAACGGTGCTCCTGATTCCTCAGTCCTGAAATAAGCGTGTTCCTGCTGACACCGCCGGATGAGCCACGCACAAAGCTCGGGACAGATGCGTCAGATGACGGAACGCGCGTCGGCCCCACTGGCATCATCAAGTCTGGATTTACATATGACAGATGCAGATGCACTGCACTCCATAAATAGCCTGTACCTGCTCGGTCATTTCCCTTTGAGCGTGCTCAATCATGGGTCATATCCAGCGTTTCTTCGCAGCAAAAGCTGTTGACGGCGCGACCCCTCCTGCGATACCTTGACCCGCAGCCAGACAATTAAGGGCAACAGCCTGGTACGCATATAGACAGGGCCAACACCCTGCTGCTACCACCCACGCATGCTGTCACACTTCTGGGTAACATTCCACTGACGCATTAAGACCAAACTAAAGTCCTCCCACTCCCTGGGCTAAGCAATTTACAGTAATTTAGACATGTCAGTCTAATTGTGAAGATGGCAGTGTAATCTTGATTTTCATTCCACACCTGAGTGCCACGAGCATAGGAATTAATCACCACTCCTCAGTACAGACAAAAATAACCCCAACACTACATCAAACTCTTTAAAACAGCAACAACAGTAATAATGTGTTTGTGAAAGATATGACTTCCCCACCACCTCGTCTTAAGTAAATCTTTTGCATTTACGGTGAGAACAATTATTTCAGTATTGAATATGAATGTAGGCTCCGCCGTGGCCTTATATTGTCACTGTTCTGAAAGCTTAAAAAAACAAAACAAACACATTTTGCTTT
This sequence comes from Lagocephalus sceleratus, assembly GCA_911728415.1. Lineage (NCBI taxonomy): Eukaryota > Metazoa > Chordata > Actinopteri > Tetraodontiformes > Tetraodontidae > Lagocephalus > Lagocephalus sceleratus. The sequence continues at coordinate 6,686,393 of CAJVRN010000116.1, forward strand.
GGAGAGACGCCTTTTTGACAAACACCACATTCAAATATGTACCTGTTTGTTCAAAGCCATTGAACTTTCTGCGCGATGTAGAAGGGTTGAGATGTTATTAGGCAGGGAAAAAAAACCAAAACTTAACCTGGGTAGAAGAAGATGTGAGATGCTGTGAAGATTCCCAGCTGGTGTGACAGACGTGGAGACAAAGGCGCTGATCTTTGAGCCGTGGTAGCCTGAGGCAGACCTTAATGAACAGATAGCAGCTGAGGAAGAAAGGGTCATCCTGGCTGTCAGAGCCGAGCCAGTGGCCCATTAGTCGTGAACTGCCCACAAGTGAAGCCTTGCTGCAGAGGTGCAACTGGGTACAAGACAGCCAACACCAGCTAATTATTGTTGGGTTTGAGTGAGGAAAGTGAGGGTGAAGGGAACGAGGCGGGATGGGGAAGAACTGAAGGAGGGAGCGCAGCAGACTCATTGGATCATGCTGTCTGTCGACAAGGTGTAATACTGGAGGATTTGGCTGTCAGCATTACATCTCACTCAGCATGGGCGACCTGTCATGGGCCAACGGAGGAGCGTGAGCAGGCAGTAACCTTTTTGTTAAAAAAGAACAAGGAAAAAAAAAGCAATATTAAAGCCAAAAAGCACCGCTTTCATATTAGGTTTAGAATACAGTGTTTCCTGATGAAGAGAGCGAATGTGTCAAAGACAAATAACAGCTTATTAGCAGGCCTCCTGTTGGTGCGCTCTTCCGGTTAAGGTTAATCTCTCGCTTCTCCCAAAAGAGTAGCAGATGAAAGAAAAAAGATCAAGGGGAAAAGAACAAGCAAAGTTTGCCGCCATCCGCAAAAAAGGCCACAATGTTCCAACCGCAAAGCCTCCAAACGAGCAGGCTGACAGCACGTGTTGTACTATGTACGATGTACGTGGAGCCGGGCTCTGATAACTGCAAACAATGACAGCGAAAAGACAAAATACTCATAAACTAACGAAAACAAAAGGTGGTGGTGGGGGGGGTCAAAAATAACTGTACAGAGAAGAAATTCACGTTGGTTCCAATGGCTACCGACAGATCAAATAATCTCTTAAGACAGCGTAAAAGTTGAACTTTTCACGCAGTTGGAGCCAATGACGTAGAAACGCTAAAGAACCTGTCTCTTTTCCAGAGAAACGACGCACTTCCCAGTAACGCGAGCTCTCGTGGGGCAGAAGCATGACCAGACAAAATGTGACAGCAAACAAGTGCTCCGATGGCCGAGAGCCTGCGGGGAGGAGCGCCGATGTGAGCGTGTGTGTGTGTGTGTATCTGCCGACTGCGTGTGTGTGTGTGTGTCCTCGCTGCGTGTCCCCCGAAGACCCGGCCCTCTGTTTACTCTTACACCTCCCATTTGGGTGAGCGCAGGGTCGCGCGTACACTCGCTCGCGTTCCCACGCCTCGGCCGTAGCTTTGTGACATGGCTAACGTAAACAGAGGTTGCAGCGGGCAGGAAGTGGGCCTGTGAGATCCCGAGGACGCGGGAGCTGCTCGTCTCCGCGAGAGAGCCCAGCGAGCCGTCCGCAGCGCAGCGGGAAGCGGCAGGGAGCCGTGTGTCCGCTGAAGGCGAACCCAGCTGTCAGGGTTAAAGCTTCTGGACGGCGATTCAACTGGAGACCAGAAGATAAAACTAAAGAAAATAAGAATACATTTTGTGTGGAAAATATATCTTCAAGCTGAAACTGAGGCGAACTTCTTTGCAAACATCCTTAACAAACCTGATTTACTGTTTGATTTATGGGGAGGGGCGGCTGAGGGCATTAAAGAAATCGGGAAGATAAACATGATTCTGTGTGTCTGAACGACTGCCACGACTGCCAAGAAGGCTCGCCGAGGATTTATGGAAAAGGCTTCAGATCAGGTGACAGCAGGCTGCTGCACATTTGAAATCAGCCACTCCATTAACACTTAGCAGTTCCGGTAAAAATCTGGAGCAAATCACAGGGGCACCACGGAGGCGCGGGGTGGCTGCTTCCGGGAGATAAAGGTTCTGTGAAGTGGGACTTCGGGGACTGCCATTTTTCATCCGGCGTCACATGACTGCACGATCTCTGGCACAGATGCAGCCTCCCGCTCGCAATTTTTTCCCCCTCTTCTGTTTGATTCCTTCTTTTCTGACATGCAAAAGGTGTGAAAACATAATGTGCCATAAGTAAACAAAAATAAACATCAGACAGGGCATTCATACAGTAAATTCATGGCTGACTACAGGCTACCAACAGTCAAAGTGTGAAAAACTGTTGTGCGTATCAGGCAGTGGACCCTGGGGAGCTGAGTAAATGAAATATTAATGAAAATAAAATATTAACAACATTCTTTTACTGAATTCTAAAGTTCCGAGTACAGTGTTTTTGTACCGGCAGGTCTAGCATTATTCAAACCATGAGAATTCATAAAAACCCACATCGACTTCACCACTCTCGCCACGTTTCTGATGAAACATGCATGACCTTGAAATGAGAGGGGTCGCAGAAAAAGCTGCTTTTCCTTCAGTGTGCTGTTTAATTATAGTCTGACAGCCACAGGCACAGAGATGGATACATGTAGGAAGCAATTACTTGATGTCGGTCACATAGAGGTACACAGACGTGAAGCAGCAAATACAGAGAAAGCCCGTAACCAAATGCAATATCTCAGACTTCTTCTCACTTCACGTCTTCACACTCGACACCTGTGCCGTGCGATGTGATGATCAAGTGAGGACTCAAGCTGTTCCCCGGGTTGAGTGAAAGTGAGAGGAAATGCGCCTCGGTCTGATCGTGGGCATCTGCCATGCTCCACTGAGTCAGATAGTGCTGCATCGATTAGTTTCATTAGGTGTAAAATTTTAATACACTTAATGTAGCGTTCCCTCATTACAATGGAAATTTAACCCCCCCCCTCTCCCTCTCTCATCAACGTTGCGGACCATGTCAGCCTCAAACTGACTGAAACCCTGACTCAAACATTCACCTGCAATTATTAAACTGTCAACAATTAAACAACGCATCATGAGTTTTCTGAAGGCCTTAATGTTCACTTTATTAGGTGAGCGAGCCATAGCAACAGATGTCCTCCTCATCTCTGATAGAGGCTGTCAGGTAAAGGCATGATAGTAATTGCATCTGAAAAATGAGCCGAGACGAAGGAACGGGAGGGTGGTCAACCTCTCACTGATCTGACAAACAGACTTAATTTAAACTATCAATCAGAGACTTTTTCTCTTTTTCCGGACTTTCGCACTTCCGGATAAACCATTTCTCCCGCTCACAGGTGGATTCACCTGTCTGTCCATCTGCTGTGTGTGTGTGTGTGCATGGGTGTGGAATCAAGAAAAAAAAAAGAAGTATCCTAAGTCCAAAAACACAACATGTGATTAGCACGCCAGGAAGAAAAACAGCATCCCAGAACTTCCTGCTGATTTCCCTTCATCGGTGTGCCAAGTCAACCCTGCAGCAATCTGGCAGCTTGGCTAATCGTTCGTAAAAAACAAATAAGTGCACATCACTGTCACCGATGACACGGAGCGGATGGAGTCAGAACAAAAGGAAATACCTTCTCTTGCCGAAGAAGAAAGGGTTAAGCCCATTACAGAGGACCAATCAGGAGTGGGGGAGCGCTGCAAACCTCCGCAGTGAGAGAGAGAGGGAGAGGGAGGGAGGGAGAGAGAGGGAGAGGGAGAGGGAGGGAGGGGAGAGCAGAGTGAGCGATAGAGAGATAGAGGAGTGTGATGGTTTACACTCCCTGACAGGCAGTGAGTTAGAAACGATGGGAGGGATGGAGCCCAAAAGAGTTTGTGCGGCGGTGAGTTCACACCCGCATGGATGGATGAAGGAAAAATAGAGAGCAAGGAAGGAAAGAAGAAGATCAACATTGCCTGGGGGACTTTTTTTTTTTTTTTTTTGTGCCGGTCTTGGAAGGGACGGACATGTGTCAGTTTTGTGACCGCTGGGTTTTGGTGACGAGGCAATCCCACTTGGTGGATTAGGGCTGGAAGTGGCAGGTTCGGCTGACCTAGATTATCGCAGAGCTGCAATGAGGATGAGGGGAGAGGTGTGTGGAACAGCTCCGGAGCGTCTGTGTTTACCCTGCACGGTGAGCTTTGCTGTGTTCCGATGGGGCACTCTACTTAATGCTTTGATTTACGCTGCCAACAGAGGACAGAGCACATGGCAGTGCACATAATTCAATGTCAATGATGTCGATAAACATCTGCGATGAAGTGATGCCCGAACGACAAGACTTTGATTTATAATAAATTACATTTTTGACATTCAAATACCTTGCGGCATATGTTCTAAAAAACTGCAGATGTAAGCATTTCTCTTAAAGTTGATTGGAAATATTTGGATGTTTCTTTTTAATCTTGCTGCAACACTCACAAATCATAATTTCTCACAATTTCACATCAATCTGGAAAACTGGATGTGTAATGAAAAACTGAAAAATGTCCATATTTTAAAAGAGAAAGCCAAGAAACACTGGCATTATTGTCTCCAGACTATGTCCATTATATGACAGCCCTCTGAAACAACCTTGAAGGATGACCGACATGTTTCCCTGAAGAGATTACAAGGATCTCACACAGTGGCATGCAACGGGGCATCCTCCATGTCAAGCAAACTCAACATGCTTTACCTTTAAAAAAAAAATAAAAAATGTAACCATAGTGATTATAATGTCAAGTATTCCGTAACAGAATCTAAATATTATACTCTCCCATACGTCTTTGATATTGAGCGTCAGTGTTTTGATCTCACAACACACAAAAAGAAGCAATGCTAATGAGCTTCCTTGCTACCTCTCTACAGAAGATATGTTAATTTTTACTAATCCATCCCCCACTCCACTGTCTCTTCTCCCTCCGGGTCTGCCTTCCTTTAACCTATCCTCTGTCTCTCTTCTCAGGTCAGTGAGTGATAGTGAAGGACAGGCGGATGACATTGTACACAGCGACCACTTCCTAATGTCCGGTTCTTGTCTGGGATCTGTTTCCTCTGATCTCCGAGGCTCTGGGCTGTTCTATATCCCAACTTCAACTACCTCACTGGGATGACCTTCTCCTGATCCTCCAAATCAAACTCTTTCCGTGCACATGTAAAATGCTAGAGCGATAATTCTTCAGGGTAATTGGACGCACATGCTCGCTGTAATAACCCCCCCCTGTCGCCAGCGACTGAAGATACAGCATGGCAAAGGGCACACTGGAGATCTACTCTCTGTTTGAAAGTCAATGGTTGCTGGAAGCTGGCGTGCAGGCTGAGGCCAAAGATGGAGAGTGAAGCTCTTTTCCATTAGTGGTCACAGGGGAAAATGGGCCTGGACAGTGCCTGGACACGCTGAGCGCTGCTGGGCAGATTGTGAACATTCTAGAGTGCAAACGGAGCCATCCGCTGACCGAGAGGCTCCTTTTTGGATTACAAAAAAACGGATACAACCGCGTCCTCTGTTCACATCTCTGACAACCATCATCTCACAGAGGGCAAAAGTACAAGTGCAAAAAAAATCCCAGTCCTGCTCAGGGGAAATCTTCTGCGTCTCTTTATATCTCCGTCGTCTGTGTCCTTGTTGGGAATATCACGAGACTCTAAACAGAAGGCGCCTCTGAATTCTCATCCCTGTAACACTCATCCATCATTGCTCCCTCCATCACCGAAGCAAATGGACCAGAAATGTGCAGAGGGCTTTAGCATATATCCTTTAAAACACACCCTGTACAGTTGGCTGATTTCTTAGCTTACCTGCTGACAGGCAGCTCATAGTCTTTGGCGAAGAGGACAGGTACTTTTCTGGCTGTCGGTCTCTTTGGGATGAACTAGCAGCAAAGGGAAAAGCCTCGCCAGAGAGCTCTGCTGGAGGAGAAACAGATTTCCATTGGCTATGTTTGTGAGAAATGCTCGTCTCTCTGGATTTAACAAGAAATCTGTGGCCTGACTGCGCAGCCTTGGTGTTCAGATAGTGCTGGAGGAACGGTAAATATTGAAAAATGACATTTGTTCTAGTCCAAAACATATAAATCTTTATACAAATCGGATTTAATTTTATTGCTTGTTTTCTGTGTCGCGCACCGTGGGTACAGCTGGGCTAGTGTCATATAACTGGTGTCATTTTCTTGTGGATGAGAATATTTGATAAAACGTGGTGATAAAACGCAGAAATCTTAATCAAGATATATTAGTCACATCAATTTAGTGAGACAATCTAGCAGGAAATCGTTTCATGGCCAGTGAAAAAGTCAGTGGATGATATATATTTATAATACTATAAATATATGTACATATACATGTGTATATAATGTCTATTTTAAAGTCAAGAAGTTGTTGTTACTTGCAGAATCAACTTGAAGGACATTTCTGCTTCCTCAAAACTCTGTAAAGATGCACAGAAGCTGTAATCCAACCTCTTCAAACAAACTGAATTCTGTCTCTTCTTCCTGTGCACAGGATAATGCATATCCTCCCCTGTCACAAACAAGAAGCCACCATGAGCAACGTCACGGTCACAGACAACACCGAGCCCATCAGCCGCACCATGAGCACGGCCAGCCCCAGCCCCAATCCCTACCCCGTTAGCTTTCAGGTCTCCATCACTGGATTCCTCATGCTGGAGATCCTCTTGGGCCTGAGCTCCAACCTGACTGTCCTGGCCCTCTACTGTATGAAATCCAACCTCATCAGCTCTGTCAGTAACATTGTGACCATGAACCTCCACGTCCTGGACGTGCTGATCTGCGTGTGCTGCATCCCTCTCACCATTGTGGTGGTGCTGCTTTCCTTGGAAAGAGACACCGCTCTGGTGTGTTGCTTCCATGAAGCCTGTGTCTCTTTTGCGAGCGTCGCCACTGCTGCTAACGTCCTGGCCATCACCCTCGATCGCTACGACATCTCGGTCAAGCCGGCCAACCGAGTGCTGACCATGGGCCGCGCTCTGGCCCTGCTGGCTGCAATTTGGGTGCTCTCCTTCATCAGCTTCCTTGTACCCTTCATCGAGGTGGGCTTCTTCGCCCAGGGGAACACCGAGCTCAACCAGACGGTGGTGGAGAACGTAGTCCACGCCAACCAGTACTACACAGAACTCGGGCTTTATTACCACCTGCTGGCCCAGATTCCCATCTTCTTCTTCACCGCCGTCGTCATGCTCATCACTTACTCGAAGATCCTGCAAGCCCTCAACATTCGCATCGGCACGCGCTTCCACGCCTCGCAGAAGAAGGCCCGCAGGAAAAAGTGCCCGTCCATGACGGCCATGACAACACAGCAGGAGGCCACCGACGCGTCCCAGAGCAGCGGCAGCCGCAACACCACGCTGGGCATGCGCACCTCGGTGTCCGTCATCATCGCGCTGCGCAGGGCCGTGAAGCGCCACAGAGAGAGGCGAGAGCGCCAGAAAAGGGTCTTCAGGATGTCCCTCCTGATCGTGTCTACCTTCCTGCTGTGTTGGACGCCAATCACGGTCCTCAACACGGTCATCCTGAGCGTGGGACCCAGTGACCTGATGGTCAAGTTGAGACTGGGGTTCCTGGTCATGGCGTACGGGACCACCATCTTCCACCCTCTGCTCTACGCCTTCACGCGGCAGAAGTTCCAGAAGGTCTTGAAGAGCAAGATGAAGAAGCGGGTGGTGTCCATCATCGAGGCCGACCCCACGCCCAACAACGCCATTATCCACAACTCCTGGATCGACCCAAAGAGGAACAAAAAAGTGACGTTTGAGGACAAAGACGCCCAACAGAAATGTATGTCTTCTGAGGACGTGGAGTGAGACACTTTGTGGTTTTGTTCCGTGACGGTCAACAAAAGCAGCTAAAACTGACGGCAGGTCAGGATGAAAAAAGGGAAACGTTAATCCAAAGCAGTAACAAATACTCTGTACATTAGATTGTAAAAAGTGGCTAATTTATTGCTATTTATTGACAGCAAAAGTAGATTTCATAGATACACCAGATTATTATAAATACTGCATGTCTTTTTTGTAACATAGCGACATATGGTACATAACAGCTTAGGGTAAATATGATGTTTAGAGAGAAAGAATTGTTATGTATATGTATATTTATAATAAATTTTGTGTTCACTTACGTAACGCAGCAAATGGCTTCCTCTCCTCCGCTCACCCAGATGACATATTTGTGATAGTAGCAGCTGTGAGATTATTCCCATCTATCACGGTGTCACTGCCTCCAACTGCAGAACCCTCCCCAGTGACCGCTGACCTTATTGCCCGGAGGCCCTCAGAGAGAAGGCCATCAGACCCAAACGAGCCCCGTAAGTGCAAGGGGGGGGAGTGAAGACGGCGGGCTGAATGGTTAAAGATAGAACAGAAAGGAAGCAGTAATTTAGCCTGGGTAGCGTGCGGCTGTTTGTGCTCACGGCTTGTGGAGTTGACGAACAATAACACAGCGCAGACAAAACAGAGCACCGCGGCTGTCATCATTTTCGTTGAGACAACCCAGGCGTAATCAAAGGGTACTGTTTTACTTTACCACTCCTGCGGCCTACGAGCGGTAAAAACAGGATGGCTGCCTTTGTTTCGCTCTGATGAACGGAGCACAACCACTGGACACAATAAGAATAAGAAATCCACATTTCATTCTGAGCAGTGGGGGGGGGGCAGTTGTGTTTTCAGGGCAGGGTTGTATCCAAACTACTCATTAGCTTGAAAACAGTTCCATTATTATTGATTTCTCACCATTACCGTGGTAGAACTAATCCATTTAAATACAGCCCCTCTCTTTATTTGCTCAACTCGTTTTTGTAACCAAATTTCTTAGAACAGCTTATTTATACAGAAGCGGTTTTCCCATGGTTAAGCTTCTACAATGGGGTGAAAAAAGTGACAATTTATTACATTCAGCCTGCACTCAAATACTTTAATACCAAATCTAGATGCAGACCGCAACTCCCATTATCATATAAAGTCCTTCTCCTCTATTCCAGTGGCTCGCTTCATCACAATCCCTCGGTCAGAGATTACATCCCCTTTTAGATTAGAGAACGCAGAATACAGTGCGGTCCAACGTATGCATATAGGTGTTCCTGGTGCACTCCAGGTCTCGGTAATGAGCTTATTATACTGCTTCTGTCTTAGGTACACTAGTAAATTGAAGAGGCCGTCAGATCCCGAGATGATCAGATGCTTCTTTGGCAGCCGGCGTGCAGGTTGTAGCACGACTGAGAGGACTGATATGGGAATATTGATGCAGGGAAGGTTCTTTATAACCCCGCTGTAAACAGGCGGCGGGGATGTCACAGAGCCTTGAGGGCACGCCTGTGATTGAAAGTGGAGATGGAATCGGAGCCAGCAACAGATTAGCTGACAGGGGAAGGAAAATAACCTACGAGATGAGACATTTAGCCAAAGGATAAATAGAACACACGCGCTCACCGGCCCAACATTAAGGAAAGAAGTTCGATACTGGGCAGAAGGATACGAATGTAACCACTTCATAATAATATTAACATTACCGTGTGACCATTATGAAAATGAGGAGCGGCGGCTGGCTGCAATCCATTCCCAGTGCACACGAGATTTAAGCCGCAGCTCAAATGTCGGGGACTATTTTCAATGTCATCAGCGCTGCTGAAAAATCATTTGTATTGACTGGCTTCTAAAATTACATCTCAGGAAGCAATAGTATTTACAAGTCGCAGAATTTCAGGTCAGAGTTTGTCAAACTGGGGCGCAGCCAGACGGCTGTGATGGCTCGGCGTCGGTGCAATGTTTCGTCTGAAACGCCGTCGTGTTAACAGCCCATTACCATCCAGATGCTTCTTGTTAGTTGTTCTATTTCATATCATTTTGGGGGGCGATTTTACACTCACTCTTTACATCTCTGAGCTGCTGGTTTCATTTTCACACAGCTCGTTTAATTAAAAAAAAACAAAAAAAAACAACCAAACAATATCACAAGGGCTGATCAATTCCCCCGTTGGCTCCTGTGAACCCTCGTCAAGTTCAACGTTGCCGGTAAGGTTCGGACGGGTTAACGTTAACAGACAGCCTCCATTACCCAGCGCTAACCTGAGATGACCTTTAGAGGAAAAACACAGGTCAATACTCCACTAAAGTCAATAGCAAAGCCTCAGTGACGCTTCACCGTGCACAATGAGGCATCACAGCACGCAATGTAGAATCACTTGACCTCGGCTTGTACTGTCCCTCGTCTCCTATATTTCCCACCGAGGCCCGTCACCGGCCCTCGTCCTATACGTTATTTCCCCCGCCTCCCTCGCCCAATGGCTGCTCGCGAACTTGCTCCCGCCCGGTTCAGATGCCATCTCTTCGGGGCCCCCCTCTCCATGCAGCTGCAGACACAGAATAAAAGCCTGGAAAATCACATTACTCTGTCCATATGGAGACTCTATTGGATTAGGTCTGTGAACACTCAGCTGTAATTCTGCTATTGCAGAGAAAGTGAGTTGAGCGCCCCAGTCAGCACAGATTGACAAATTGTTGGCTCTGGATATTTTCCAAATGCAACTCACATTTGGAGAAATGAGGGACACGTCCCACCGTCAAAAGACATATGGCTCGTATACGAAGCTCCGCGCCCGTGCGCCAGCAGAGCTGTGCCTCAAAGGAGCAGCGAGGCAGACACATGCGATAGAGCGTGACCTTTACCTGCTCTGACCCTAACGGCATTCTAATGTTGGTACTGAAGAAAAATAACACACCGCTGCCTCAGAATCGGCGGTGTGTAGTTAAGTGACCTTCATCCGTATCAGTGGACATTGTGAAGATACATCACAGGCCTTCCTTAATATAAGGTCTGCATTAAAGAGCAAATGAAGCTGGTGGGTTATGTCTGAGCAAAAGAGCAGGTAAATGCCAGTAAATTAGGAAATAACTGGATTTCATGCTTCCCGACTTATGCCAAACTTCGCCAAAAATCCAATTTGTGAAAAGTTTTAAACACGATTTTCACTTCGCTTTCTTGATTTATGTCAAAACTTAAAAAAAAGGGAGTTTTCTTTTTGTAAAAGAAAGAGGCATGGAACACTTAAACTGGTGCAGAATAAATGTGACACCAAGAAGAGGTCCTAGTTTAGAACTAGTTTATTTTAATTAAAACCAGATAAATATGGAATGATTGACACTCCAGCAATTAGAGCCTCTACAACTCAACACATACAGAATTTCCCTCCACCACTGACCTATGGGGGCCATTCAGGCTGCGTAGAAAAAGAGGGAACCTCTTTGAAACCCAACTTTTTGCTTCGTTTTATATGATTTACTCACCTAACAACACCTCCTCACCTGCTCTTACCACGGCTCTCCGTGAAACTGTTTCTACCCTATAACTGTAAGTGCGTCCTGAAATAGCGTTGCTGGGTAACAGCCCATACAGGCTGCAAACATATCATATGCACCTACCTCTAGTCCAAATGTGTGTGTCTGAGTTTGGACTCGCAGAGCTAAAGTCGATATTTTTGTTGTGATGCATGTACGTATTTTGTCCCATAATCATGTTAAAACTGAAACTCCAGGACAACCTAAAGGTGATTTTCAATAAGTAAAAATGGAAATATATACATCAAGCGATTTAAGTGTCCTGAGTGGTCGTCTCTTGGCTCTGGTTTCTGGGAATGAAATATGGTTTGATATTTAAACAAAATGTCATTTTGTGGATATTCTCAAGATAAAAATAAAGTGTCATCAAGGGAAATGTTAACTGCAGCGCACCGAGACTTCCACGGGCTAAAACACATACACTAACGGCACATTCAAAATGCCTTCCATCACAACAAATTAAAAGTCACCTTGGCCAGAAAAAAAAAATAGATTTATGAGAATTAGAATCATTCTTTGTTCTGTGATACTGGCAGAACATCGTGGCTCTGAATACCGTGCAAACTGCAGCCCCCACAGAGAGTGGGACGTCTGCGAGGCCGAGGCAGCAGTCGGCCTCGTTCCCTGGTCCTGGAGAAGAGAAGGAGTCACATCAGCACCGGTGTTGGGTAGCAGTCAAAGCTGCCATCATCAGGAAGCCTGCTGTGAGTCACTTTGTGCTGCTGCTGATAGACGAGACCAACAACAACAACAACAACAACAACAACAACAACAACAACAACAACAACAACTTTGTCCCAGTGTCCAGTTTGGAAAACAGCTGTGGTGTTCCCAGTGACTTTAGTGACTGCTCCAAAAAACTCACAAAAGGGAATAAAAAGGAATGGTGCCTCCTCATTCTGGAGGATCCCATTCTCCTTCAATAAACACCTGGTGCTTACCTGTAAAGTCAAGGCAACGTAATTCCTGTGTCAATACGGTACTTTTAAAAATTATTCTATAATAATAATAATGCTGAAGCTCACCTGTAAAAGGTGCATTCTTCTTCATGGTTTTGACACACCTGGGGGACACCTGACCCTGACAGAACAGCGCCCCAAACGGCCGAAGAAGGGTATTACCGTCTCCCTCAGGTCAGAAGGCCTTAGGCGATATTTTACCAACTAGTTCATTTAAAAAATACTGCTTGAGGCTAATACTATTGGGGCTCCTTAACTATGGAGCTAAACACCACCATTCAGCAATCATTTTCTCCATTCTCTTTTATTTTTTCGATTCTCTCGCTCTCTTTGTCTCTATCTCTCTCTCAGCATTGCTATGGAAATATAAGAATATCTTCCATTTGAAACTGATAGCTAAAACTGTGTGCCGTGGGTGTATGAAGTAGGAGTAAGCCCGCTGTGGTAATACAAGTCTCAAGCTGGCAAAGATGCTTCATATTTCATATATCATGAAAACCTGGTGGGACGACTTGGACACTTGAGATTGTGCTGGAAAATGTTGGAAGAGTTTCATTGTGGAGAAGGTCCGAGCTGATCTGATCTGTAATGCTTCGTTAAACTAAATTAGATCACATACACAAGAGTCTGCAGTTTAACAATCTCTTATGGGAAAAGATGAGGTTCTCTGATAGGAGAAGCTCTTTCTTGTGACCAATTACTCCTTACGGTGACAGTTTTATAACGGCGCGGCAGTCTTCTGTTTCACATTGCTGTACGGGACCTAAATGTATGCACACGACTCCTAAGATATTTCATTGTTTGTTTGCAAGCAGATGGCAGAAATTTGCCTTCCAAGACATAATCTAAAAGCATCAGGTGCTTGGTGCCGTTAAATAAAGATAAAGAGCCATGCTGAGACAGCAGGCTACCTTAAAAAGACAGTTATCCTTGCCGGTTAAGATATTTTATGTTGGCGGGACCAACAAATAAGATGGAGTGTTTGTGTTGCACCATGCTATCAAACACAGGATCCCAGTGGCCTGACCATCTGCTTTTTGCAGGCATCCAGCTGGAAGGAAACTTGGTTCTCCTGGGCTGTGGCCTATGAAATGATGGAGAAAAAAGAACAATCAGCGCGTACTCACTATTGCTACCGTATCCCATTCTCTCACTCTTTAAATGCCAACACTGAGTGCAGCTGTAAACATTTCTGCTCCTCGGCACCCTAGAGACACGTCGTCGAAAAGGATCCATCTCTTTTCGCACAGACGGAGCCCACATGAATACACACCATGAGCTGTATAAACTGGAAACAGTGCAGAGAAAAAAATATACAGAACAGTCCATGGATTATGCTTGTGCTTAAATCTATGCTAAGCAATAAATTATCCTTCAGACTGTATTGTTGATGTGCATTTTACAGTTAGTGTCACACACAAAGACAGGCAGCAAAGCACACTTTTCAGTCCTTTAAGAAAGCGCCTACGGCTGCAGATTGAATGTTTTTTTATTCATATCAACCAGACTATTGGACGCAAACTGCTGCCTGGCTGACAGTGAATGTGATGTGGGATAGATATGTTACAGTACGAAAACTGTTGTGCAACAGCGCCCTCATGTGGCAGACTGCGGTACCGCACCGCGAAATACGAGAATTAAGATCAATATGCTGTTTATTTAAATGATTGTTGTATTTTATTTATTTCTGAAGCTACGGGAAATGTGCATCAAAAGATTATTTGCTTTTGAAAGATGGAAAATAACTATTTTCTATTTATGAACTGCGGCCTGAAATAGGAGATGGCATCACAAACACACGTGTGTGGGGGCCAATTGTGTCAGATTACCGTACTGCCAGGGACTGACCAGCTCAGGGTTTTATTTAGGGCTTCAGACTCTCGGGTGGTCAGCTGTCGTGAGTCTGAACACATTTATGAACCTGCCTGGACTTTCCCATTCGTTTGTTCTTCATATTTGCATTTGGTAAGCCAGCAAAATCCACCTCCGGTTCTTAAAATGTGACTAACAAATCTTCAGTTTGACAATATGAGCCTTTTTTTTGGGGGGAGGGGGGGGGTGTCTGTCAGCTGACAGCTTGAGTTTGTCGTCCTCAGGAAAGCTTCAACACCATGACTCTTCAGTGGACGGCGGTGGCTTTCTTCCTGTATGCAGAGATGGGACTCAACCTCATCTTATGCATTCCCTTCATATCTGCAAAACGGTACACGCGCACCGTGACACGCGCGCCGTGACACGCGCACCGTGACCACAAACCACAGCTCAGATTGATTCCTCTCCGGGGTGTCCGCGCAGCTGGCGTTTGGTCTTCGGCTGGAGGATATGGGCGTGGCTGTCTCCGTACTGGAACAAGTGCTTCTTCACCATGATCATGGTTTTGATCGTTCTCCTACTGGGTGAGCATCGCGCCCAAGACCTTCGCCGACCGGCCGCTTGACCTCGTTGGCAGCATCGTTTCACACCTCCGCTCATCCTCAGACGCTCTACGAGAGGTGCAAAAGTACTCCGGGCCCGAGCCTCTGCACGACGCCAAAGCGAACCCAGGTCTTTATGACCACGTTCACATGAAGCTGTTCAGAGCTCAGAGGAACCTGTACATATCTGGCTTCTCTCTCTTTCTGTGGCTGTGAGTGTGCTTTGAGGTTCATTCCAAGCTCCTAGCCCTTCTCCCCCGACTCTCCGCCCACTCCCTTCTTCCGTTCTCGGCGCAGCATCATGCGGCGGATCTTCAGCCTGTTGAACCAGGTCGCCGCAACGTTGGAGGACAACACGAGCCTGCGGGCGCAGGTGGACGACGCCGCCAAGGCGGCCGCGCAGTGCCAGGAGGACAACCAGCGGCTGAAGCGAGTGAGCCCAGGCCAGAGACGGCGACGCGACGTTTGACCTTTTGACCCCCCCGCGCGACCATTAACGCGGTTTCCTGTGAACTTCAGGCCCTCCTGGACGAGGAGGAGGCCATGGCGGCCGACAACGAGGAGCTGAAGTCGGAGGTTGAGAAGCTGGAGAAGCAAGTCAAGGCGGCGGATGAGGGTGAGGGGTTCCCGCACCGTTCACGCGTCATCCGAGGTCAAATCTTTAAGAAGCGAGGGACTGCTCTGGAACGCTATTAAATATTAACGGAGCGCCGCAGAGACTCGGAGTCTTTGAGGTTTGATCTGCTTCCATCTGCAGCTGTGCGCAAGTCCAACGCTGAAGTGGAGGCCATGAAGAAACAAGCCAAGGGTCTTGCTCAAGAGTACGACAGACTACTGACAGAACACCATCAGCTCCAGGTAACACACATACACACACACGCACACACCCACGCCTCTGGAGCAGAGTTACAGTACACTAACGTGGGCCTTGTTCCACAGAACCTCTACAGTGAAGCAGACAAGAAGGATCAGTAGCCGCAGGGGTGAGGGCTGCTCACAGGTTTTACCCTTGTTTTGTTACTCTCGTCACATTTCAAATGCCACGTGTCTGAGCTCTGGCGTATCTTTGTCAATAAATACAACCTGGAACTCGAGGTCTGTCTCTCCCTGCTGGTAGTCCCACTGGAAGGCTGACGCTCCAGCTCACCTGCGCGGGCGCTGGTGCGGCACAATGTCATGGTTTGAGCCCTCTCATCCTCAGGCGTCTTCCTCGGCTCCAAAAACGGACGGCGGGTTCAGAATATTTCCGGCGAGCCGACACCTAAACTGTGGAGCCCAACGCGGAAGAGGACGCCTTCTGAAAGGGGACAGCGGGTCACGTGGGTCTTATTCTGTTGCCTTTATTCAAACCTCAAAACTACAAAAAACAAACAATTTGACGCGTGAGCGTGACAGTCATTTAACTTACAGTCATAACAGTTCAAGATCACGTCGCCAACGAGGAAACGTGAGGAAAACGAGAGATGAAAACCTGAAACCTCCCATCGAGTCCTTCTCCGGGCTGGTGTCGGACTAAAGGAACCGGAGCGTTCCTTCTGGTGTGGAGCTTCTGAACACGTTGCTCTTCCCTTACAGCTGGATGAAAGGAGGTTTTCTCTGCCTGATGTTACTGCTGGCTGCTTCTTTTAGTCCGGTGGGATGAAACGCCAGCTTCACAGTTCATACACGCGAGTTTGAGGCCAAAACAAAAAGCACAAACACAGCCTGGCTCCCTGCTATATGGTAATGAATCCATTTTCTGAGGGTTCTTTTAAAAAAAAAAAAAGTAGAAAACAGTAGAAAACAACAAATAATTACATTATTTTATCTACAAAAGTCGTTCGTTCATCAAAACCAGAACAGAAAAATTACCCGCACTGCCTCGATCTCATACAAATATATATATATGTGAATGTTTACTCTGCCCTAGAAAAATGTCCGCTGTGTGTGTGTGTCCATCGGCTCACAGGCAGGTCTCCCTGTCGTGGCGGCCGTCCGAGGCCGTGAAGCGCTGCCCGCAGAGCGCAGAGCCGTTCTCCTCTTTGCTCAGGGACTCCAGCTCTCCGCTCCCATTGGCCAGGGAGTATTTCTGCTCCCTCTTAATGTGCCTTTTGAGGAAGGCGAAACCCGAAATACAAAGGAAGAAGGAAAGTGTCCTCAGGCCCAGCGTCAGTCCCAGGTAGAGCATCCTGAGGAACAAAAACAAACCCCAGAGGAACCGTCAATCCAAAGCTGACCAAAGCTCCACAATGTTGACTTCAAATAACTCAAATGAAAAGACCTCTACTTGGCGGTTGGTATAGAACGCACTAAAACTGGTCGCATTAGGCAGAAGGCAAACTTCATCATCTAAAACGACAAAAGCTGCGACGTCGAGATGTCACCGGAGGAAATAGTCCTCCGACCAAATTACCTGTACGCCGAGGTGTTATATATTCTGCAAGCTCCTCGACCTTCACACACGTTGTAGCCCCATTTTAGGCAAGTGGTGTCAATGATGGCCCCGAAGTATATCGGCGCTGGTATCCCGGCTGTGATTGAGAGGAGGTCGTTGTTACCAAGAAATAAGGGAATGAAGATCAAAGCAATTCGTTCCCAGTGACGGCGGCTCTTACCGAGGGTGCGAGTGGCTAACGTGTGAATTCCGATAGCAAGGGATTTCAGCTCGGGCTTCGTGCACCTAAAGAGAAGCACGGACCTCCGGTCACTTCACAGGAACAGCGCGTAAAGGCGCGTCCAGTGGACGCTTCCACGTGTCACACCAGACCTGACGAGCACCATGAAGCCGGGGGTCCCCCCGAGAGAGATGACGAAGGAGCTGAGCACCGACAGCGCCAGGAAGTACGGGAAGATCCGCTCGCAGCTGTCTCGCCGAGGACATCGGCCCACCGTGGCCGTCAGGTTTCCCGGCCGGGCGTTGGCCAGCGCCACGCACCTGCAGTCGGCAAACACCTGGAAAGAGATGGATGGGGGCGGGGCTCAGCCGGGGGGTGAGGACAACAGGGGGGGAGTGGGGAGTGGTCTCACCGTGTTCCTTCCGGAGCCGCTGGAGGAGCCGCATCCGGCCAGGCACGGGGACACGTAGGTGATCCCGTTCTCACCGCACACGGGGTCCCACTCCCTCCTGGAGCACAGGCACCCGGAGTTACAGTCGGAGAAGAGAGAAGGGTCCTGGGGAGGTGGGCCCCCGCCTCTGTGACGGGGAGAGGAGAGCGGGCGTTAGACCGCCGCGGTCAGAGCGGACCGCGAGGCGCGGCGGGACCCGGGAAGCTCGTACCCGCCGTAGGACACTGTGATCCCGGCCACCTTGGAATTCTCGCAGCCCATGGCTAAGAAGAAGAGGGAGAGGAAGAAGCCCAGCAGGGAAGTCCCGAAGGCGAATTTAGCCGCTCCCATGACGCCCAGCTTGTACTTCTTCATCAGGAGGCCTCCGGAGAACATCCCCAGGGCCACCGCCGGGATGTTGATCACACCTAGTCAAAAAAAAAAAAAAAAAAAAAAGGGGCGGGGGGGGACACATCAACAGGCAGCATCACCGCCGCGGGGGCGTTCCGGCTCCCGCTCATTCATATTTCAAGCAAAACGGGTCGCGTGGTGAAAGATGAAAACCCCTTTTGATGCTTCGACGCGGCTTCAGCGAGTCCCGTCGTCCGACACCGACGCGGAAGACCTGAGCTATCGCACGCTCTCCTGCCCCGTCGGCTTGACCTCACGCCGGTCCTGCTGGCCTCTTTCTAATTCGGCGGGTTTTTTTTTTTTTTTTTTTTTTCCCTTCTCCATTCCGGCTCGTCAAATGAGTCTGGGTTACGGAGGCCTGTCCCTTTGAAGCGCAGACGCACGTACTGTCGGAGATGCGGCATGAAAATTTCATCAAAGCTGGCTCATGAAACACTTATTACCACCATCCCGCTCACATCAGTTCGCATCCTTGAACAGTTTCCGCGCGGCGCGTGGCAACACGGGACACAACAAGCTACCAGAGAGAGAAATGGCCCAAAGAAATTCAGCCTCATCACTTATACGCGTGTGTGTGTGTGTGTGTCTGTGTGTGTGTGAAGGTTGCTGCTATAGTCCGAGGCTTCCTTCCTCTCCTTCATCAGTAGACTAGTGATGCTATTTCTTCTGTAGTTTTTCTGCCCCCCCCCCCCTTCTGCATTCATTTACAGCCTTCAGAGCTGCGTAACGACCTCCGACCCCGCTGACCGACTCAACCGGCTGCTTATTCAAAAAAATGCATTCTGTGTGTACTTCTATGCTCTGTGCCTCTCCTCTCCCCTCTTCTCCTCTCTCTCTCTATTCTTTCCTCTACCTGTCCTCCTCTCCTCTCCTCTCTCTCTACCCATCTGTCCATCATCAGGAGGGTCCCCCTACATGAGCCTGGTCCTGCTCAAGGTTTCTTCCTGTTAAAGGGGAGTTTTTCCTTGCCACTGTTGTTTGTCTGAGTTAGGCCCTGGGGTTCTGGAAAACGCCTTGAAACAATTTTGGATTGTAAAAGACGCTATATAAATAAAGATTGATTGATTGATTGATTGATTGAAGGAAGCTCTGCTGACCCATGAGGAAGTTTGCGGTGGATGCCGACTGGCCGTAGTGCTGCTCGATGTATTTGGGCTTGTAGGTGACCATCCCGATGAGCGAGTTGAACTGAAGGATGGTCACACACAGGTAAACGACATACACTGGGTTCCCGAACAGACTCTTCAGAGTTGGCACAAAGTCTAGAGGAGGGGAGGTGGGGGGGGGGGGGTGGAGACAGCTGTTTAAAAAGGAGGTCACCAACTCCTGCAGCAGAGAAAGGGTTAATGTGAGCCGGCGTCACCCTTGGCCATCCGCTGCAGGTTCGGGGGCTCCTCCGGCCGGAGCTTGTGCTCCAGGTTCGGGGAGTCCGTGATGAACCTGGTCTGCTCTGGCGTGCAGCTGCCGTCGTGTTTGTCCACGGGGACGGGCAGCGACTTGGGCAGGAACCAGAACGGGACGGCCGAGACCAGCGTGACGGTGCCGGCGATGAGGTAACCCAGCCACCAGGCCCCCACCCAGCGGGCGTCGTCGGGGGTGATCGTCAGGGTTTCTGCGCAGAGACGGCGCGTCTGCGGTGTCACTCGGGACAGACGGCCTGCGCTTCGATTTTGGACTTTGTGACGCCGCGCGCCCGACTCACCCATGTCCACGTGTTCAAAGTCCACGTAAATCTTGGCACACAGCGACCCCAGCAGGTACCCGAAGACTGGACCAATGACGGACATGGTCTGGACACATCCTGGAATAGAAGAGAGCGGAGAAACGCTCGTGTTTAACCATCACGAAAAGGATTTCAGTCAACATTTGATATCACTGGCAGTTGTGTTCGGATGAATCCTCAGATTCAGTTACATTTCCTCCACCTCCTGTTTGTAAACCAGGAACCCTAACCCACCTCTCTGCTTTCGCATTGGAGCAAAACACCCGAACGCACCACGGTAGCGATGAAAGCGCTCATCCCGTCAGACCGAGGAAAACACTTTACCGATGTAGAACGCTGCGTTCTCAGACTGAGCATAGTCATCGATGTAGGAAATGCCTAAGGGCTGGACAGGAGTCTCCCCGATCCCTCGCAGGACGTTTCCAAGGAATACATAGATCCACATGGAAAGGCTGGACCCTCGCTCACAGCCTGAAAAACAGCAGACGACCTTCACGTATCCCTCAGGGTTAGACATTTTATATCAGTGATAAAAAGATCATTAAAATCCTGGCATTAGACAGCTTCAAGCACAGGGTTTATACTTTAATATACTTTACCCCTGGGGGGCAGCACAGAGGCTTTGTCCGTCGGCTCATGGGAGAGTTCTGGACATGGATAGAAGTTTTTGGTTGAATTCAGTGAAGATCTTAGTGACGTTTCGATCTCATAGCTGCGTACAAAACACCAATGTGACTGTTAAACAAGGGGAGGGAGAAAGCATCGGGCGTGGTTACTAACAAATTCAAGCACAGCGTTAGAAGTCGTGTGTGACAAGCGTGCAAGAATCGCTAAAACCTGTGTCGAAAAGCGAGATTTAAATCACTGCGAGTTATATTTGTTCGCTGCTCGCTTCTCCCTACCGGCCGATGATGAAATGAGGCATGGCAATCAAAAAGGTCCCGAAAGACATCAGTATACACCCGAGTGCTATGATCTTGGGTCGGTGGAGCCTGGCGCCAAAGTAGCTCACAAACGCAATCACCAGCAAATTCCCTACAGCGATGTTGGGGAGAGAGAGAGAGACAGAGAGAGAGAGTGAGAGGGTGGGGGGGTGACAAGAGAGGTGACTGAAAAGGCATCAAACATGCAAGCAGCTGCCGAGAGACTTCTGAATCAAAGTTCAGCCATCCAGAGTTCAGAGCACCAGCCTTTAAAAAAGCGCTACCAGACTAAATGGAAACACGACTCACCCACTTCAAAACTGCCATCTATGATGCCGATCAGATAACTGGGGATGTCGAAGCGCCTCTCCAGCTGCGTGATGGTGCTCTTCATATAGCTGCCAGACAAAGCCTTGGCAAAATAGGCATAGGATAAGGCTGCGATGAACATCTGCAGAGAAGAAAGAGAAGGGGCGCTGCATCAGGCACAAGCTCACTTCAGCGGGAAACCTTGTTTAGTTTAGGTCTGGTTTAGTCAATCATATTACATGAAAAGCAACCAAATCAAACTCCACAGTGCACGAGTGGAGCTCAAAAACAAGCCATCAGTCTGTAAAGACAGGCTGTTGTAAGAGAGATAAAGGCAACAGTAAATCCTCCATCCTTCCTTTTTGTTGTTTTTGTTGTTGCCTGAAAACACAAAATTGTCAGACTTATGAAAACTTTGTTAGGTAATAAAGCTGATGTCATCATATACAGACTAGAATTGTGCAATAGTATTTTTAACATGAGGAAAAAACTGCCAGGCATCAAAATGAGCGCCGCGGTCGCCCTCTAGTGTCCAGAGACAACAACTGCTACTCGATTCATTTAGGGAATTTGTGAGACTGACAAAAACCACACACTTTTAATTTAAACGTTCTTATCGTGCTAATGAATGCTCGAGCATTCTTGGTTATTTTAAGTAACGTGGCTGCATTAAAAAAAAGAAAACCCTGAGTTAAGCTTGGTGCATTATGAAGTACTGTCAAAAAAGGATACAGTGTATAAAACGTGTTTGTCGATGCTGCCTGATTCCAGATATGCAGCATAACTTAAATTCTTTACAGCAATTCTTGTATGCACCAGTTCAAGTATTTCGCTAAGCCTCTATTTATTTTTCAATAGGCTGTGCTTCCTAATCCCAAGGAGGTAGTGACCCTATATTCTGACCTACTTTGGTGAAAAACACACTTTGTCTCAGGATTTTTTTATTCACTGCTAAATATCCAGACCAAAGGGCACTGGGAGATTACTGTGGTGTCTCTGGTTCCCAGCTCAGCACACCAGAAACAAGCAGCATCCACGCCATTATGAAAACACCCACGGGTTTCAACTTCCAAGCGTCTGCGTCAAGTTATAACCATATCGGGCTGTGCAACGGCAGGCTCGGAGCCCCCCGGGCTGCACCACATTAAAGATGCTCTCGCCAACATCTCCAGTCTCCACAGGCCTCCGTATCTAACCTATAGAAAGTGTAGTACCTTCAGATTAGGATGCCAGGAGGTCTTTTTTGGAGCAGACGTGTCCTCTGGAGTATTGCTGCTTTTGACTACGTCATCCGTTTTCTTCATGGTTGCCTGCTGCACACACACACACAGAAACAGACGGGTAGGAAAGGAAAGACAGAATAAAAGACAGAATAAGGAATTGCTTTGTGTTTCTGCCCATTCTGACATTTGCTATTCGTCCGAAAAGCAACTTGACAGGGACCGCTTGTGCAAACAGGTTTCATGAAAAATGTAAATACGCTGCAATATGTAGTGACCCATGAATATTAAACAGAGGAAGCAAAGCAGAATATGCATGGCCCGGAGAAGAAACTGGTCCCAGTAAGATGAACAGTCAGATGAGGCGATGGATGGGGAGGTGGGGGCGGCGGGGGGTGGTGGGGGCTTCTCTGTGATGCCCTATATGCATTAAACTGGTGATGAATTCTGCAGGAAGACAGAAAAGACTGAGCCGAAAAGAGTTGAGGCAGACGCAGACAGCAGGCTGTAATGAGCCGTGCTCCTCATTAATGCACAGAAGAGCACAGTGGAACACTTCTGAACTCCTCTGGAGCCACTAAGATGCTCGCAGCCTCCCTCAAAGGAGCCCTGCTAACGCGGCTCCTTATTTACATCTCAAACTATTCAGGGGAATTAAACAGCCTATACATTTTCAGCTGCCTATTAGCCGCAGATGCACAAGCGTTTAAGACAAATGGACGTCATAATGGGGAACTTTCCATCTCACTTTAAAGAGCTCAATACAGTTTGATGATCAATAGTTCCTGGATCAAAGGGAGGACTTACTCACTGACTTCGCTGCTGCTGATTTATAGATAATCACGTTAATCAGACGCATCCATGATTAATTCTGGTCTGTTTTCCACTCTGCCGCCAATATAAAAGAGCCGCAACGTCACAAAAAAAAAAGAAAAAACAAACCCCCACGACCATGCGACGAGCGAGCCGCCGGCAGACACGTGATCCTCCAGCCAAACCTGCGCCTCGACGGCAGAAAGAATTCCGATTCTCACCCGAGTCGGATCAAAGTGAGGCGAGAATCCTGCGGCGGGGCGACCCGGGTGCTCCTCGGCGGACGGCCGAGCGCTCCTGCGTCAGCGGCGGCCGGGGCGTCTGCTCCGAGCCGCGCTCACACGCTGCTGCCACACGTGACGCGCCCGGAGCCGCCGAACTACCTGCAAGCAGCCCCGACACCCCCCAATCCAGCCCAGACAACCCCCCCCCATCTGGCCCAGACAACCTCCCCAGCCCCCTCAACACCACCCCCCGCGCCTCCACGACGTGTTACTGCAAATAAATATCCGCAGTGGGTTAATAATCCCCGATCAATAATACACAGGGCAGCTGCTCCTCGCCTGGATACAGACAAATAAATATCAGACTGTAATATCAAAAAGTGTCTTTATTATTACGCTTATTAGAATGATGAGCTTTTTCTCTTCTATGTATTTGCTTTACTCCCTTCTTGGTTGTGGTAATAATGAAAAAAACAGGTAAACTCAGCAATCCACATTCAGCCTGTTGAGTCTAAACAACAGGTGGCAACACCTTAAATTACCTGTTGCCATGGAAATACCTTTAGATGTTATTATCCGTTATATTCAGTCACGTTAGGAGGCTATAAAGATATATAATAGCCTCACACGCACAGGTTTTTCTCGCCAGGACAGATGAAATGTAATTTTCCGTGTATTTCTGCCTCATCATGTTAAATATTCAGAGTTAAAAAACGTTTCTATAATTTTAAACGGTTACATTTTCTTTTAAAATCTGCCTCAGAGATGCAGTTAAATGTGCATCCAGCCACATACAACATATGAATGTGTGCATTTGAGAAGTTCAATCATGAAGAAAGGTGAAATATTCCTAAGAATCGTCAGACCAGAGAAAAGTGCTTTTAATTGATTTACTTTTTGGTGGAACTAAAGAACATCTGCCCCAAACAGCTCATTTAGTGGGTATATGCAGGGAGGCTACAACAGGGAGTCAAATTAAATATCCTGGTCTCAAAATGACTCCATGTGCTTTAATATCCTCAGTCGGTAAATGCAGGAAATTTAAAAACCTGTCAGCTGGTAAGGTTTGATGAGACACGTGTTCTCTTCACGTGTGCTCTGGGAAGAGCAGTTTGAATATATGTGTAAAACAGAATAAAGTTAGATAACTACACCCCAGCTATGCTTCTGAAAATGATTTAGGATTTTTATTCTACATTATGAGGCTATATGAAGCCAGGCTCTAGCGCCCTCCCCGTGACCCCATATGTGAATTAGTGGACGAGATTTAAAAAAAAAAACCCCCAAAAAAACAAATCCTACATGAAAGTGTCAAGTTTACTTAAGGGTTAATCATTCCCTGATACAGCAGCAGGCTCTGCATGGAACCACTTCCTGTTTCTCAGGGCAGATGTTTTCCATAGGCCAAACATAAAATGAATTTAGACCTGGGATCTTAAAAGAACAAATATATGACCAGTGAAAGAACATAAAGGAACAGAAGAAAAACTGCAGCTGCATTCTGTGCACGTGCGAAAGCATTCTTGAAGCAGGGCAGCCGGGTCCTTCAATCATCATTTTATCATATATTTTAATATAATAATGCAGATTCTTACTATGAAAAAAAGGGGAGAAAAGAAGCACAAGACAAACACAGGGGTACCACAGAAATAATAGTCTTGTAATTCAATGTATTCACATTACAACATCCACTTGGTTCAGATGGTGATGACTTCTAATGATCTTCAAATATATTCAATGTATAATACATAATACCAATATAGGCACTTCCAGTAAGTCTGGCAATATTGAAGCTACAGTATAGTGTCTAAATTACAAAATGGTAAAAATAAATAATGTATATCTAAAAGAGTTTTTGTAGTTTTAAAATTTCTTTACTGTACAGCATATATGAATATTGTACAAAATGGATCATCAACCTGCAAGAAAACTTCATGTTCACAAATACAACGTATTTGGATGTATTCTTCCCTTGTGTAGGATTACTATAAGTAAGTGCAACGTACTAATGAGAGTAAAGCAATCATTAAATCACGTGTCAATTATATAAAAATACTAATTTTTTACATAATTGTAAAGCTCGTTTGGTTCACATGGTTACAATTATGCTACAAGTGTGAATAATATGAGGAATAAAACCAATGACAATGTGAAAAATGTATTTTCAGGAACGATATTCTGTATTAGCTGGAACCCACGAGTCGTGTGACTGGTGTGACTGGGGGGTCGGGGTGGGGGGGGGGGGGGGGTCATGCACAGTCCATAAAAACCCAGCACAGTGGAGGGAATCACCTCTAAACAGATGCTGCTGCAGGTCGGAGAGGAAGGAAGCGCGTGAGGAGAGACGCCGTCAGCGAGCAGCGATCTCAGCCGAGGAGTCCGGGAGGAGCGGCTGACCAGGGGTGTCTCCTCAGATTAAAGACACCAGGGCTCCTCTGGGCTCCCCCCCGGGGGCCCCCTCTGAGGTCAGCGGAAGAACTTGTTTGAAACAGACAGAATGAGTTTCTGCAGTTTCTCTCTCTCAAAGGAAAGAACCGAACCGATTAAATTCTCTATGTTAAATGAAAATTCTGCCCGGGTGCATCTTAAGGGATTCCCGAAGGCAGTGAGGAATGTTTCTGAGCTTTCCCGGGCTGAGCCCCAGTTCTCCCTACTCTCCTCTTCGTGCTGTAGCATCCATCCATTAGGACGGGCGAGCGTGAAGCATCACCGTGGGGACCAGCGACGTGGCCCCTCTGCAGGCTGATGAGTGATTAGGTTTTGGAGGGAAAAGCTAATGGACGAGAGCGGCGGGACCCGATGAGACCAGAAGGGGTTTCCGTGCGCTCGTGGGCCACGGGGACGCGGCGGGGTCAGCGGCGGGTAACTCCTTCCCTCGCCGTCGAGCAGCAGACCTTCAGTTCCACCTCGTTGTGGCTCCTATTGGCTTCGCGGCATGGGTCACATGACCAGATCTGTCAGGGCGACCAGCTGCTCATTCCGGTGGACTTCCCGCCGATCTTCAGCATTTCTGGCTCCAGATGCCAGCGTGAGATCTCTGCGTCGTCACGGCGTCGGATGCGATTTGTCAGGTTCAACGTTCAACTAACAGATGCAAGAAATCTGCACTCTGGAGTCCCACAGGCGTTTATCTTAAAAGGGAATGTCTCCCTGAGTTACCAGAAAAAGACGGCGGGCAGATTAGCTGTGATGCTCCGCAGAGATACTCTTAAAAAAAAACAAAAACAAATCAGGGCTGTCGCGATGTTACGGTCTCATGAACGTCTTAGGTACGTCTGGCGGGTCGTCATCAGCGCTGATGCAGAAGCTTATTTCGGATTTCAGACGGAGGTGTTCCTGAGGGTTTAAAGACAGCATTGTTTATGTCATCAGGACCAGTAAGGACGACAAAGAGTCCAAGATCAAAACAGGAAGGACAGCACACGTGGCCTTCCTGTGGAGAGGCCACCCCCCCCCATAACTAAGAATTAAAATGTTCTTCCGCACAGGTCGGTTGGTCGTCGCTTCAATAACCTCGCGTTTAGCACATTTCCAACATCTTGCACCGTTGGAACCTCCGGAACCTCCGATTTTGGGACTGTGACAAGTACAAACACAAACAAACCCGCTCGCGTCGCGTGGGAGTCTGAAGGTAACCTACATAATTTGGTAACAAACATTAAACAGAAAAATGTTAAAACATTGGATTCCTTGTGCTAAAGCTTACGGGAAATTTAAGGAGAGAGAGAAATGCAAGGAGAGGTTTAAGTTATAAAGGAGGGTGATTATAGACGCCATAGATCTATTATGAACCACGTGAGATATCAAAACTCGTGCTAAAATCGAAACCCAAGTACCTGTGATGTCCATATATATATAAATACACACACATATATGCACGCATGTACGTGCATATATGTGTGTGTGTATGTATGTATATATATATAAGAATGTAGAAAGTGGCAGTAAATCACTGCAGTCCTGTGTTCCCCGTTGGGTCGAGGTCTGTGCAACAGTCTTCCTCTGCTCTAGACAGCAGCAAAAGAGTCTGTAACCCAACCGACCCCAGTAGTCCTGTATTGCAATCTTCCGTTAAACGTCTGGTGAGTGTTCAGTTCAAATGTGTAAAGCACAAACGTCGCCACCCTGTTTGTTTCTGTATAGGCACACATCTCCCAAACATCTACAGCGTCATGTTTAGGCAACGTGCTGGCAAATTAGGAAGAAATGTGGAAAGGCTTCTCCTCCGCGTCCGTCGTGTGTGTGTCTGCAGATGTGGTTTCACTCCCGAGGTTTCTCCCCCCCCCTCCCCCTCCTCTCACTCCTCTGGAGGTTTGGAGTCATCTTGCGGGGACCACTCGGGTTCCTCCTCTCCTTCCTCCGGCTCCTCGCCCTCCACCAGCTCCTCTCTGCTTCCCGGCTCCTCCTCCTCCTCGTGGATAGCCAGGATGGGCTCAGCGACGTTGTTTAGGAGCGCCGACTCCGCTCCCTGGGCCTGCTTCGGCGCGTCCTCGGCGATGACCTTCTTCCACATCTCGTGGTTCTCCAGCAGGTGCTGTGTGATGTGGCAGAACACTTTCCTCCTCTTCTTGGGAGCTGCTTTCTCTGGAAAGCCAAAAGAAATTATTTGAACTCTGCTGTCATCTTGGTTATACACTATATACTTATTTATGTACACACATATGTACATATATGTACATATGTGTGTACAGGGACCCTCCAAAATAAAGGCAGGCATATATATGTACATATATATGTACATATATATATATATATATATAAAAGAACAGACATGCAGAAAGCTAGCTTACGTGAGGTCTCTGAGCTGGTGGATATGTCTTCCTCTGCCGTATCCTCCTCGTCCTCCTCATTCTCCGTGCTCTCCGGCTCGTCCGCCTCCGGGTCGGGTTCCACCCATCGACCGGGTATGAGGGAGGCCGAGTCGTACGAGTTGCACAGCGGCCCCACGATGTGCGTGATGAAGGACTCCTGCAGTTTGGCCAGCTGCGGCGCCGCCCGGTCCATGAAGGGGCTGATGGGAAGGCCCAGGCTGGACTCCTCGTCGCCCTACGGAACACCCAGAGCGGAACAAGCCGCACATCAGCGCAAACTCCAGCGCAGAGGCGAAGGCAGATGGCAGATTCGTTGTGCGTTTTATTTGTGTTATAGAACCTTTAGGCAGATTCTGATTCTAAATGTCACAGATAACGTAGGAACACAGGCAAAATGGTGTACAGTGGGGTGGTCTGAGGGGAACCGAGGCGCAGCAGCGTGTGTGCTGTCTGTGACGTCTGCGGCGGTGTGAATGAATGACAGCTGGGATTCCTGGTTGCCGTGGTAACTGACCCTTAATTTCATCCCATCCACTGTAGAGGAGAATGCCTTTGTTCCCTCAGACCAGCTCTCTGGTATAATCAAAGAGCCCGACCATGCGGAGATTGGGGGGGGGGGCAGCGGCTCTACTGCTCCAATCAAATGGAATTTCTTGGCAAACGGGCCATCGGGGGGGTGAAAGGGGGGGTGAAGGGTCATGGGTACAAATTCACAGCCGGGGTGTGAATAAATGTGTGGTGCAGGATAATTAAAGATGCCTGAAAGCTGTAATTCAGTGATCCGTCCTTGTGGGCCTGCCTTTATTTTGGAGGGTCCCTGGCAGGAGGCGTGCGTTTGGTACTGGAGGTGTGCGCTGGACACCTACGGGGTGGTCGCCGCTCTCTCGCCAGGCTGCCTGTTCCGTCTGTCTGAACGACAGTTGCCTGGACACCTGGTTTACGTCACTGCACCGAGCTTCACAAAAACGATTGTCACTGAAGACCAAACCCCCCGCCCACCAAGCCCCGCCTCTCCCCATCCAGACCTCAGATTATTGTATAACGAGATGATTTCATCACCGAGCAGAAGCAGAAGGTCGTCACCTCAAAGTAATTAGCAGGGATTAGCAGCCAGTCCGAGTTGAGGGGGACACGGTGTAAACGTGGTTTTAAATTGAACTTTTACTGCCTGTAACGTTTTTTTTTTTTTGTAGTTAGGTACTCCGAGATGTACGGTGATGACGATGGTTTAAGAATACATCTGGGTTCATCCGATGTACAACATCTCCACCGACAACCGGGATTATCGTATTATCGTCGTATTGTTGTTCTTTCCGGTGGCCCCCGCTACACCGAGAGCGACTGTTCTCCCCACACCTGCTGGTAGAACTCGTTGACGATCCCCTCCGTCCACTGCAGATGCAGGTCTTTGCACTTCAGCGGCCCATTCACGTCAGCCAGCTTGATGCACATCTGGCAGACCAGTAATCTGTCGTTCTCGTTGGACCAGTCGATGCCGGTGGAGGGGTCGTCGCCCACCTGGGGAATCGGCAAACCGTTAGACCCTGGAGCGTGTCAGGTGTTATGTGACTGTGATTGTGCTGATCTCTTGTTTAAAGGCCGCGCTCTCGCATTTACATCTGGATTAACCAATCAGTGGGAAAAGAGAGACGGTAAAGGATAAAAAAAACAATGACGATTGTGAGATTTCCAGTCAATAACCCAATACTGATGCTTTTCTAGATTTATTGTTAATAATCTCACCTTGGCGTTGAACTCCGCCAGGAAGTCAAAGTGCTTCTTCAGGTCAGTCGCCAGTATCGCCTCGATCACCAGGAAACGGAAACGCTTGAACTCCACGTGGTCGAGGTTGACGAGGAAGTTGTACTCTGGGTGGGACATGAAGAGATTCCAGGCAGCGGCGGCGTGGTGGTTTTCCAGAACGGAGCGATCGTTGTAGAGCACGGCCTGTCAATACATTTACACACACACACACACACACACACACACACACACACACACACAAAATAAGTTGGTGTGACCACAAGGAGCCAGTAAAGAGTTCAAATGGAAAACTCCTGCCGTCTGTTGGCCTTGCTCAGAGGTTTGCAGGAAGTCATACCTGCGGAGCGCTGGTGGCCACGAGGAAAGCGTTGGTCCGGCCGGGGTGGTCGTAGTCGTGCATTGCGGCCGCGACGTAAAGGGCCATGAGCTCCAGCGCAGGTATGAGGCCCGACAGGCAGCCGTAACCGTCTTCGGACACAGTGTAGGTCTTTGAAACCAGGAAGCCCATGTGACTGTGTGTTATTCCACTGTCGGAGTCTGCCCACAGGGCGACAGACAAAGTGAGCAGGGCGAGGAGCAGGTTGGCAGCATTGACACATATACTGTACTTTTATGTGCCTCACATTCACTCCCAAACCAAAATACACACTTGAGCAGTCAAATCCACTTATATGTGGATCAAAGCGAAGGCCTAAGCAAAGCATACAAATGAAGTTAAGGGAACGTGGGTGAGTGGGAACTCTAATCTGCCTGCCATTTCATGCTGTGCCAGACTTCAAATAGCGTTTTGTATGTAAATTCCAAGCACCAAAAGTTCAAGTGAGATAAGGCAAACTGTGAGCTGGATGAGTGTACCCCCCCAACCCCCCCTCCTGCAGGTTTGATGTTCTGAAATTAATGAGACAGCTCACATTAAAAGCCGACTGAATGATACAAACAAAAGAGTGGGTGTGCATGCAAATCACTTTTAAACAGCTTAAGAGAATTAACGAAACTGAAACATCTTTTCTGACGTGCGGCAGCCGGGACCGCTGGCGAGCAGCACGTGCAGGCGGACCCACCCGAGTCGCTGGCGGAGCCATGGTCGGTTACTAGACTGGGCAGGCCGGGGACCGCCTGGGTGGTGAGGTACCAGACTGCGTGCAGCACGTCTGTGGCGTGGATCCTGTTGTGATCTGGGTCAGGGGAAGAGAGTGCGTGTTTAAGCAACTTCCATTGGGACGCGCTGTTGGCCTGCTTATGGGCCCCCCCCCCCCGCTTCCAACGCCAAGGCCTGTGTGACAGCTCCCCCTAGCGGCCGATGCTGCCATTACAGCCCGACAGTTTCTAGGACAAATTTAAAAATAAGTGATGTGAGAGTGACGTTCACACTTACACGGTATATCTCTGTAGCCATTCTCAAGGGCATGAAAATAATTCATGAATTCTTTCACAGGGATCTTGAAGGTCTCAAACAAACCGGTGTCTTCAAAGAGCCTGTAGGCGACCTGAAATTAATAAAAGCCATAGTCAGGAAACACGGCCAGCCACAGAAATGGAGAACTCTTTTGCATTAAGAAACGTGGGGGGAAAAAAAAGTGGGGGGAAAAAAAAGCCTGAAAGAAACTGTGTGGTGCCTTTGCAGGAGGGTAAAGTGCCTTGAAGTTTGTTTTAATAAGCTGCTGACCTGAAAAACTGAGCCTGAAGACAAAGATGGATAAAGACTAGAAATCCTGACACTCAGTATTGTTACAGTATGCTATAAACTACTTAGAAAAAGGCTCAGTTAATGCACATAATCGTGCTATTTTTGCTTCAAAGGCTGTTGGTACGCTCCAGAGGGCTTTTAAATTAAGTATTAAGGCTTTTTTGTGATATCTATACAATATACTGCTCTATTGGTATTTATCCATCTCATTTAGTCATTTCTGTAGATTATTTTTAGGATTTTGAAAAACTTGTGTGTGAAACCCGAAAATGATCATTTTGGGAAAGAGGATAACAACATCGTTATTAATGACGGGAAATTTGAACCAGCAAACTTTGGCCAAATTAAAAAAAGCAAAAAAACAATCATCATCTCATGTATATTGTCTCACCTGACTCAGGATCCGTCCACATTTCCCATTAGTCTTCTCCATCAAAGTGAAGATGGGGAAGTTCCAATTGTTTAGCTGACTCATCCATGGCTCCAAGTCCTCCATTAATAAAGGCTCCGGAGCCAGAATTGCTTTGTCCTGTGTCGTGTGATGAAAGTGCGTCAGTGCCGTACGTGGACAGGAGGTGGGGTTACGGCTGTGGGGCTCTGCTACCTCAGGAGGTATTAGCGGGTGGAGGATGACGTTCTGGCCGGAGGACTTCCCTTCTTCCGTGTCCTCCTCCGTATGTGCTACATCGCTGCTGTCACTGTGGTTGGCTTCGTGGGTGCTGTCGTAGTCTGACGACACCACCACGTGGTCCTCTGCTGTTAAAACGGAACCAAAGAGAGGTCAGGCTCCGAAAACCGACCCTACCTGTGGAATCAAAGGTTCGTATTAACTAAGCTCTGCGAACCGAAGCCTACCTGAGCGAGGTACCTTGTCCCCTTTGTCTATCGAGCCCTCCCCGTGGCTCAGCTTGATGTACGACCTCCCACAGCTGCAAAAAAGGAATTCCACGGGTTAAAATCTGCGTGTTTCCACAATAAAGGCCTCATTTAGATCACAAATTACGACATCTCCAAGGGTGATGACGTGGGGTCGCATCGGGGGGGGGGGGTCACCTCTGAACTCTTCCACAGGCGCGAACGAGCAAAAAAACAGAACAGAAGATTTCAAACGCCTCCACAGACCGACACCGTTATCCCGACAGCTGACTCCACGCCGGAGTTTGTGTGCGCTCAGCGAGACCTCGCCGTCGCATCACACGGCGGAGCCAGGGCCGCCGCGCGAGCCCTCAGGGGGCACGTGCGCGCCCCGGAAGTGGCATGGGACAGTGGAGCGCTCGTCTTTTATTCGGAGAACCGAATGAGCCGCCTCGCCTCGCCTCGCCCCCCCTTTGGACGCGCGGAGCGGCGACGCGGGAATTTTTGAAAGCGCGCAGAGAGGCCACAGGCTTTCTTTGTCGAGACAAAATCCACCGCCGGCCCCGGCGGAGACCGGGAACGTCGACGCCGCAGGAGAAAAAAAAAACGCCGTGTTCTTTCGCCCTGAACTGGCGCGTTCGCCGCAAGACGCGACGGGGAGCCCGCGGAGCTGCTCCAGCCGGCTTTTGTCCACGTTTCTCCGCTGAGACCTCTGTCGGGCTGGAGGTGTTTCCAATTAAAATACCTCTCCCTAAATGTTGTAAAACCTGCCTTCTCCGGGCAGGAAATGCCTGCCATTAGAGCCTGGTGTCACAGGGAGCACAAAGGCCTACACTGTGTCTATCTCCTTCTGATAAATTGTTTTTTGAACACTTTCGAGCCGTGCCCGCCCCGCCTAATGGTCCTGAGGCCCAACAAAGCCAGTTCTGTTGTGTCTGCACGTCCAGGTCGGGCCACTGCCTGTAATGTCTAGCAGGTGTGGAATATAATATAGTTTAATAGTTTGGCGGGCGAACAGTTGGGGCATTATTGTCGGGGGGGGGGTCGGCGGCAGGCGGCGGCGGCGTTTGGCTTGGGAGGTTTGCTTTTAATGAAAGTTGAAGGACTGGCAGACGCTCCACCTATTCTGCTAATGCGGCGGGATCGCCGCGGCAACTTACACTTACGCGCAAATAAGGAGGTCGGTCGTTTTCATTCAAAGAAAATGTCAGTCACCTCATGAGTGACAGAAATGACCTGCTATTAACCTTCTGCCTGATTAGTGCCGCAATTTCCTAGCTGAGTGCTGGAGGTTTGAGCTGTAATTTCATTCACTTGTATGTACGGCCCGTGCGTTTAAATCACAGTTCAGTGGACGTACAGTTGTCCTGATGTACAGTCCTTAAAAATATAGTGATGTGTTCACACCAGGATCCCAACTGTGCCTTTTGTACATTGTAAAGCCTTTTCTGAATCATTTTGAAAAGTGTTTGGAGCCCCTGACTGTCGGTACTCTGTGGGAAACGCTGCAGTGAGCTCCCAGATGTGACGCGCAGCCCCTCAGCAGGTTGACAGATCACCTTTGGGTCGCAGCCCAACCGGACGGCGTCCAAGCGGCGATAAAGCCCGTCGCCGATATTTCTGCTTCCAGTTATCTACCAACTCTGGAGCCAGATGACGTGAGGGAGATAACGCCGCAGCGGTCAGGGCGAATGGGGGGTGGGGGGGGGGGGGGGTGGAAGCCACTTAATCGCCCGTGTTTTTTTTTTTTTTTTTTAAATCAGGTTTGTCAGATTAAAGGATGGCAACAAAGCTGCGATGATGGTGTTGTTCCACCTCAGCGCCTGACGTCACTGAAAGCTGACACGATGGAAAAAGAACGGGTGTGTGTGTGTGTGTGTGTGTGTGTGTGTGGGGGGGGGGGAGTAGCCTAATGTCTTAATTAAGATTGGACAGATTTGTTGATGGAGCTGAGAGGAGGCAATTGAAGCCATGTGTTTGTTCATGTCGTCCCAGTCCTCCGCTGCTGCTCTCTCTGCTTTTTTTCGGACCGTTTCTGGGACTGAGCGGGCGAGCGGTGCCGATGGTTTTGGTCCCCGGCCGCTCGCTGACGAACACGGGCCGAGTGAGAGAGAGAGAGAGAGAGAGAACCGTTTAAACACTCCTCTACTCCCTTTCATCGTGCGGTCGTTTTGTTAAACCCTGCTTAAAGGGTGACGGGCTGCCCTTCGCTCAGATAACCCCCGAGTCTGGTGGGGACCCGTCGGTAGGCACGGGCTCTGCTCCCGCCCGCCTGAGCCCGAATGCCAAAGCCTTCTGGGTCGGGACCAGACACCTAGAAGGTCCAGAAGAAAGCGTTCGTCGGCAGGAAAGCTCCCTCAGAGGCGGCAAACTAAACCTGGGGATTCTTCTACACCCCCCCCCCCACACACACACCTGAGGTCGCAGCTGAGTGTGTCTGAGCCAGCGTGTGTGTGTGTGTGTGTGTGTGTGTGTGTGTGTGTGCGTGCGTGTTCATCACAAGGTTGTGGTGATTGGGGAGAAGCCCGGGTGTTTGTTTATACTCACACCACCATAAGTGGACAGAGCCAGGTCCCGCTGCCGGGCCGAGCCGAGCTCTCGGAGCGGGCGACGGGTCTGTGTGTACAGAAGCTGCTCGGTGTGCTTACACTTGTTCAAGTATCCTGCTGTCATCGTACAAACACAGCCAAACGGGCTGCTGACGCGTAACGGCCACCGCGATTCTCCGCAGGGCCGGAGACACAAAACCAAAACCTGTTTCTTTAATGGAGCTGTTGGCCCAGAGCAGAAAACAATATCGACCCCGCGTAAAAGGTCGGCCACACAGGCAGGCCCGTCTCAGAGAGCAGGCCCGTAAACTGCGTTGTTGTTGTTCTGTTTGTGTTTCATTCAGAAATAACTTCATTTGTCGTCCACAAAGGCAGGGACTTGGAGTCAGCGGACGACAAAGTTGTTCATTTCCGCGTAAAGTTATTGCCCAGATTGAACCTTAACCTCCTGAGACCCGAGCTCTCTCTTGATATGCATTTTTAATTTATCTTTGCTATTTAAGATTATTGGGACCTGATAAGTGTAAAGACTGAGAATTCTGTTTTAACAATATTTTGAAACAAGTGGTTTTTGGGGACAATGATGTCCACATACAGGGACAATCCATCTAAATGTGTAGTAATATAATGTTTCAGGGTCCTTGTATGTGGACATTTGGCCCCGTACTAAGCAGAATTAGCTGTTGTACCATAGGTGACCCAAAATCTGATGTCCACATATGTGGACGCCAGGTCTTAGGAGGTTAAAGAGCAGAAGTGTGCGACTGGACTGCACCGAGGTGAAGGACCCCAGCCGCTGCAGCACGTCCAGGACCGCGCTGGATCTGGACTTCCCGCTCGGTTCTGATTTGCTGGTGTTGATTGGACGGTTGCAGGCAGATTCTAGACCCCCGTTAAATGTAACTATTTCACACACATGACAAACGGAATGCTATAAGAGATTTAATTTGATTGTATTTTTTGCAGAGCTAATGTTTTTTTCCCAATAGCTGTTTTTGTTTTGTTTTTTTATGGCCGTGCACGGAGAGCTGGATTCACAAAGCTCTTTGATCTTTTGATCTTCGTTACCTGACTGGGATTTTAAATATTTTAAAGAAAGATCTCACCTCATTGATTGGATACAGTTGAGCTTGTTTCAGTATTCATTTGATGTCATCAGACATGCCTCTCTGAATCTTCAAGCTGTTGCAAATGTTGCTACACACGCGCATGAGTTACACACTTAACATCTGTTGTTGCGATGTCAGTGGGATTTTGGTGCCTGTGACACAAACTGGAGATGGGAGGAACGGAATAAAGGAGATGAAACACAGAGATGTTCTTTCTCGCTGCGGCATTATTAATATTTTAAGTGCAGGGAGCAAATACCGTCTGGTACTTCACAACAACTCTGCGCGCATGAAAACTTGCATTCGAGCCCGAGCGAACGCTGCGCAGCTGAGGGTTTGAGCCGAGCCTCCTCAGAAACGTTCCGTTTTAAGCCCCCCCCCCCCCCCCCCCTGAAAACAATCCAAACAGCGTCAAAGGAAGCAGGAGGTAATTGCGAGGAATGCAATCTCTGCGGCCATCGTGGGGAAATGATGCAGAAATATTCCACCAAAGAATCAAGAACCTGCATTTAATCTACATTGAATATTAACGCAATTTAAACCTAAAGCAGCAGAGGCACTTTTTTTTTTAAGGATTTCAACCACATCCTGTTGGACCATGAGCCTGATTTTCCCCCAAACTGCAAACCAGCAAACACACACACACACACGTCACAGACAAAAAAACCTTCTCTAACGGGGGGTCACATGCACGAATCTGAGCGTCATATTTTTCAGGTTAATATGTTTCACTGCTGGGAAATAAAAGCTCTTCAGAGTCACGTGTCATAGCGTGGCAGTCATTGTAGGGGGCCTCCTTATAAATAATTTAACCTCAGCACAGTTCACATACTCTTTCCACTGAGGTGGGTGAGAGGGAGGACAGGGAGGAGCGAGAACGGGCTGATTCAGCAGCGGCTCACCTGCAGGTCAGTGTTTCGTGGTACTGCTTGATGCTGGCGCTGCGGTCCCTGCGGACAGGCCCGGGCTCGATGGTGGGCAGGCCCGTGGCAGAGGTGGTGGTGGTCCACGTGGATGAGATCCTCCTCAGCAGACCCGGGTGGAGACTCCGCCTCAGACGCTGCGCATGCAGGGACGGGACGGGACACGGTGACAATGACACAATCTGGCGAATGCACCCGCACTTTTATTTTCATTTGAACTCTTCCGTAATGGTCCAAAATGATTTAACGCCGGAGCGAACCGCCCCACTGCAGTTCCTCATTGAAAGTCTGCCTCGGTTATCCCTCTTTTCATGACCGTTTCTGTGGGATTCACTGCGGTCTGTGCCCTTGCGATGCCTCTCTTTTGGAGCCGTGCAGCAGCTTGGCACAGCGGCACAGAGCATGCCAGCCTTTCTCTGCAGAATGACCTAGTAAAGATCTCCACAGAATCCTGAATAAGCTCATTTGGAGCCGGGCACAGATGCGCACACGCGCTCACGCTCTTCACCCTGTCCAGACCTGGTGTTAACATCCATCCTGAGTGACTCAGTCACAGACGGTCAGCCATAATTACAGGTGGGGATGCAGCGGAGAGCGCGTTCTGAGGTCGTCTGGACTGCACGTGGACATTTTTCAGACACGCGGATGTGAAAGTGTTCTGGGTCACATTGAGCAACCATCTACTTAAATGATGTCCTCATAAAGACAAACAGATTGGAGGCTGAATTGACAAAGATAATCAGCAAACGTTAGCGGACACATTCTCCGTGACCTATGAAAATGTGGGAGGGGGGCTCCTTGAGAATTTCAAAATAAAAGCACAACTATTGCTAAATTCCACTGGTTCCCCTATTTCTGACAATTTATTGTAATCATTTTACATGCAGGGGGAAAAAAAGTTCACATACCATCAAGCTGACAAGCTGTCCTCTAATCACTGCATGCATTATGTATGTACACCTGAAAAAGCACGCAGCAGCAAGACCTTCAAAGAAATAAAAGATCTGCACTTCCCTGATGTGCCTGTGTGGTGTTTTTTAAAATAAAGATGCACTTGTCTTTATTTTTCAGGCAGAGTATCGCCGCTTTGATTTTTCTGCACTATATTTCCGTTCTTTGATGAAATACCTGCAGACGCAGATCAAACGCGCCAACACGCATCACCAAAAATAGGAGCTGTCAGGCTGCAGCTCCTGTTGTTTATTCAAAGCTTCAACCAGACCCAACTGACTGTTAAAATGAAAATAACTAAATAAATAAACGTACGTCAAGTTTTGTCACTTATCTTTTACAGTGCTCGCTGCACGGACCTGTTTGGGAAGGCAAAAAATGATGTTGAAGTCCACAAGGGACGCCATAGAAAACATCAAAGAGCGAAGCAAGCGTGGCCTTTTTCAGATTCCAGTCCATCTCTAAGCAGCTCTGCTCCTCCTGCCCCCGTGGTCACTCACAGTCGGGTTTTGGTTTTCAGACTCACCAGTCACTTAGCATGCAGAATAGGCCTGAGCTCATTTCAATAACCTCATATGACTTAAAACAGCCCTCCTCAGTGGAACACACGCATGCACGCGCCAGCTTACAGGGACTGTCTTATCCCGACCATCCAGATCGGTGTTTTCAGCTAAGGCGCACGTTCACCTTCATGTAACAGCTCTTCGTACATGACTAACATGCACACATGCACACTGTCTGCCTCTGCACGTCTGTCATGTTGACACAGCTGTGCCTATGAAAGGGAGAACAGTGCTCTGAGCAGCAGGCGTGCTCTATTTTTCTTCACTGGGTTCTGTGAAAATACTCTCCCTCATCTGATGCTAAAAGCTCGGAGAGCAGGAAGCACTCATTAGCTCAAACATGGGCTGAAATATTAACACGTGTGGAGCTCTGCTCCATATATAAATCATTTGGTGGATATCGAGTGGACTGCACTTCCATCTAAGGATTATTTTTGGCTGCCACTGGAAGAGAGTTTTATTTGTCTGGCCTGTGACTACTTTTGATTAACACTTCTGATATTTAGGTAAAGCATCTTGTTCTCACATACGGGCCGAGTTTAAATGGCAGCGCGGCTCTTCCCTTGTTTTCCCACCTTGTGGATGGACGTCTTCTCTCCTTTCTCCGGACCTTCTTCGGAGTCTGAGAGGGTGTAGGCATCGCTGGGGTTGAGCAGCGGGACGGGGCGCGGCCGGTGCAGCGGCTGGAAGGTGAGCTGGGTGCTTAGCAGCTTGCTGACGGCTCGCAGCGAGGTGGAGGTGTTTGCGGGCAGCGAGGGATCAGCCAGCAGGTCTGTGATTAATCCGTGAGCCTCTCCCATCACGGCGATGTCGACCATGACAGTGGTGCCTGACGACTGCGAGGTGGAGGAGGGACAGAGGAATAAACGATAAACATCACCGCCGCTGTTCTAATGTGGGCTGATGTTAACAGATTGCTACATCTGAGTGGGTGTGTGATTCATCCTGGTGACAGAAAAGGTGCACCAACTACTCTCAACAACAGTGCATGACCTTTTGGTCATGATCAGACATGTGAGATCACTGCACAACACCCTCCCAAAACAACGAAAATAAGACAACAACAGATTAATGACAAAGCAGGGTTGAGCCCAGTTGTGATATTCATTCCTAATATAATCATACAATTTGATGAAAAACCCTTAGTTTAAAAAGGTTTCAGCTCAGGCCAGATGAGCTGGGAGTTGTTCCACACGCACTGAGCAGCTGTAAAACCCTGAATGTTTCATGAACAGATTCGTTAGCTCTGGATTCTAGGCTCTGTTTTATTCTCCTTGTTACCTCCCCAAGCTTTGGAGACATCTGTGCACAGGGTTAACGCCGACAAAAGTCCACAAATGTTTATTGATAAACCTGCTGGAGGACCACACGGGACAGAGGTAATCACTTTTATAGACGAGGAAACTGCAGCAAGGCCAATTCGGGATTTCTGAGGCGGACTCTGAAGTATTCAGCTCGCGTCTCCTTTCTTTAAAAGCTCTCCTCTCACTCCTACATGGAGGGTAAGATGTAAACACCCTTCCCTCAGCTCCTTCACAAACTGATTTAGTAGCTTTGCTAAAGAGGAGGTTTAAGAAGGACGAAGCTGCTGGAGAACATCTGGCTGGATTGAGTGTCTCGTAGATTTCCACTTACTGTACCCGCCCAAATATACTCCGGCAGCAAAGGATCATATATTTACCTGTGGAATCTAAAGCACGAGGTGCTAATCTTCGTTTCGTGTTGAAGGACTTCAAAGGAGTTCAAAAACTCTTTGCACACGGCTGGATACACCACTCAGCTGCCCACGAGTTCCAGCATTAATTCACATCCATTGACAGCAAATAAGAAAGTCTGCTCTCATTACTTTAAGAAAAACTGGCACAAATGCTGGAAGGGATGAATCCAGACAATTGGTGCGACCAAAAACAGTCACAGAGGTATAAAAAGGTTTTGTTCCCTTGCCAGGCTGCATTGGTTCACATTGGTCCAGTTCTACCAGGCTTTGTGATCGTAATAATACCTGCGACTTATTGATTTTTCACTTGGAGCTGCGGCGGGCCACGCCTTCATTTCACCTTTACTTTAGGCTTCCACACACATTTGCTATATTGCAGATGTGGAAAAACCTTATCTGTGCCAGCAGCGCTGCCTGCGTCACCGGTGATCTGGCTCTGGATCAAGCCAAAGACAGTATCCCATATGTCCAGAACCCGAAGAGTCAAACAAAGAAGGTGTCCAACAGCATTTGAGACATGAGATCTGATTCCCTGACAAAGAGGCAATAGTGACCAAATATAACAGGTACTGTCTGAAAAACACCTTTGATCCGCATCAGAACCCGACCCGTCCCGGCATTTGTGATCTGAGGACTTTTTTTTTTTAGCCGTTAAACAAACCAGACAGATAAACAGTTTCCCAAAGAAAAGTTGCTTTAGTGATTATCCATCCTCTCCAAGTTGGCTTCGGCGCGACCTGTGTTTTTTTTTGTAGCCTTCCAAAAACCTGTAACCTGAGACTGAACAGTCGTACGTGGACATCCTGTAACAGATCAAACTGAGAGCAAGTTGCATAATAACATAACGTTATATAAAAATTTCCTGTCGGGTTGCATGATGGATTTCATTCATCAGCCGTGGCTACCTCTGCAGCCGCCCAGCTTCACTTTCGGCGAACGCTGACAGTGAGATATGAGCCTCGCAGAGTGGTCGTCCAGAAAAAGAAAAGAAAGCAAGTGGGCAGATCTTGTGACTGGTGATGCCGTGCACTCCTGAAAGAACTGCGATGGCTGTTTTTAACCGTACCTGCTTTCGATTAAAATTTGGGTTATTTAACCTGACAGTCGGGATGCTGATGTGCTTAATGCGTAAATGTTCCCCGAGCACACGTGCAGTCATACCAGAGGCGCACTCTCACCTCTGTGGAAATGTTTCTGAGGGATAAATCCATGAGAACAGGCACTTCAGAGAGGTGGTGGGGTGATATAGGAGCGCACGGTCAGATTAGAAAACAATGATCAAGGATGCCTCGTTGGTTAAAAGAAAACCTCAGAAAAATATAAAGGCCTTGCATTTTTACAATGGTTGTCCTATAAAGTTCTTAAAACTTTAGATTCACTTGACTTTTTGCTAAAATGCAGAAGTCTGAGGAGTCTGGGGGTGTTTAGGCCTCAGAGAGATGGTATCAGTAAGCTTGGAACGCTCTGGAGGAAAACAAGCCCTCAAAACCTCATTTCAAAAGCAACATGACAGCGTTGAACAGAGAAGTCCTTCACCGGGAGGCCAGGGCGTCCATACTCGCCCTGCTGACAGATTTCTTTCATATGAACTTAACCGCCTCAAATACGTTTCAGATACCAAATCCAAAGTTCTTTTCCTTTGTCCAGGAAATGGCGAGGCATTGTGCAGCTGGAGCTGGAGGTGGGGCTTTACATCGTATTTATTCACAATACTTGAATCAAGTTTGACCTGACTGATCTGAATCACCAGCTCTCACAACCCAAAATAAGCTGTTAGCAGGAAATCAACGCAGCTCAACAGCAGCGAGGCCTCAGCCCGGTGAGGAAGCAGCCACCCATATCGCCCTTGTGGTTTTAAAGACACTCACCGCTGGAGCGTGTGGCTCTTATCCTGCTCGTGGTTCTTTGGTCTACTTTTTCTTTTTTTTGGTTTGCGGTCGGAACTTTCATTTATCACACTATTGCCAGTCAACGACACGCCCACCGCCAGCACGTCTGGCAACACAATAACCATAAAATTCTGATATATTTTAAATATTTGTGCGCAAGTTTAAGCTCTTTGACATTTTGCTTTGTCAAAACTGACTACGAGCATCAACAAACACTTTTTATGAGTCATCTGTGGTCCAAGTCACATAATACGCCACGCACAGATGTGGTGTTATGACATTTCAGTATGAATAATCAGGATGTGTACCATCAGTGCTTTTAATTGCCTGTGCGTTCACAGGCTGGGACAGCGTACGTCAATAGACATGCCATAGATTAGCACCCACGCAGGAGTCCATGTAAACCGAGCTAAAGGCCAATCAAAACACACCAGCTATCATTGAGAGCTGGTTTGTTGCAAGACACTCCTGACCTTCCTCAGCTGTGTTTGTAGCTTCAGTTGCAGTAAAAAGTTGAAACATTGACTAATAATGCAGCAAATATCTGCAGAATCCTCTTAAGGGCTTTTAATTGGAGAAGTTTGATTTAAGAGTTTATTCTTTCTAGAGTTTTTAATCCACAGACATTCATAATATGACAAAATGATGTCAGAAATGATTTGCTAGAAGTTGCATTTGCGCATTCACAATATTTAGTTTGCACCCATTAAATATTTGCACATTTCTCAAGCTTGTTGTAAACACCCGTGACCATTAAAAATGGAAGCATTGTTAAGTTTCCTTTTGTGTCCACATCTTGTTTTGTGCCAAACGCTCTTCAAAAGACTGATGAAATACATTGGCTGCCAACAAACAAATCGTTTTCTTCTTACGGGTTAATTAGGATTATTAATGGGATACACAGAGAGCGAGGTCACATTTTTGTAATTTCAGAGATCTGTTCACTTGGTGTACTTTTAACCCCTTGGCTTCCTCATCCAAACACAAAAACTCTGCACACATCCAGTAAAACCAGCGATATCTGAACTTGAAAATTGCGCAACGCCGAGGATATTATGGTTCCCACATGAGAGCTATAAACTGGACAAAGGCCCCAGGAGCCTACCAGAGAGAGAGAGAAAGGTATTTGACTATCTTTGTAAACACATTTCAGTAAAGTAAGCAGCTCCTGCTCTTCGTCTTCATCAGGCGCGCAGATGCACAAACTGCAGTCGTTATTTTGCAATTAACCCCTTGCACTGTGCCAGAGATGAAGGAAAGTTGCAAAGCAAGCTTTTGGAACTTAAACTTATGCAACTTCATACAAAAACATCTATTCCTCTCTATATTTTTTTTTTCTGTTGAACGTGTGAGTCATTTTAACTCTATTTCAACACAAATCTCCAGCTCTCTGCATCACCTCCTGCAGCCAAATCTGCATCCAGTGGTGCTTTCAGACCCGCAGCTCCACCCTCCAAACATGGAGACACTTTATCTCCACGGAGAGGTTTGTTTTTCCTTTAACAATTTAACTTTATTGAGCTTGAAAATGGCTAAAGCCTCTGCATCGTTTATGGGAGATGTAGTTATTTCCCTGACAGACGACGGTAGACAGACGGTGTTTTCCGTCCCACTCTGGGAGCATTTTAATAAAGAAATCATTGACAGCATATAGTGAAAGAGGCAGTGACTCCTGATCACCTCCCAAAATTGTTTCAATAACTGTGATTTAGTGAAATCTTCACCAGGACTGTAATGTCATGACTCGTCTTCCTCAACAACGGCTCTTCCAGACTTAGATTTATAACAACAATCTCAAGGCCTGGGCCTGTAAGAACTCTCTTCTCCGCTAATCTCTGGGTAACCATCCAAAACCAGAGTGTTTTCAAGTCAAATACAAATATTTAAAGAGCTCTTTCCATGCATACATTCACTGTCAATTTCTAAGATAAAACATCCACTGCACGGTTTGGACGTGGGGGAGATGTGGTTTGGAAAAGGAGCCTGCTAATGCGCGCACGCCGGCCAGGGCGACGCGGTGCAGCTCAATCACCATCACCGACGGCAGCTTGTTATTTACAAACCTCCAAGGTGCAGCAGAATCACCGTCGGGTCCGAAACTAGCAGGGCCAAATTCAAATTCAAATATTATTTATCCCTTGGAGAGCGGTTTAAGAGGTCAGACAGGAGATGGAGGTGGGGACTATTGCCCTGAAGGAGGTAACGTACAGATCCACAGAACTGACCACAGAAACAGAATCGCAGCTCTCTCAATGCATC
Source organism: Lagocephalus sceleratus (assembly GCA_911728415.1). Taxonomy (NCBI): domain Eukaryota; kingdom Metazoa; phylum Chordata; class Actinopteri; order Tetraodontiformes; family Tetraodontidae; genus Lagocephalus; species Lagocephalus sceleratus. Next base: position 6,730,777 of record CAJVRN010000116.1, read on the forward strand.
GATCAAATATATGGGCTTGCCTACCAATGCCACATTACAAATTGATATAAGCCTGGATGGTGTTTCAGAGTGGCTAATGTGCCACTCAAACGCTGTCTGAGCATCTCTAGGAAATGACATTCAGTGTCATTTGAATTGAGTCCCAATGCTGCGATGCAAAGTTACAATTACAATTCATTAAACCGCCCCCGCGTTGTTCCATCACCCGCAATGTTAGAACCACGCAAACACACACTGTCAGCACAGAGACATTGTCTATTCATTTCGGAAGGATATCCTCCTGATAGGAGACCAGGGAATGCAGAACTCACACACACATGCACACACACACACGCACACGCACGCACCCACACTCTCACACACACACACACGCACTCACACTCTCACTCACTGAGTATCAACGTGCCAGCACCAAGGGCATCATTTGTTCCAGAGCCCTGCCCCATGGCTCTGCTTAAGCTCAATACATCAATCCCCATAAAGACACACACTCTCCTCCACAAAGATGGGAAAGGTGAGCTCAAGGATGTGGCCCTGTGTGTGTGTGTGTGTGTGTGTGTGTCGTGCCGACTGCAATCTATGTCCTCTGTGGTGGGTCCTTCTGTCCAAATCCCTGACCTTTACATATCTTTTGCCAAAGCCTTACACCCAAATCTGCACCCGACTCAGGACAGGCTGTTTAACCTCAGCTTCTGCTCTTTACGTCATTTATGGTGTGTGTAGGCGAGTGACAGCAAGCACGAAACTCGTGCGTGTGTGTGTGTGCGTGTGTTTTCCTGGCAGCTGTGCATCCTTATTTGTTATTTCTGCTGTGACTGGTATTCTGTGACCGGTGCTAACCTGTGATCCTCGAGAGCCTCTCTTGTGGTCCCATTCTGAGCGGGAGAGCATCTGTGGGAAAACAGAGACAGAGGCATGTTCAGACCACAGTCCTGCACGTCCTGGCCCTGTCGCCGTCCTGCAACCTCGCTCCCCGCTCCCTCCGTCGGGATGAGGCGCAGGAGCGGTGACTCCACGATGGGAGTCGGCGCGGGGGGGAATGCTCATAAATTCAAAACTGTGGTTTGCCATTTTCCAAAACCTTCCATTAAGCGCATACGTCTAATGCAATTTCGCACACAGGTTGGCTTACTTTGGGTTCTGTTCACTGCCCGGGGGGACAGAGGGGTGGGTGTGTGTGTGTGTGTGGGGGGGGCTAAGGATTTTTATGCTGTCTAATTACCAGCCACTGTGTCCCACCACAGGCCTCGTAAACCTGTTTTCCACTTTCTCGGGAGTCACTAAATACATCAGTAAAGCTCTGCCACTGATTTCTGGTGAATATGCTGCAGGAGAGCCAAGTCAACATTATCGCCCCAGCCACCCACTCCCCAGCTACGAGCCCACAGCTGAGGAGCGGAGAGAAACGGAGCGCGTCGCTGTGACAAATTGCTGCTGCACACGACGAGGTGAGGAACTGAGGGCAGGAGCCAAACTGATAATTCGGGTGCAATTTAGTGTGTCAGCAGAGGTCACTGAGTTGTGTCACACTGGGAGCTAAAATACAGCTAAACCTAGTTTTCACAGCGAGTGGTGGAGCAGAGAGTGTTCCTGGTGCCTGGGATTGAACATCTGAGTAAAAAGAGAAGAATATGAAAAATTGGGGAAATGTATTTGTTATATATTCTCCTGCAGAGATGTGAGCTGGCCTTTATGAACTTTTTTAATCCTCTCCAACTAAGATCCGGTAAAGGTCTTCCTCTGGTGCAGGAAAAATATTAAATTGTTATGTTTTAAAATCATTTCATCAAAATATAGTGATTCTAATGGTCTAAATGGCTCACCTAGTTTTGAACACAGACTGATAGAATATTGTTCAAAAACAGAATCAAATCTGATGATTTATAGTAGATAGATGTAATAAAATAGTGGGAGCAAGTTCAGATTCAGTGAGTTTAATCTGTTTATGAGGACAGGAGTGGGGTTCAGGCCTGAAGAGGGGGTAAAACTCGATGTGGTGACACAAAAATCTTGTGTCTCCACCACACCAGGGGATTAAACGTTGGCTTTCGTGCACTAGTTCACAAAAACACCTTCATTGTCTCATCCTGCCTTTAAAAGCTCCGGCACTGCAGCATTCATGTGTCCACAACAACAATCAATGACCCTCCAAAGAAAGTCAACAGGCAGTCGTCGTGCGTAAAAAGGCTCGTGGAGGAGATGCAAATGACTGTAAATGATGGCACCGGCCAGCCAGATCTGAGGCCCTCACTCTTCGCCGCGGTTTGCTTTGACAGTAAAGGCGCTGGTGGCGGCTCACGGAGAAGTCTTGCTCCATTAGACGGCCTCGGTATCAGCGAGGCTCCGCAGGCGCGCACGTATAAACAGCCTCTCGGCCACACAGCCTTACGTAAGCCAACCTTTCATCTGCACCGAACGACAGGCTCAGACTACACAGATGTCTACATGTGTCTTTTGATGTACCAGAAGAAAAGAAAAAAAAAAACCAACCCCAACTCAGATAATCAAAGCCGAGGATAAAATTTAAGCGCAACAGATGGCGTCTTACGCAGAGCAACTTTACAGGCCATCGGAGGATCCACGTCCTCTTAAAAAAAAAACAAAACTGAGCGAGAAAAGCATGTGTGGGGAGTACTGCTGGCTTACTTAGCGGTTCACACCGGTGCCGCTGCGTTCGCTTCTTCTGCAAAAGCTGGAGCCAGGAAGCGCGTTGGTGCGTGCGCACGGCTGGAAACGGGAGAACCACGACGACGCGCCGAGGCTCCGCGTCTGCTGAAGCCGGCTCGTCCATCGCAAACAACAATAACAAAAAAGAAAAAAAAAGGAATTCTCCCTCCGCCCTAATGCGTCCGTCTCCACTTACAGTGAAGCATGTGACAGCTCAGCGCCAATATTATGTCTGAAGAGGTCGAAACCCACACGTGAATGATTGTTCAGATAACTCCTGGTTATTCGTGGACGCCGTCCAGGTAGGGCAGCGCCGGCTGAAGCAGCGAAATTTCCAAAATGGATTTGTTTTTTTGTCCAAAAGCTCCAGTACACCCACTGGGAAAAATAACATCTCTGCAGAAGTTATGCCCTTTGATTCACCCTGTGTGAGATTCATTATGCTGCCTCGTAGGTCAGAACAAGCCGGGTCCAGCTCTTCACGGCTTAGAGGAGCCCTCTTGATTTATAAGACTCTGAAATTGGTTCTTTAGCAGGAGGAGAAAAATAAAAGGAGATAGCGCCGTGTCGTTCAGTCACAGCACTCCAGGTCACAGAACATGACACCTACAGACACATAAAGTGTATTTTATGAGAGTCTGACCCATTTATGGGAGACTTCTGGAGATTTATATCCATGATGCACTGATGTCACAAAAGAAACAAGACAGTTGTGTCATTATACTGAAGAAAGGAGTTATTAGGTCTTTTTAACTGATATCTGCGTGCTGTGTGTGTGTAGTATCGGTCAGACTCTGCTGCCAGTATCAGAATTTGATGCTGATTTGTTGGTTTTTGCCCCAGGAGACTGCTCTGATTTCACTCACGCTTTTGTTTTTTTTTTTGTTTTTTTTTTTTTGCAGCCCTCCGAGCCCCAACAATGAAAGGCTTCACCAACAGTGCGTCTTTTCAATGGCAAGTGTGGAAAAGCCGCAGACCACACTGTTAACAGTGAAAGCCCAGACACGATGAGCTCTGCGGAACCTTCGGACCAGCCTCACGCAGCCCCCGGAGTCAGGCGCTGCTGCGGCACATTTTTGAAATAAAACATCAAATTCCAGGATGAGAACATCTAAAAAGCTTTCCATCACATAAGCCACTGCAGCTGTGATTGGTCAGCTTGTTTCCTATTTCCTCTTCTCTCTCCGTTTCAGACGGATATTTTGGGACAGGACCAGATCTTAAGAGAGAAATGTTTCCTCCCTGATTAATATTAGAATATTCATCTCAATCAATGGCAGGTATCACATAAGTCAGTAGCTCTTTTCATTACAGCTACATAAATCATTTACAATGTCTACTCACGTATAGGAAGAAACGTTCTAAAAGTGATGTATCTTTCCTCATTGTTAGGACTATTTACTTTTTGGAAAAATGAATCGATAAGCCTCCCTGGTTATGAATTGGTTATGAGATTTTTCTCCTACATCTCCTGATGTATGTATACTTCTTGTCCCAGTTAACATTTATTTCAGGGACTCCTTTGTAGCAGTAGCAGGCAGACTTCTTAGTTAAAAAGAAAATATCACGAGTTTTCTGGCTGAACCTCTGATATTTTTCACGAAAATGTGATTGGAGAAGACGACATGAAATGAAACACATTTATTTGATTGCCATTTGTTTTTCCATCCTCTTTGGTGATTCTGTAGGATGATTCTAAGGCCTCAATCTTCAGTGAATTATAGCCCCCCCCCCAACAATACCCCCCTCCTCTGACTGAGCTTAGTTTTGTCATTACGCTAATGGTAAAATGAGCATAAATGCCATTTAACCTCCAACTTTTATATGCACAAATTTAGCTTTTGTGAACCATTTGGAAAATTTAAACACTAAACAAAACAGACAGAGCTTCCACAAAGGGGGGGGAGGTCAATGGTTTTCGTAGGTAATGGCAGAGAAAACTCCCAGCATTCCCCTCACCCGGGGCTGCAGGGTGGATGCCAGTATATATCGTGCCCTGTCCACCACCATGGCTCCCAGCCACAGCCCACAGTAAGCTGTCATGCCTCTAAGGTGATGTGTAAACACCACGGCCCCGGAGCACAAACACGCTGTTGGAATACATTTGTTGTTTGACGTCCTCCTGCCAATAACCAGTTAAGAGCCACTTCACTGTGGGCGCGAAGTGGTGGGAGAGGCAGCTCCCATCTGATCAACCTGGAGCCCCTCAAGAACTCAAGCCACTTATCAGCGATTCCCTGACTGAAGCTGGGGGGGATTGCCTCATTCTGATTGAGCTTAGTGGCGTTTAACTCATCATTCATTCACCACCAGGGCCCCGTTCTTCCATTTTTGCATCACACATCCTCTTTTGTTCCTCATTACAAGCTTCAAGGAAGTGAGGTTGATGTGTGTCGACTCAGATTCTGCGGCGGTGGATGTTCCCAGGCCGAGGCTGGAGGACATATTAACGAGGAAGTGCTGACTACAGGCGCTCCTCTGTTTGGAGAAGAGCGAAAAAAAGGAGGCTGGGTTAATCAGGGCGGCACCGAGGGGCCAAAAGGTCAGTCTGCAGGATTTACTATCAGGATTTTTTTTTTTTTTTTTTTATGAAATAACTGTGCAATTACCCTGCGCTCTCACAGCGAAGTCTGCAGAGTCACAGATTAACACGCCCACACGTGTAAGCGTGCGCACGCGTGCACTAGTTCACAAATAAGGCCTCGGGATGTTGATGCGGCCCATCTATCCCTCCTTCGCTGCACCGCGTCTGTTCTCTCTCAAAAATGCTGCAAGTCTGCAGCTCTTGAGTCAGACATCCCTTCAGTCAATTTCATTTTCGCCATCAGAAAGGAAAGTAGGTCAGACGATACTGAGCCTCAGTGTACGGGGGCTTTGGAGATGACAGCGTCAGGACACCATCAAGGCGCCAATCAAAGATCGCCGGGCTCAATTTCACGGCTGTGGGATTGCTCTTGTCCGCCACGGCTTCGAGAATGAGCTGTAATCTTGTTTTGCACCCCCAGGTGGAGGTATTCTCATGATTACAGCCAGATAGCTCTTCTCTCCTGGGACCTTCTGTGGAAAAAAGTCTGTTTTGTTTCCAGCTTTTTTTTTTTTTTCTTCCCCTTCATCGACACCGTACTAAGGTGCTTTCAAAGTATAGATCAACAGATTCCTACTGAAACATAAAGAGATGGAACTTTTATAAGCATGAGGCCCACAGTATTGGGATCAAATCCAGCAGACAGGATATAATAACAAATGTTCAGTTCCAAATCCTCATTGGAAAGTGTAGACATTGGGCAACAATTATGCAGGAGGGAATACAAGTATTAGAATTACAACTGCAGAATTTGAAAAAAAAGGAGCAGCTTATTGTCCAAAAGATTCCCAGCAAACTCCCTGCCACACCTTCTCCTCGGCCACATCCACTCAGAGCCACGGAGGGGCTCATAAATCCTGGTCTGCCTGCCGAGGGGCGAATATGGAGACTCATTCCTATTCATGCTGGCTAATGTTTTACAGGTTTTACCATGGGGGTCAGTCATCGTGGGTCATTTGCGTCATCGCTGCAGGGAAGGGAACTACAGAGGTAAGCTGCCAGAGCGGCGGGGCTGCGTGCAGCGAATGTGAAACGCGCTTGTGTGTATGCGAACTCAAAGCAGTTCTGGCATCTACCGACTTTTGCGTTGGCTTCGCGCAAACGCGCAAACTTGCACTCGAACAAAAAGAGATTTTATGATATGTTTCACAAACTATCGCTCCTTCATATGCGTTCTGGCTTCTGTCTACCCCTCCCCTACTCTTCACACTTCCTTACTCACACTCTTCTAATTTCTGAAGTGTGACTAATGGGATTTATGGTCTTTATGTTTCCTGGGAGAGACTTAGGCTGATCCTGAAAGAAACCGAGTGTACGTGTCCCCGCCAGAGATAGATCTGCCCTTCTCCAGGGGTAAATGTGCAGGCTGCGCGGATGCTTGTGGCCCAGAGAAATCCTCAGTGGGAGTACCTCATATTCTGACCTCAAAATCATCGGAGGTTGGCTTTTCCCTTCATGGAGATCTGGTTGGAATTGTTTTAAACCTCATTTGTTTTATCATCCAAAGAACTTTATTCTTTCTGATATTATTGGCATACATGCTTTGGATATGAGGACTGACAAATTGATGTTGCTTTTTTATTCATATAAACATATCCATGCACAGGCAAGATTTATGAGTAAAGTTGACTTATAAAGGCATCTTTATAAGTCAACTTTAATCTACATAGAAATGCCATTTCCTCTCAAAAAGGAAGTTGAACTAACTGGTGCAGCCATCTTGGAATGATGACATCATTTGCAGCCAGAGGTGACGCATCAACACTCAGAAGCAACAAAGCAAACAAACAGGAGAGGCTTACTGCAGCCAACCAACAGGGGGAGACAGAGAGGCCTCTCTCATCGTATATCGTTTAGATCGTTAACGATCTTTTTGGACATTGAAGGATTTAAACAAAGACACACAAGCGCGTCCACCGTCACGTGACCCATCACCCCAGGAAATGTCTGTGATATTCGCGGCAAAGTCGCAAATATCGACAAAGCGGTGTCCTAAAATCATTTGATAGATCTCTGCTGCCCACGCACAGATGTCCTTGACCGCTCCTTCACAAGCAGTGAGCTTCCAAGCTCGGAATCTGGCTCCTCCGATATGGCGGCCTGCCCCGGGACAGCCTGTGCCACCATTACTGTATAATGGTCCAGTCAGGATTACTGCTTGAGCCTGACGAGCCGAAGGGACGGCGTGGCACCCACTCGTTAGTCTGTGCGACAAAGGAGGATAGTGGGACACCAATAATGGCCTCAGTAGAGCTGTGTAAGCATAAATAGATTATGACGCTCCGATTCAATAACACAGTGGAGCTAACTCGTCCTCCGTGGATACTCATGTAGTCACTTATCGTGTAGTCAATACGGTTTCCCCCCTGAAGGTGATGCAGCTGCGTGTTAATGAGCTAATTACATATGATATAGAGGACAGCAAATTCTCTATTACAGCCTCTTTTTTTCCCCACTGGCACATCTTCGTGTTCATCAAATATTACAGCTTTGAGATAAAGAGCATATTTCCTCATCATCCATCAGGTTTGTGCTCCGGCCGTCTGGATGTTTTCCAGCCGAGCTTTCATCGCAACATGGAAACGCTCATATTGATTTTTGTGTCTTTTTTATTTTTTATTATTGGAATAATGAAAACGGATGATTAGGAATGTGGGTTGTGGGGACAGATGATGAAGAATGACAGATCTGTGTTGGTTTGCTGCACAGCTGCAGACAGCAAGGTTAATCAGGTTAATAAAGGGGAGTATGGTGGAACCTGACCTTGACATGCACGTTCTTAAACACCCAAGCCCCATTCCCATGGCGTCAAACTTCTTTAGGTAGAATGATGCCGGCATCTGTCAGCATCTGGAATGTTCTGCAGGTGGGTCAATTTGGCAATGTGGTCAAATGTGGTCCGGGCTGCCCGCTGGCCTTCATGTGGGTCATACAGCGCGACAAGCACGTGTAAGCGCAGTCGAGGATCTGCCTGCCTTCAAATTTGGCTCTGAGTGATGTGTAAATATGCTGCAGTTGTTTTAATACTCAACATAACCTTTATCAGATTCTAATTGGGGGAATGTGGGAGTCAGAGTCTGCAAACACACTTCATTTGCTGCATTCAGCGCACAATATGAAAGCAGCATGCGAGCGTGTGCGCACACATTCCGCCTCCTTCGTTTCATTTATTCGCAGATTGCTGGCAAAGGGCCGGGTTCTGTGCTTTGTCGGTGCTCATCAGCGAGCGGACCACACACGCATCTCCCCCTCTGTATTTCAGCAGCACACAGAACATTTACAATCCCATCAAGATTCCCACAGGACGTCAGTAAACAAATATACAACCACTGCCCGCCCGAGCATATGCCTTAAAATCACATCCTTCATAAATCACTGATGTAGAAACATGACTGTACAAAGTGCAGCGAGGACAGCGTCCGACTGAAAGTGCTGGAAGCGCGCACGCGCGTGTGTGTGTGTGTGTGTGAATGCCAGCCTCTAACAAACAGCATGTGCTTCTGCATGGGGGCATAAATCTCTGCTTCCTCTTTTACAGGTGGATGGATTTGCATTGCAGAACTTGTTCCCCCGTGAGAGGCTCGGGCAGCCCCGCAGACAGGTTTTCCACCATTAGTACAAGTACAACAGGCCCTGCCCCCCCCGAACAAGGGGCGGGGGCGCAGGAGTCTGTGGGGAGGGAAAAGGTGAGGCAGAGCAAATTATGGAGTTCTGACGCGCCTCCCATCATGATAGAGCCGTCAGGAAGGGGTCGTCATCTTGACCGTTCTGGAAACCTGACCTGCAGCGAAGTGAGGGTGGGCGGGTGGCGGGGGGGGGTGAGGGTAGATGAGAGCCTCGCCGTCCTCCTGGGAAATGGACCACAGCCTCTCCGAGTGACAAGTAACCATCTTGCTCAATCCCACTGTCGCCGCGGCTCGCAGGCCCGGCGCTGCACGGTACACTCGCTACTTTAATACACCTCAGTGATATACGATAGGATAATAGGCAAAGACTCCGCTTTAATAGTTTGTCAGCGTATCGTGCAGAAGTTATGCCTTTGGCGAAGGTAGATGATGATGTATTTCTTTTGTAAAGCTCTGCTGAGAAGCAGCTCTGCGAGCGGACCACCCAGAACGATTGTTCACGGCCTCGTAAAGAGGCACGTTTCTGTTCCTACCAGTGGATCGGTGAGCAGATAAATTCTCTTTATGGTCGAATTTTATACACGTGTAGGTCAGAACCTTTAATGCAACTTTTTTTGCAGCAGCAGCAGAGGAAAAAAAAAAAGTAGGTAATCGGTCACATTTTAGCTTCTCTTGCCTTTTTCCTTGAACACAATTCCAGTATATATTTTATTGTACTGGTGTAGGTTTAAAGTGCCATGATGCAGCTACCTATTCCCAGATTTGAATGTACTTTCTATTTATGTATAAATTAGTAAAATCCTGATCTATGAATCTCTGTGTGTGCACGCATGCGCATGTGTGTTTGCTCTGAAGGGCAAATGCTGTCTTTAAAAAAAAAAAGGCATTGGAAATCTGACATTTAAACATGGAAGAATCCTAATGAAAATACACACAGCCCCCCCCCCACCCTGAACAGGACAGAGCAGAACCTTTCCTGAAGGAACATTTCAGTTTCTAGATTCTTTTAAGTCTCTGGTGACACACACACACACACCAGGCTACACAGTTTTGTGTTTATGTAGCCATGTGACTGTGGCTACAGTACGTCCAGTGACGTCAGCTCACATTCCACACATTCATTATTCTGCGTTCTCACTGATACGGTCTGAGACGCGGTGGAACAGAGAGAGCACAGAACGTGCATTATAACGGCAGCGATCACTCACTGGCCTGTGTTTGCTGCATTTATCTCTGCCTGATAAAGTAAATAAGCACTACTTTGTGCTCGCCATCTGTTTTCATACAGTTGTGAGCTCATGAACTGGTGCCTGAAATAGTCTTCCTGTTCCACTTAAAACACAAAATCCATAAATAATTGCAAAAACCACTGTCAAGAAATGGATGCAGGGAACAAACATCTCAATAAATGCACAAGGATATGCATCGCTGCTTTTGAGCTGCAGCAGGGGTCTCCTGATTGTTAAGTTAGTGTTATTAGCCCAACGGTTGCTTGAAAATCCTACAGGATCTGTGAAAGTCCCAGAAAGAGACCATCTTTTAAAGAATGCCATGAATTCAGACTGAAAGCGTTGCGAGTTGTTTAGTCTGAACAGTGAATTTGTTCTCCTTTGCTCTTCCAAGGAAGTATTCCTGCATCCAAAAATGTTTTCAGCAGTGAGTTGAAGAGATTTCTGAAAATCTTTTAAACTGCCACATTGAGCTGAAGCACAACGCAAAATATGTTTATTTTGTTTAAAATCCTTTGAAAACCACATCCGTAAACATGCAGAGGATCCTGGATGTAGCCCAGAGATCCAAACTTTAACGCATCGCCACCACTTCCTTCAAATGGCTCCTCTAACTGATTGATGCTTAACAAAAAAACAAAAAATAAAACTAATGAGGACATCAGTTAGGATCTAGCTAATGGGATAATCAGTAAATAATATACAGTATAAAGATACTTTACTGTGCATTTGTATAAAAACTTGGCTCAGACATGTAAACAAAGGAAACACAAATATTAAGAAAAAATCCTTGGTTTCATTTCCCGACATGAATTTTTCCTCTTTTTTTTTCCACCCCGTTTAAACAAAATAGAGAGTTCATCAGCTGCCTTCTGCTGCAAAGACCCAGACAACAGAAGAAGTTTAAGACAAAACAACTCCAGAAACAGCTCCTAAATTCTTAACCTATCCTAAACATTCATCTCTGTGGCGCAGCTGAGGAAACAATTAGTTAGGACCTTTGCCTTTCGCATGCTACTCCCCAGGAGATGGGCCAGAGACACAGAACAGAAGGCTAATCTTCTGAACATCTGAAGAGGCAGAAAAAAAAGGAGGATGTGATTAATCGCATCCACCAAATCGCCAGTTGTTATTCTTTTAATTGGCCTATTAGTAACGATGGCAAACTTCTAAATCAAACAGCGATAAGGAAAGATTTATGCAGGTTCGGTCTGATCGCGTCCAGCAGAAGTTCACGTCCCGTTCACGACAAAGTGGCTCCGTAGCCCGGGGCTAGCGCGACTTCTCAGCAGTAATTGCTGTAATTGCACTTTCCGTACGGCGCGGAAAACCAGCCGGCGTCTGCTGCGGCTCTGGCTGAGCGGCAACCGTCAAGCAGGACGGTTTTTCACCGGGACAGCAAGAGAGCGGGGAGTCCGACGGCCGAAGGACGAGCCAGCGTAATGGGAACTAGTTCAATTAATTGGGGATGGAGACGGGAAGAGAGGTGTCATAAACCAGAGCCATAAACCGCTTCAGCTGCAGCGCTGATAAGGCTCCACTGTGGGACTTGTAAATACAAAATGGCCACCCTCGACTCAGAACCTGTGGAAAACTTCGGAATATGTTGATTTTCTTTCCCTTTTTTTTTTTTTTTTTTTTCTCCCCCGGCTGATAAATCTGCATGTCCGCTTGTGGCATGTGCGTATTAATCTAATGGAAAACAGACCCCACAACAAATTACTTCTCCCCATATAACCTGATTATTACAGTTGCACCAGCCTGGACCAAATGGGTCTGGTACAGAAAAAAAAACAAAAAAACAAAAAAACAGCCGAGATAAACAGGAGGGCTGCGAGAGAGCTGACGGGTCAGGTTGTCGCTGCCGCCGTCACGGCGCAAATCGCAAAGGAAAAAAAAAAAAAAAAGCGGGAAGGGTAGACAGACCGCAGCGCAAACGTAAGCGGCCAACAATTCCAAATTTACAAAACTGATCATGGCAACAATAACGAGCTGTCACGAGCTGGAAAATGACGGCTGAGCGACGCTTGTCAGATTGAGGGGAGGTTGTTTTACAGCGCATTTTCCACGCGTCACATTTCATTTCAGCCTTTTGAACAGCGAGGAAACAACTGGCAGATTAACAGCGATGGGCCGCGCTGCTCGAGCGACCCTAACGAACGGGGGGGGGGTGCGGCTTCGGTCGGTCATTAAGCCTCGAAAATTAGGCCTAAAATGCTTCGGAATTCTGCACGTTTACACATTTGTGAGCAATTTCACCCAGTTCTTTTAGCTCCGGCGGCTCATTTCTGCATGCAATTCCACCCTGACCTGTGCCGGGTGGATTATGCAAATCAAACCAGAGATTCTAGTGAACCATTCGCTGGTCCTCTGATTGGATCTGCAGCTACTCTGCTGGTTCATTTTTACGGCCCGGTTAGCTTCCTCGGCGCCCTCAGGGCCTGTTTAGGCTCTACTTTAAAACTTTGCCTTTTAGAGATGTCCTTTCCATTAGCTGCTGGATATTGCGCTCTGCGCTGAGCCCCAACGAGGCTCGCACTTTGTCTTTGTTGTATCTGTCCGCTGTTTTATTTTTCCACCTCCAAGACCGGGAGTCTTAAAGGATGAATAAAAAATAAACAGCAGAGCGTGCAGCTGCAGACGCGCCCCCCCCCGCCCCCGCCCCCCCCCCCAACCCCAGCAACAGTGGCTGAGTTGCCCCGGAGGACGGGGCTGTTCTGGGCGAAGAAAGTCACCCTGGTGCTTCCTGCGGTTGGAAGTCGCAAAGATCCTCTAAGGCTCTGTGATTCCTTGTAAAATTTCAGGATCTCTGATTTCATGTTTGGATCTAGAGCATTTCAGCCCTGCTCCCACTCTGCCCTTCGCCTACATCTGCAACTGTTTCAGGGTAAATCCTGCAGTTCTTATCCTTCTCTAGGTTGCAGGAGCGCAAAGGAAAACTATTATTTAAGTCATGGTAGGTTTGTGGGTAAAAGGTGATATAGTCATTGGTTGTCAAGTTGCCATCTTTGAGCGCTTTCTAAACACACATCTTGTTAAAAAAAAAAAAAAAAGTTAGATCCTTCTTTTCCGTACTGAGTTGGGAGAATAGTGTTCAAATTTCCTCTGCTGTCTGTCTCTGCGTTTGGAAGGACCAACAAGTACGGAAGTCTTCCGCGTCATATATTACAGTTATTTTAGCTCGGTTCAGCATAAAAACAAGTCAAACTGGAGTGTCTTTTAATCCAACTCAGAACTAACACTAACCCTCACCGACTCTGTTGGAGGCAGAACTCACCTTTCCTTGTTCCTGGTTTTCATGCAACTATGCTGACAGGTCCAAACTACTGTAAACTGCATTAAAAAAAACAAAAAAAAAACCAACAGGCAAATGGGGTGAAAATGGAACTGGCCAATGGCACCGATGCCCTCAAATGTGCCCCAGTGAGCCGCTCAATAATGCTTTAACGGGCAAATGTCGAAACTATAGTCCCATGTAAAACAGCACTAATGGGTACAGCACTGTTTGTCCCTGAACTCCAAAAAGTCAAGGCCGAGTCAGCCAGAACCCCCGGCGTGACTGGAGGCCGAGCTGTAAAGCAACACGTTTTTACGACCGTCATCTGGTGCGGCTTAATTTCAGAGAAACCACACCAAACCGTGCACGCTTTCATGAACTACCCGTCACATTTCCTCTGTCGGCTTCACTTCCCTCTCTCACGGGCAGCCGCACGCCCCCCAGAAGAGGAGCGACGGCCCATATTGAAACTAATGAACTGCTGATTGCCGATAGGGTGATGGCATTGCGCCGCAGCGGAGGCGCCGGAACTCGAAACAGGGGGACACAATGGGCCCCGGATACAATGGGCCGACACTGGACGGGCGCTGCAGCGCTCGGGACGCGAGAGGGCAACGTGGTGGAAATTGGCGGCGTAATGGCTTCGGCTCGGCGTTCGGAGCTGTGACGACGGGGCCATTGACGACCCCGCCGCGAGAGCGTCTGGCCGGTCAGGCGGACCCGACGCCGGCCCGGTATTGACATTTTCACGCTTTTTAAGCTGGCACACAATCAAAAAATCAAGGAAGCCTGAAAGTAACCGGGAACGAAATTTTTAACTTTTATCTGTACACTCGAGCGACCAGAACTTCAAATAACACTTTTTCAGCAACTTCTCCGTTCTAAACTAAACCTGAACTTGCTGCATTGTCTCCTGGCACCCTGGGGAAGACTGGAGCTCCACTAAGCTTTAGCCGACACCAAGTATTTCCTTTTCATCCGAGGTTTTCCTCTCACCAGAGCAAAGAAAGAGAGAGGGAGGGGGGGGCAAACTGTAAAGAGAATTCTGTACAAAAGAGAGGGGTCAGCCGTTCAGCAGGACTCAACTGCGCATGAAAGTCAAAGAAAATGAACACATCTGGTGTGGAAACGGGAAAAGGTGTTTTGGAGGGGAGAGAAAGGAAAGGACACGGAGTAAGACGTGAGCTAATCATGACAATGAGACAAAGCTGGGCGTTAGACAGAGGACGGCAGAAATGGAGAAACTGTGCCAGCGTGGCTCGGGGAAAAAAAAAGAAAAAAAAGAAAAAAAAAGAGATGATTGTAGCAAAAATAAAGATTACAGACGGCTTCTGTCTTGTTCTTTATTCTTTTAAGGAGTCCTGTCTCATCCGAGGCTGCAGCTTTGAGCGCGCTCAGGACAAGATGTGGGGGAAAGGGAAAAAAAAAAAAATGAACGCACCTCCCCAGAGTGGGGAGCACTGTTACCATGGAAACAGCTCTGACGTCAAGAGCAGGCATTATGTGATTACTCATAGAGTCTGTTGAGGAGCGGGCCAATAAAACAGGGACCATTACTCACACACAGGGAGATGGCCAGAGCTCATGTTACACACATGCTAGCACACACACACACACACACATGCAGGAACAAAAGGAAACACATTTAATGCATACACACCATGTACAAACTCATTCCAGCATCCCCCCCTTAAATGAAAAGCAAACCGACAAACATTTTTACAATTCCAACTTGGGAAAATCATCATAACTTTACCAGCGGTCCTTGCTGGAATGCAAAATGTGCAGTTTCTGGACTACCTCGGAGCTGAGGAGCAGCCGGAGCGCTCGCCGGGGCTGCCCGAGCCTCAACATAAATGCCCCCTGGGTGACCGGACCGCAAGTGTGCCTCTGAGTCCCGACATGGACACCACATAGGGCTGGGGTATCGCAGACAGAATCTGCATGTTCTGCATTCCACACACTCAGACCAATGTCTGACAAAGTACATCAAACATGGAGCTCTCACACACACACACACACACACACATGCACACGCACACGCACACACACAAACACACACTTCCTCTCAACATCTCCCACACATTCTCCACTGGGAGTTAAAACACTATTAAGGCTGATAAGGATTCAGGCAAACAGTGTGGATAAACAGCCGCTCTGGTAATTAAGAAGCGCGGTCCTATCACAGAAGAGTATGCCCAGACAAACATGCGATCCACAATCCATTATCGGGCCCATGCACATTCCCACCACAAGAACCATTAGGTGAGACCGGACAGACCAGAGTCACCAGAACTGGAAGGCAGTTTTGAACTACACCCATCTTTTCATTTTTACCCAGTGAATCAAGCATCAGCGCAAATCCTGCCTGTTTTACAGTTGGGAATTTGGATTCTAAACACCAGTCCGACACAAAGAAGAAGTTATACCAGTTAAAACAATCATTTATCCATTACTTTAAGGTATCGTAGTAGAATTTTCACGTTATATCAAATGAAACCTCCTCTAAACACACCGTGTTTCTGATGTTTCATGCGCTGAGAAGTGATCAAGTTTGATATGTGAATATAAAGCAAACACTATTGTCTTTTCTCCTTTACTTTCTATAAATAACAAAAAAGTCAATGGCCAATATGGTCATACTTTTTTCTGTATATTAAAAGAAAGATCAAACAGATTCCCCTCGACATTTTAATAAGAAAAGTCTTTCGTCGATGCAGTTTTCATAAGAATCAGAAACATCTCTGTTTTGTTTTAATCAGAAGGTACAAAAGTGAGCTATAATTATAAGCAAATGTTGCATATGCGATGCCGTCGGTCCTGCCAGCTATGAAAGATGATACGAAATGGTGCCTCTCTTTGTAACGACCGTCTTCATTTTTATTTTTCAAGAGGGGCCTGCTGGGACCAAGATGGATTAGCGCAGATCAAAAGACGCATTGTGACTGCAGCTAAGTGACTTCAGCGGTTCCAGGCCGAAGTATCTCTGCTGGCGTGCCGAGCCTCATCCAGCGCGCCGAGAGCGGTGGTCTCCGCTCGTCGTTAATGTGCGTGATGCGAGTTGGGTTATTGCATTTGGAACAAGCGCTCCGTGTCACTCCTCTGCCACAAATGTGACTGAGCTCTGGCCAAATCCTGACATACTATACTCTGCACCATCGCTAATTTGGTTACAGTGATACCATATCTGAGCTGATCTGATTAGAGGTTTACAAGAGCTCTCCCTCCCTCCCTGCTTCTGTCTGCACCTGCAACGTGTGGGAGCACGTCCTGCATTTGCGCACATGCGCACACGCGGCGGGGCATCATGTGCGCGGCACGTGTGCGCGTCTGCTGCAACAGGCTGCGCTCCACCTGGCGGGGCAGGGGACTTGACGGGGGGAGGGGGCCTCGCGTTCGCGCGCGCTCGCGTTCGTCCGTCGGCGGCCGCTGCCTGAGGATCCGACCAGGTGCTCCGACGCCGCACATATGCTGACAGCGCGGGCAGGATCTTCCCAGAGGGTCACGCTGCTCGCAATATCACCGTGACCGACAACATACCACCCAGGAGCGGTGCTTTTCTTTCTCCAGGGCATGTTTGTTATCTAACGGGCCGGATTGCATTCATTACCGGATTTCGGGAGACGTGACTGTTACAGTATGAGGTGCGGGAACGCCATACAGCGGACCAACCTGAACCGGGTTCACTGTGCACAGCGCAGTGAGTAGAGGAACCTCTGAAGGGGTGAGGATTTTAACATATCTGCAGTAAATGTGAACCCGCAGGAGGGTCCACAGCTAGGCCTGCAGCAAGGGCCTGCATGTACAGAATGTACAGTAAACACGTGTGTGTGTGTGTGTGTGTGTGTGTGTGTGTGTGTGTGTGTTCTGGTCAGAGTTCAGGCGCTGCAGGTCTACGGCTCGCTGCAGCGGGTCGAGTCTGTGGGCTCCGCCTGGCCTGAAAGGACTTAAGACTCAGCCCAAAGGTATCCCAGTCAGACCCGAGCCAGGCCCATATGTGCACTCTGCTGCAGACTCAAACCAGAATGCATTAATAAAATCATAACTGTCTGTTCTTTCGCTTCATAAAACAGCCCCCCCCCCCACACACACACACACACTGGTCTCAGTGCCGTTTCATTTGCTCCTCTTCTCTCACTGAGTTCAAGGATCCGGGCTCCTGAGAGACATTCCAGTCATCATTACAGCGGGGTGGACTTCCCCTGCAATAATAACTGTGCTGCTACTGATTAGGGCCTTCTGTCTCCTGCTCCGGCCTCGCAACAACGGTTGTGGAGCATGAATGAATTAAGGACTGACCAGGAGATGAGTGACTGAATTCACTGAGATTGAGGGTTTGGCGAGATGCACGGCCCAGAGTGTTACTGTGGCCGGGCTCGGCAGACAGGAACCGCTGTGGCGGAGCGATGTTACCGGGCCAGCCGCGAAGGACACTGCTGGGCTTTGAAGTCTGTGTGTGTCCAAAATGGATAATCTCCCCTGGTGTCTTCTGGTTTTCTCTCAAATGTGACCCCTGGTTCCAGTTCCTTTCAAGGCAGCTGACCACCATATGTAAAAGGCCCTCACAAGTCCAATGAATCCCTGTCTAATGGGCTGCACAGATGCCACTTTCCTGGAACAATTCCTCCTGTGTGTGAATGTGCAAACAGACTTTAAGGTTCCAGACGTTTCTCTCAGTATGTTTCACCCCTTTCTGGAAACAATGAGAGGGTCTAGGTGAGAGGAGGAGGGGGGGGGGGGGGCGAAAATTTGGACGAATTGTGGAAAATGGTACGGTGGGTGAAAGGGAAACACACGAGGGGGAAAAGTGATGCCGCAGTTTGGGGGTAAGTCAAAAAGGGAAGTACGTAAACTGACAGCGGGGAGGAGGAGGAGAGAGTAAGAGCAGATTATTGACTTAATGGCGAGATGGGGGCTGTCGGGGGCTTCGGGAACGCTGTTTGTGTAGTTTGGAATGGACCTTGTAGAGCGTGTGGCGCGATGATGGAAATCTTACACTCGCTCAAAAACAAGCCCACTGACCTTTTCATCTCCGGGCCCTCGACTCAATCCGAACGCACGGCCGAGGCGGAAAGGAAGGAGCGTTTACGCGTCTGCAACATCACAGGCTCGCCGCCTTTTCTTTTTTTCTTTTCCTTCAAAAAAAAAAAGCAGGTCTGTGCGCTGTGCATGTGTCTGAGCGTATTCCACAAATGTTTTCAGTTTGTGCTCCCTTCCATCGAGCAACAATATTGGCACACGTGAAATGAAGCAGCAGTAATCTTTATGAGCGTGTAATCGTGTCTGGTCTGCGCACAGCTCGATGCCCTTTTGGCGGTGGTGAACAACAGCGAGGAGCCGCGCATGACGAGGGCGGGAGAGACCTCGGCTGCAGCAAACGCAGTTGTTTCTTGAAGGTGACCAATCTTCATTAGCACTGACATTTGATAAATAATGAGCTCATCATCGACGGCGTGCCTAGCCTTTCACCAGAGGAGCCCTCATTTGGCTTCGGGACCTCATCTGAATTCTAAAAAGACTGGACAAAAGGGTCCGGTTAAACATCTGCCTCTTCTTCTGACTCATCCTCAGGGGAAAGAAAGGACTAATGAAGACAGAGCGGGTGCCAAACCACAGCTAGATTAAAAACTAAACAATATCAACATTTCACAAAACTCAGGATGAGGTTCACTGGAGGTGGATCTTGTCTTTAGTCATTGATCTGGTTTATTCAGACCTCTCAGAGAATTTGGAGGTGACTGCCAGCTGCGGCTTGGACATTACTGCAGCGATGTAATCGTCCGAAGCTGCGAAATGCTCTGAAGTCCAGTAGGGACAGAGATATTTAAATGCAACTCGATGAATCCAGAAATATCTATCGGAAGTGTCCCGGAGGATCAGGAGGAAGAGGTTTTTACTGTCAATGAAAGAGGTGGAAACGTGTTTACACAGGAAATGTGTCTTTAGCCACGCGAAACCTTCAGATTTCGGGTTGAGCCGGGCTGTGAACATTCTGGACCCATGATTTGATTTCCCTTTCCATCGGCTACACCCCGATCAGCGATGTGTGGTTTAGGAGCTGAAATCAAATTAGATCAAACGATATCAACTGCCAAATGTGGGGACAGATTTCAGCAGCATGTGGCAACGCATCATAGTAAACCCAATGACACGTTTGATGTCGACAAACTCAGGGAAAACACATATATATTCTAAAATAGAAACTTTCAAATTGCACGGACATAGCCACATCCCTTTGTATGTGACTTTATTGAAGTTTCTTCTTTAAATAAGCCTTCCTGTTGTCCGTGGCAACAGTTTTGAACTGCACTACTGTGCTATCACCACTCTGAATACTTTAGGAGCGTTCAATCAAAGAAGACGCCGCAGACACTGTGAGCATCTTCAGTCTCAGAGTTCGACCCATTTGGTCAAGACTTTTTCCCCTGCAGCATTCCATCCACTTTGCAACCACAAAAAATAAAGACTACCCTGGATTTTACTGCAGATGCCCGCAAAAGTAAATCAAATCAGGAAATTAAGATTGAAATAGCGACGTCTCTATTTGCGGTCGGGTGAGTGTAATTTTTTATATTATATCTGCTGGGTATTCAGGGTACCAGTGAACAGCCAGTCACTCAGGTTTGCTGCGTCAGCCTGGCTTAGGCCAAAACTGGAAACTCCTGAAGAAGGAAACACACAATCTGACTTCTTATTACAATATTATTTTCCTCTGTGGGCTATAATACGAATATAATGATATAAAGTAAGGCCTGTGAATAACGCAAGTTGGCAGTTGCTGATTCATCTTCCGAGATTTTCTTTTTTATTATTGAATTTAGGAACTCATTCTGACTGAAAAAACAATGACAACGAGACTCGCTATCCTCTCAACGCTGCGAGGATCCATCATCTCCTGAAGTTGAACCATTTAGCAGCAAACTGCTCAACTGTGCTCACCAGCCTGTAGCGAGATGGCGTGTGAGAAGCTCAGCGGAGGGGACCAGAGAGGAAGAATTGGGAAAAAATCTGTTTGCCTTTGTAAGCGATGACTTGAAGCACACATTCGTTCAATTAGCGGTGAATCAGAGGGGTTTGTGGCGAAGGATCCTGTCTGGAGCGCCGGGATCTCCTCACCGTCCCGGAACTAGCGCTATCACGGGGACCTTTCCAGCCTGAGGGGGAAGCTACGGAGGTGAAAAGAGCCTATTGCTCTGAAACGCATCTTATTGACTGACAGGGCAGAAAGAAAGGCTTTATGGAATATCTGAAAGAAGTGGAGAGGAGAAGGAGGAGGAGGAGGAGTGTCCCTGGCTGATGCAGTTTGCGCATGCAAACAGATCTGGACCTAGTGGCTCTCTCAGGCTCAACATCACTTCAGTCTCTGCTGGTCCAACTTATATAACAGCAGCTCAGACTGAGGCTATGGAAGGTCCTTTAGGTATATTTCTATCCATCTCAGATTAGAGAAATCCCATCAGATATAACCTCAATAACTCCTGACGAAGTCACCAGTTCTGTCGCGCCTGCACGCAATTCGACAAACGACATCAGACCCACTTTTGTGCCGCCGCGCTCTTCCTCCCGGTATATAAATGGAAAAGGAAGGCGGGCGGTGTGCATACATGGTAGGTGTGTGCAGGAGCGTGTGCATACAGGCTCATCTGTGCAACATCTGCTCGACCAGCCCAAGGCTGCTCGCATTTTGAGAAGTGGGTCACGTTACCAGATGACGTCAAAAGCCCTTCTGCCTCTCCAGTCTGTGGAGCGTTGCCAAAACCACCACATCCCATTCCCCGTCCTTATAACGGAAAAAATTTCATCCAAAGCCTTCATCAAACACCTGCCAAGAGTCTCACAATTCCTAAATCTTAACGCTCGCATAATGTTGGAGAGAAAGAAACTTAACCAACCGATTAAAAAGTTCAACACACTTTTTAAGTGAGCTCAAAAATGACACCAATGACAGAAATATCGTGGAGAAAAGAGCTGGAGTAAAAGAAACCATCACTGCGATCGAGGATCTGATGAAACCGCCTCCAGTGTCGAAAGCTGACGTCTAATTGTTTTCATTGTTATCAGAGGGTGTGTGCCGAGAGGGGGGTCCCAGAAACTGGTTAGGCGTCAGCTGCAGCAGGTAGAGAGATTTAATTTAAGCTGTCCAGTCCTGCAGGTGACACTGCGGGCACGGGAGGGAGCACGGCCGCAACGGCAGCTAATGGAAAACCGCGCGCAGACCTGAGGCTGCTCGATGCACTTAGCCATGAAAACAAACATCCACGTCCACTGTGACCCCGGTCACGGCATCGCGGGTCCCAGGTTTCAGTTTTCACCCCCCGCCTTTTCTGCTCAGGGCATGTGTGAAGGGGTAGCTCGGCCAGGCCCGGGTGCTTGGAACGAACGGCCCGCCACCCGCAACCAGCGGCAGACGCGTACTGCGGCGGTAACGGAAACCTCAAAATCATCAAACATATGAGACACTTTCAAATGATTTCCAACTCCCAGCCCGAAGCAGAGCTGATGAAATGATGGATACACTCATGTTCCAGCACACATCCCACCTCAACGGCAATCACGGTGCGCAAAATCCCAGAAACAAATCCGGTGGATCCAAGGAATCAACCTGGCGCTGACTGGCACTCCATTATTTGCTTCGCTGATGCCTGCTTTAGTTTTGCCTCCGAGATCACAGCAACTAAGAACCCTAAGAGCCCAGTGTGGCACCATGCAATGCTGCTGTCACTTTCATGGGGTTTAATTCACGGGTTCTATCCATAAGCCCCTTTACAGCCTTCGGACGTGTTTCTAATAGATGTTTTTGAGCAGAAACCGGTTTCCTGAGCAAAAGCAGTGGTTGTATTTGCGTTTTCGGGCGGGCTGCTGACACTTCCGTGGATATATTTCTGTGCGTTCTGACTTTCTTTTGCGTGCTTTGTCCTGCCGTCTGTGATTTCTCTCACTTCTGCGCGAATCTCGCCCGACCACACCAACTTATGGACACGTCGCGCCTCCTGTTCACAGCCATCAATTGTACCCGAGTATAAACAGATGTCACCTACACAAGAAAACATCAGCCCTGACATCATCTAGTGTCTCCAGGCAATGGAGAGCAGAGCAGCAGCAAATCAATGACACCACTCTGTGTGTGCTAGCAGATGGCTACTGTCTGTACAGAAAAGGGACACTGGTGAAAGCCACCAGTTTATCACACTGGTCACAAAGGGGGGATAAAAAAAAGATGCCTCTTGATAAAAGTAACAAATCCAGACTTTACAAATGGATTATTTTTCATATTTAAGTGATTAGAAGTGACTTTGAGAAGACAGATCCCGACCCCAAAATCCGAAGGCTGTCGCCTCAGCACAGGGTGAAATAACCTGACTGACAGACAGATGTGCAGACGGATTTTTCCCCACTAACGTATTTAGAGAGTAAAACACAGGTCTGAGCGGGGAACAGCGCTGGCCTTGTTGGCTGCAGCGACAAGCCAGCAAGGCAGCGGGCCGGTTGGGGGGGGGGGTCTCCAGGCAGACGTTACAATAACACGTTTCCTTGCACCAACCTGTCCAGACTGACATGCAGCCTGCTGACACAGGGACATTCCACTTATTACACCCACAGGATGGCTTTATATTGATTTATAGAGATCTGCATGTTCATGTTAACAGAATAAATGTTATTACTATGTGCAAAAATGACCAAAATGTGCAATCAAATGGATTTAAAAACTCAAATTAGTCATAATAGTCATCTAATAACACATCTGTCTGACAGAAGTGGGTCTGCTGCATATCAAATAGTTCTTTCATCCAAGATTTTGACTTGTAATTGAGTATATTTTATTGTAGTGAAACTACTGAGTGAAGGATCAGAACACTTTCTCCACCACTGGTATTTTGGAAATATTGTGCAATAGCCCTGTGGTGAAATTGAGAGGTTGCAAAGTTTAGAGAAAAATGTATGCTGCATGAGCAATTTGAATCAAATAAAACATACGCAAGTGCTTGTCAGATTGTAGCCAGGCGGTAGATTAGCTTGTCATGCTCGTGAATTATACGGCACACAATTAATAGCTATCTATGTCAGGATTTATGGGACAGTCCCAGTCAGAGAGGTTCAGAATGTTCCCGTTTGCTATATGAATCATGGGAGTAGAGGCGGTGGAAGTGGACTGGTCTGTGTCTGCCGGAGACACAATGGCCAGTAATGGAGCTGGACACCAGTCAAGGGCCCGCAGCTCATTCACAGTCGCAAATATGCATGTCCACACAGTCTGAGAGGGGAAATTAACAGTTCCATTTGTTTTTCATAAATTCTACTGACTGCAGTAATTTACTCCCAGCACTGCAACCCCCCCCCCCCAAGCCCCACCTCACAAACATGCACGCTCAAGCGCACACTTCCCAGGGCCATGTGAGACCGTCTATTCATTCGGCAGAGGCCAGCTGCACACCTGGTGACAGACCGAGGTGGTGGTGTTGGCTCAAGTCGGGGCAAGCAGGCAGAGAGGAGGGGGGGGTCGGGAAGGGGAGGGCCCAGTGAAAGGGCTCACAGGCCTGTCCTTCAGGGTCTGCTCAACCTGCACATTCCAGTTCATTTAGCACCGGGGCGAGCGCAGGAATGTCCCCTCATGTAAGAGATCACTGTCTGGAAGCAGGGCTCCTTGTGTGATTGAAAAGGCCCTTCAGGAGTGTATATACAGATGAAAGCCAAATGTGCTGCGTTCAGTTGCCCATAGTGATGCTGTTCCGGACACTCGGCAGCATCTATTAACCTGCCCATCCCTTCAAGAGCAGAGCGGCTGCTCCAGCATCAGGCACACGACCGACTTTTGGTATTTCATATTGTTTTTACTTTGCAACTTTCTCAATTATTTCTGGAGAAAGTTTCATTCTCAGCGTCAGCGTTGTCTGAATCTTTCACATTAACAAAGGGAATAAGACTACAATCCCCAAAATTACAAAATCCTGAATAATTCCTTAACCTGTGTGCTAAATTCTGCAGTGTGATCTGATTATTCTGCAGCTTCTTCTTCCTGTCTGTTGTGTCCTGCTGCACTTTTAAGTCCTCTTTGGAAACCCTGCAAATCATCTGAGCTTCATCCAGAGTTGTGAAACCAGCGTCTACCGGTCTCAGAAGCTGTTTGCGCTCCAAGTTTGGTTTTTCAGCCTGAGCCCAGATGAGCTGTGTTCTGGTGCCTGACATAACAGGAGGCGGTGATACCGACTTCACTGAGCTCCACTGCTTGAACTATTCTGTCTCATCACGATGGCAAACAGGAATAATAATAATAAAAGAAAAACAAAAAAAAAACTGATTGAAAGCAGATGGTATAGTGGCAGAGGTTCATGGCTGTGCACTTGCATGCTGGCTTCACTTGATAAGAGTAATTTTTGCGCTTTAATCCCACAGTGCCTCCAATCGTGCTACGAAGTCATGGATGCATTTTTAAAAGGAAAAAAGTGAAATCCTCATTTGAGACAGTAATAAGTTCACCACTAAAGAAGTCAGTGACTTTGCATCTTGATTTGTTCATTCTACCATTTTTGTTGATTTTGAAAGCTTTTTTCCCACCTTCTTTAGACAATAAGGGTCTGGAAGGAGTTATTAAAATAATTACATTCATACAGCAACTTTGGTTGTTTAACCAAAATATTAAAACTGTACGCAGCAATTGCATGTAAGACAAATTTGCCAAAACACACATACACACACACACAAACAAATACACACACACGCATACATTCTCCTACCTCTGACACAAAAAAGCACGTATGCACGAGCACACACATACCCATACTGCACACTTACAGTATACACACACACAAACACACACACACACACACACACACACACACACACGAGTGCCAGGAACATTCTGTTCACCTCCATCATTTAAACAGTCGGTCTCTTATGGTAACGCAGAAAACTCAAGTGACATAATTGCCTTGTTCTAGTATGACCAGCAGGAGAGAGTACAGTGTGTAATCCAGCCTTAAACATATGCACATACTATGCAAGGGAACACGCACACAACAATGCATAATTAATCTGCAACTTCTGCTCTTTTGTTCAACACTGGGGCAGTGATTAGCATCCTGAGGTGTTAATATGTTGTTCTGTGTGTCAGACTGGAAGCCCGTGCCTGTCTAGCAGTTCCAGCTGCTTTGGGTTCTGTCTGTGGTTTGAGGCCCTCAGTGTTTCTCTGAGCGGATTCAACCTCTCAGCCTGCAGCAGCTGGCAGCCATCAAGCCGCTGGCACACACACACACATACATACACACACACACACACACACACACACACACACACACACATACACACACACGCACACACACATGCATTCATATGCTCACGCAGACGTTCTTCCATAATTTCCATGCTAATCAGTAGGGAGCCAGATCGTGATCGTGCCAGGGGTGGAAGTAGAGGGGTGGGGGTGGGGGTGCTCAGCCTGGACCTCTGGTTTGGTGGGGCAAAAGTCTGGGTATGAGTTTCACCCTTAGCTTGAATGAAACAGACACATACTGGTGAACCATGTACAGCGATGTGTCAGTGACAGCAGCTTCAGTGTGTTATTTGAGGCAAACTCAGTTTTGTGTGTCTTTTAAGTCTGCGTTGAAAATATTATCAAATAACAACACTAAAATAGTCCTGTGACATGGTAGCAAGCAACTGATCCACCCATCCATCCACCCACCCAGCCATCCATCCATCCACCCAGCCACCCATGCACACATCCATCTATTCATACACCCACCCATCCATCCATTCACCTATCCATCCATCCATCCATCCAACCATCCATCCATCCATTCACCCATTCATACACCCACCCATCCATCCATCCATCCATCCACACACCTATCCATCATCCATCCATTCATCCATCCATCCATCCACCCAGCCATCCATGCACACATCTAACCATTCATACACCCACCCATCCATCTATCCACTCACCTATCCATCCATTCATCCATTCATCCACCCATCCTCCATATCTCGTGTTACCTCTGCTCATCCCTAATCAAGGTCACATGGTTGCTGCTCTTTCCCAGGCCAGAGGCAGAACACCCTGGACAGGTCACCAGTCCTTCACATGACAAGCAGCCTCCACATACCCACACACTTTAAACAAGTTAAAGTTGCAAATTAACCTAATGTGCAGGTTTTTAGAATGTGGGAAGAAACTGAAACCTGGAAAAAAAAAACCCAACAAACATGAGGTGAACATGCAAACTCCACAGAGAAAGGTTCAACTGGGTTTGAGCCTGAACCATTTGTGATCAAAACATCTCATAGTGGACAAAGGTCAAACGTTATTCACGTTTTCTGTTGTGAATATTTGTCACTGTTTGGCGTGACTCCTTGATTTGACTATGTAATGAGCTCTGACTCCTAACATTGGAGATAGGCAAATTCCAGATAAACTCTCCAAACTCCTAGTTCAAGCACAACATGTAGAACTGACTGACTCACTATTTCTTGGCCCGTTTTCATTGGAGCGATACCGTTACCAGCTCGTACTTCAAAAGGTAATCATAACAAAGACCGGCGGTTGAACTCGCAAAACAAGACCCGGAGTTTGATCAACAGAAATGATCATGTTTTTAAGCTGAACCTGTGCATGACGAGATGTGAGACAGACCACAGGATCACTAAATAAAGAAATAAATAGATAAATAAAATACAATGTGACATAGCCCTGTGCAAAGATGGCTGAGGTGTCACATATAAATATGGAGCAGAAGTTGCAATGCCTCATCGGTCAAACGTAAGAGTCTCCCACCATTCATCAAAGTCGGAGTAAGCCTGCTGTTTAGCCTGGCTACTACACAAAAACCTCGAATGACCTACTTTCATCCCTACTCCATTTCCTCCACCCATCGCCTCCTCAAACATGCACGGTGCAGCTAATGCGCTGGAACTGAATGGGGATTCAAAGTGTGAAGCGGATCGCCCCATCAGCAGCATCAGCATTTAAATAAGAGGAGGATGCCCGCAGATCTGAAAACCCCCCTCGCAAAATAATTGTTAAAAAAAAAACAAAAAAACGCCATATCCCGTGAGGCTTTGTGTTTAGAATACAAACGGACTGTTTGGGATGAGCGTGTGCAGTGGCTTAACGGTAAATCACCATCCTACAGGCTACCAACAGCCTCTTCCATCCAAATCACAATTCAATTACAGACACTGCTGCAAATATAGAGTAACAGGAAACATTTACAACAGCTACAGTAATTCTGTTTGGATCCCGTTCCACAGGAAGTCATTACCATAGATTTAAAAAATATCTTTATCATCCAAGTTAAGAAAGAATTTCCTCCTCTGGTTGGGATAATATTTGTGTTGGTGTCAGTGAGAGGACAGAGAGCAGAGCGCTGCGAGGTGGGCTGGAGTTACTGACATAAAAAGGAGTGGCTTCCACCACCCCCCCCCCCCCTTATAAAGACACGGGCGCTGTGCTAACGTGCGCTCCCTTTTCGGACTAATCAGTCGAAATCTGCAACCCAGGTAAGTTCGGCTGAAAGGAACGGCGGCGTGCGGCGGCGGCGGCAGGCCGACTCGGAGAGAGTCAGAGCTCTGACTGTCGGAGTGCTGATGTCTGCAGCAGTATAGCCTTGGACTCGAATTTCTTTACATGCTGTGAAAAGCGATCCACACCACATGCCCACACCTCTTCCTCTAGTTCAATACCCCCGCCTGAAAACAGGAGAGCGGCCTGTCATTTCGCATTAATTTGAAAAAAGAAGGACGACCCTGCAGAGGCCATCGCTAATTGCTATCAGATCGGTCGATAACGACTTTTTCTGATTGGAGGGATGACTCCAGTCACGGGAATTTCACCTACTTAGTGAGCTAATACATGCTGGCAGTTAATTTCTGATCAGAAAAGTCAGAGAGAATGGCTGTTGATTAAATCTACTGTTACGTAGACCTCGGAGCGGAGAGTGGCAGAGCTTTAACACTCCTGAGGGAGAAAAAAAAAATCTAGAGGGATTCCTCTTTGCAGTATTTACTTTCTGAATAAACAACATTTACAGTGGCTATCAATCAGAGGGGCCTTTATACAAGAGCCCAGGGTCTCTGGCAGAAGCTTCCTGAGAAAAATCAAATTAAGAATCAACTGTAATCCTTCATTTGACCTCGCACTATTCTTCAAACGCTTCAGACACACGCGGCTTTAAACAGCTGGAACATCAACAAAGAGCAGATCCGCTCCTTCTCATGGCGCTCCCGCTTTGTAAAACATCCCAATTCCAAACGAACACCGGCGCTGACTCTTCCCCGGGCCACTGAACCGAGGAGCCGTACCTGGGAGCCGTGTCACCGGCCCTCGGCTGGGGTTGTGTCTCCTCCTCCAGGCAGAGCCACTGACGTGCTTCGTGCCTTCTGGCATCTCCCCTGCTTTCGTCACCAGGTGGTGGTTGCATTGTAGCCCCCCGAATGTGCATCTGACCTCCCTCAGGGAGACCAGAACCTCGTGCGAGTGAGGTGATGACTGGGGGCTTGTTTACACATTAGAGACCACACAGACAAGACACAGTTAGGATAGCATATGTCTACCATGTGTGTCTCAGTTACAGTCCGGTCATGGCAGGTCAAATACTTTGCATCAGAGATGAAGGTTAAAACTCTGAATATTGCAGAAATGCTCTGAGGTTTGTGTTTTTCCACTATTTTCCAATTAAAATATGCAATAGACACCATCATTTAGCAGAGGCCTTAGTACATTTTCCATTTTTACACGATTGTGTCTTTTTCATCTTTTATGGGAACACTAATGATGCTGCTACTGCTGCAATAAATAAATAAACTAAACTTAAAGGATACAGCAATGGCTGCTACAAGAGCATCACACCTTATTTACCAGGGCTGTTAAAAAGCACCAGAAATATTGTGGTTAATGTTCTGTTTTTGCACTTGGTGCCTTGGTTCAGCAAAGACAAAAGTTATAATCTTTTTTTTTTTGCAATAATAGCATTTTTGTTCAGCAATCTATTAATTTCATCCTGTCAGGCAGATGTGTATAAATGCAGAATTTGATTCAACAATACAAGAATATTGTTAAAGAAATTAAAATAGTGTAGTTATTTTATAACATGGCTGTTTACAGATGATAATGAAAATAAACATCCACCAAGTTCCAACACCACAGTCAACCAGCAGCAAATTAATAATGACGGACAGTTAAATAAACAGCAGGCATCAAAAGTGAATCTTAATAAAATCTAAACTGCAAAATATCTGGGAGTTTTTCCATACCTTCTACATATACATATACATATATATATATATTTGTGTGTGTGTGTGTTTGTGTGCACGCACATGCTCATGCATGAGACCACAGAGAAAAACAAACAAGCACACTACAACACTAACTGGCCTTAAGAGCTGAGGGCATCTTTCAAGTGGCCGGCCCGACAGTGCAGCCTCTCATCTCCCAGACTAACCACGCTCGCAGGTCACAACGAGCGCTTTGATCACCCTAAAAGTCTGTTTCCCATTCACAGGCCCAGCATGCGCATCAATTTTCCAGAAGCAAGGCTGAGAAGCTGATGCGAGCCTGCTCGGACCAACATACGTATCACTATATCACAGGGGATTTAACAGGCAGAGGTGCTACATTCCTGGGATTTAAGCCGAGAGAGCCCCAATAAGTGGCGAAGGGCACGCCAGCAGCGATAAGACAGAGGGATAGAGGTGATGTCCGTGCTTCGGAGATAAACTGGAGACAAAGTTCAGGATGAGACAAACCGGTGACATTGTGCCTTCATCTTTCTTGTGATCGCATCAAAGCTCCTTCTAAAACATCGTCCCTGCATCACTAAACAGGTCCCTTTATGTGCAAATAACAAACGTTCTGGATGGATGGAATCATCACCTTGGTCTGACAGGTGCAGTGTTACCACATAATATTGTGTGTTCACTTATATTCTCGTAAATGCAAATATAAATACAAAAAGGCATTTGCTGTAAAAACAATTGCTGAGGCAGTTCAGTAAAGTGGAAGTAAATTATTCAAGGAAAATAGCAAAATAAATACAGTCCAACATAATTATATACTCGATTAATTGCTGCAAGTGAGGAAAATTGCAATAAAAAAAAACAGTAATAATAACATTAATAATAATTATTATTGTCATTAATATTATCATTATTATAAACTAGCAGTTCACTGCTCAGTCTCATCTTTCATTTGCTTCAAACACAAACATCGTCATTCCGAAAAACCAGCAGGAAAAAAATAAAAGTTGAATGTACAAACTTCCTACCTGGTCCCTCTGGATACATGGCAGAGAGGTCCGACGATGGGACTTACTGCTGGACTGACTGTGTGCCATGTCTGAGGCTATCACAGAACTGGACCTCCTGCGCCTTTTAAATACAGGGATCTCTTCCCTGGCTCCAGTCACGGGGGTGCAGCCCTCCTTGTGTCTCCCTTGGTTGGGAAGAAGCTTGTCAGCATACCTCGCCAGCAGGATGCCCAGAACTCCAACCAGGTACGCCACGTACGGTCTCCAATTCGCCCGAATCTTGTGCAGCGAGAAAAGTGAGACAGTCCTCACAATGCTGATGAAAAGGATGACAGATATGCCCTGATTCAGCCGCGCTACCATGAGTGCGCCGGTGGCCACGCAGACGAGCACGACCACGGCTGCTGTCGTAAATGAAAAGAGTTGCTCATCTGTCCCGTCCAGGAGAGACCACGCCGCCGCTGCGCCCAGGTGGCACAAGGTTAGGAGCGAGAGCGTGGTCTGGATCAGAACCCCGCAGCGGATCAAGTAGACACCGACCCAAAAGAAGGCACAAAGGAGGGTGAACAATGGCGAAAGCACACTCCAGCAAGTTTGCAACAGCTCCACTGCGCAGCCAGAGACGAAGTGAAGGGGGGACGATGAATGCGAGTGTCTGTTGTCAGCGCCGCAGCTGCTGGCTTCAGCTTTCCAGTCTGCGCATTTGAGCAGCAGAGCGAGAAAAACTGAAAGCGACCCCGCACACACCGTGCTCCGGAGACTCTGGGAAATCCAGATTCTAGTCAGCACTAGCCTCACCCACGACTCGCACGACTCTCGGTCACGGTACAGTGGGACGACACATGTTTTCACATAACCATTGCGATCCGGTGCGCCCAGGCTTTTTTCACGGGCACTTCTTTGCGCATCAGGACTGTCAGATTCTGCAGGCATCGCCATCACTCATGGCAGAGATGAAGTATGAGGAAGTCTATGATGCATCGAGAGCGATGTGGTCACGAGACGGGGCATGAGTGACAAAGCAAACATCATTTATTGAACGCATCGTGAAAAAGTGCATGAATACGCACCGACGCGTCTCCGTTTACGCATGAGGATGTGCGGCCACTGGACGCGTTCTCTAGGCTGTTCCAGGTGTCCGTTGACACTCTGCTACCCGAAACAGAATGGGCAGAGTCTGAATGACAGGGGAACTCAGGTGCAGCTCGGATTTGGAGCGCTGCGTCCTGCACACACGCGTCCCGCGTTGCCCTCCTTTGTTCGGCGCGGTCCCCTCTCCGCTTCCACGGCCGCGCAGCAGAAACAACAACACCCGCCTTCGCAGCGCACCAGTCCCGTGTCCGCGAACGTTAAAACTCGCTCTCTGTGCGCATTGTTCAGTCACTTCCCGATCTTTTCTGAAGTGGGAGCTTCCCGGCGACTCTCCAGGACAGCTGTAGGAGTGACCATCCGGCAGCGTGTCGGCGTTTTTGAGGGCAAATCCGGCGGATTTTGTCAGCGGCTCTCGAACCAGCCACGAATCTCTGCACATTCACACCCCCGAGTTGCTCGCACGGGAGCAGACATTGCAGCAGTGAAACCCCAAATTTCTCCCCAACACCAGAACAGGCGGTGTCGTCTGCAGATCTCGCATATTTTTACCCTCTTTAACACATAATTAATAAACTGCGGTATATTTGATCATTTCTATATTTCTAAACTTTTCAGACATATTTGCATATAAATGAGCTGACCTATATTTTCGTAGGTGCTTTATTTGGGGGACACAAACATTTCAGGCCACATCTTTGATATTATCATGGCAGTTCCAGGCTTTTTAAATTATTATAATTTAAACATAATTTAAAGCGGAGCCAAAAGCTGTTTTTTTCACCTAAACCCCAAAACACCCTCTAATTGCAACATAATTTGACCTTTAATGTGCCAACTTCCCTCTGTCGTTAAAATATTCATCACATTTTAAGTGTCACTTATGTTGTCTTGCGTCACGGTTTTCTATCAATGTTTCAGTATGCAGATTTCCACAGATGCACTAGTTTACAGTTCAAGGGGCACATATGTGTGCCTTCATGTGCATCCCAGTGCACTGCTCTCAGGGGAGTGTACCCTCTGGCATGTATAGCCATTTATAGCTAAGCAAGCACAAGTAATCTCCATCATGTTTGCTGATGCACACAAAGAAGATGACCTGCATACTGTCCGTATCAGCACTCTTCTTCATCTTGTGTTTCATCTTTCACACACACACGGGTTTGACGGTGGGAGCAGCTTTCCTCGTGTTTCTGAGAACGGACGCTGTGGCGTCTTGTCAAAATTTGGGTTTCCGAGGGGAGCTCTGCAGCCGTTTGGACAGAGAAGCAGCACACTTCGCAGGACCGGGGGTTCAGATGCTGTGGAGACCCTCATTCCGCTGTCAGTCCTCTCCTCACCTGCGCTCGCTCCCCCGGACCGACGCGGCTCAGCACGACTCTTTCTGTCCGATGGTGTCGACAGAGCCCTGCGTGTCCCTTGTCAGTTGCGATTAGTTGTAAGCACGGGAGGAGGAGAAGCGCTAACAGGGAGTGATAGGAGGAAGAGGCGGCCAGGCCCTGTCCATCAGCTCTCAGCACATGCTCAGTGGAGCCCAGACGGCTCTTCCACTGCGGCGCGTAACGCAGGGCAGCTGTGTGTGCAGGGCTTCTGTGACATGTTGTTTTCACCTTATCAACAGCCGTGGGTAACTTTTCTCCTCGACTGCTCAATCATACCAATTCGTTTGTTGTTGTCGGGGGGGAGACGGGACAGAGCAGAAACATCCCGTCTTTACAAACAGAAGATAAGAGGAAGACAAAAAAGAGACGAGTTTAAAACTCAGCCAGAAAACTGGAACATAAACATTTGCGAGACAGATGTGGCACTGACGTGCTGGAAAATTGCTGATATTCCTTCATATTAAAGAAGTAAATCCATCTTACAGGGGGCAAAAGGTCGTCACCACAGATCCATACTTGTGTATGTCGGGGTAATGTAAATGATGTAAATCTCACTTGAAAAGAAACTCGAAAGACATAAATAAAATATCCTGATCAGAGTGATCGAAGATGAACATAGTTTCTGACATGTTCCGCCACAGAAAAACTGCAGACTGGGGCAGACGGAGATGAATCTGGTACTCAGTCGCCCGTACAGCCGTCGTTCGTCATTCAACAAACCCCCGGGGTCATTTGGGATTAAATGTAAGAATTTTAATGATGGTGGAAGGCAAGTGTAGCCACCTCTCCCTATTTGGGCAACGCCACAGTCACTTGTAAAACAAGGAACCTTTTTATGGGGAGCAATTCATCACACATCTGGTTTGGATGTCACGAGGTCTTCAGCCCTCTGACGTGACCTCGGGGAGGCCCGCGCTGGCCTCTGGTGCTGCGGCTGACACAGCTGATGTATACGCAGGAAGTGTGAACGCCAAAGGCGGCTTCCCGGCAGATCTGTTTACCTTTAAGAAGCCTCAAACCTGCGAAACAGGTCATAGGTCGTCTCTGATGACAACAAAGATCTTGCTGAATCCGGTTGGAAATCCAGTAAAATTAAAATATCGCTATAAATCCGGGCAAAATTGTTTCACGATTGCGCGATTTTTCTCGAGAATGCATCGCTCACAGCTGGAAAAAGGAAGGAACAGCGCGAAGAAATGGCGAGCGCAGGTTTACAGGACCGATGGAAACTGGTTGACGTTGTTTTGGGCGCTTGCGTGCAGACTGAGATCCATCACAGCGTGTTTACCAGCCCTCATGGGCAACGCTCGGATCGCGGCCAACTTTCCACTGAGGTGCTGCGGACACCCATTAGCTCTCGCACACGCACGCACATCTGGAGAAATACCTCCGCTGTCGCGCACACGCACGTACACGCACAAACTTCCTAATGGTCATTTACTGTGGATTGTGTCTAAAGTTGCAGCAGTGCTCACAGCGCCATCGCATGAGGAGGAATTACGTTTCTTTTCTCTGTCTAAAACATAGATCTGACCCGATGTTCCAAAATGCAATTAGTCTCAGCTATCTTATATTACAAAATGAGGACTAAAATGGAGCAGAAAC
Source organism: Lagocephalus sceleratus (assembly GCA_911728415.1). Taxonomy (NCBI): domain Eukaryota; kingdom Metazoa; phylum Chordata; class Actinopteri; order Tetraodontiformes; family Tetraodontidae; genus Lagocephalus; species Lagocephalus sceleratus. The sequence continues at coordinate 6,765,476 of CAJVRN010000116.1, forward strand.
CTGGAGCAAGAACAAGTGAATCACGAACGAGTCCAGGTCAGGGATTTCCACCTCTGCCAAGCTGTACAAATCAATATTCCAGTCTAATCATGCACCATCTGGGACTTCACCAACAACATGGAAAACTGCATGATTTCAGGTGATTGGAGATCCTGAGGTCAAAGGTGAGACAAAGTGAATGCAACAAATAGCTGCATTATTTTTCGTTAATGAGGCCCACCATTTTGATCATTGACATTATAGCAGCTGTCTATTATTATTATTGATTAATTACATAAGCAAAAACCAAACATTGACCTGAGAAACTTGTTAGTAGGATCAGCAAATATCATTTTTCTAACATGCAGTAATATTGGAAAAGTTTTTTTTATAATGTAAAAGTGTTCTTTGAAAGCTTCAGTCGGAATTTGTAAAATGTATGAATTCATTATAAAACTTTTTTCCGAAGAAAGTTAAAATAGCAATATTAAAAAAAACAACGACCAAGTAACATTTCTTCAAGTCTGCATTCAGGATATGCAGATGCGCTGCATATGCCCCCTGGGAAATATGGTCATTAACATTAAAAGAAACAAAGTTAAATGATCATTATTGGATAAGCCCAAAATCCCACCAAGTACTGAAGACTCCTTGGAGACCATGTTTAAAGCTTGTACAAAGTTTCAGGAATTGCGAGGAAAAAATATATACTACGCTGATGACAGTGCTGGAGTTGAATCTTCGATGCTTCAAAAGTCATGTACATTTTTATTAAGGTTGCAACGTACACGGAGCTTCAACGCTGCTCCCTGCTGGGACGCTCTTGTTTTGCAATCGATCTCAGCCTTAAATTCCTTCATCGCTAAACTCATTAATCTCCCTCTCCCTCCATTCCTAGCAGGTATTTGTTGTTCCTGCAGGGCTGAACTTTGAAACGAAGCGAAGCGAAATCGCGCGGAAGCCTATCAGATCAGAACCTGAAGACTTACAACGCACGTGTGGGTGGCGGCAGCGCGGGCAGAGAGACGGAGAGAGTTGAAACATCTCCTCAGATGAATAATGCAGCTGCAAAGTTTGCGAGGGAGATTTTTTTTTTTTTTTTTTTTTTTTTCTTACCGTATATATTCGAGGGGAACGGCTGCCTGAGTTGTGAATATTTCAGATAAAAGTTTTCAAAGCCGGTCTGCCACAACAGTTCAGCGGGACCATGTGGCAGTTGCTGGGGCGGCGCGTGCCGCTCGCCTCAGACACCAGATATGTGCCTGAGCCCGGGACATAAGCCAGCCCGGGGGAATCTGCAGGGACGTCTGTTGTACATCTCTGCCTCCCTTGTCCTACACGCGCGTTTATCTCCCCGGCTCTTGCGCATGACGCAAAGACCAGCCCGTGGATCGGGACGCGGAGCCGCCGTGTTGTTTGTCCAGGGAGCAGCCAGGAAAAAAAAACGGCGGCGTCCGCCCGCGTGAGACGGTCGCGTCCGGCGGACAAACGCGAGCTTTCACGAGGACGCCGTTGCCAGGAGAGGAATGGCAGCCGGGGGGGGGCCGATGTCAGCTTACATGTTTTCCCGAACGCTCCTCATCTACTCGCTCCTCAGGGAAACAGGGGCTCATGGGTAAATGTGCTTCACAGCAACTTTCCAGTTGGGGAAAAAAAAAAAAAAAAAAAAAGAGAAAAAAAACAAAACAAAATGAGGACGGAGGTGACGGGCAACCTTTTCCAAACCTGCAAAGAGTCACAAAGTTCATAGTGGTGACCACAGCACACTTAGGGTGTGTTTTTGAACGGTTTGTTGGGACATTTGGAGTCATTATTCTCACCGCAGGGCTACAAAAAGAGCAACGGCTGACTGATCTACGGGCTGTGACAGGAATCCAGGGACCGACCTCGCAGGAGGACCGACGGGAGCCAGCACCGGTGGGAACAGTGGGCTGACACACGGACTCACCTGTGGCCTTCGGAGCCCTGCTGGACTTCCTCCAGAGAGCCAGAGAGAACAACAGCGTGGAGCCTTTTCAGAATGCCTTTTTATGGCCTGTGTTCAGCCAGTCAACATACAGTTATGTCAGTGGCGGCTGGCAGTTTAAACTCTGTGCTGAAGTAGGAGCTAAATTGTTCCCTGAAGCAGTTCCAAGTGTTCCAAGAAGGCAGAACTTGAGACAAATATCTGCAGGAACATTGGTAAATAACAAAAGGGGTGGTTAAGGAGTCCCAGTTTTCTTTGTGTAGTATCGTTTGGCGCTTGCTTTGTGCTAAATGTGTAAGTTAATTACACAGTTTATAATTTATTTATGTTCTACATCTCATGTCACCAGTACAAAAGCATGGATTAACAGCAGGGTTTGCAGATTTGATGTCCCAACATCACGACAGAGAAAAGCACATTTCCAGCTGCGGGTGTGAGTTCAGTAACACTGCAGACTGGCAGACCACTTAGACCACTGCTGGTGTGTGAATACCATACTGGAGAATGTGCCTGGCTTCTCCGTGCACAGGGGAATCTGAACCAGTGTACATGTTTCTGGCCTTTCGAGTGCCAGACACAAACAATCATCGAGGATGAGAAGCTGTGGAACAGTTTAGGGCACCACTCGGAATGGGCTAACAGCTGCGGGCTCTCAGTGAAGCGTGCACGCGGACTTTCCTCTCCCGGGGCTAAATCCTGCAAACCTGGACAGACTTTTATGAAGGTCAGTTTTCCTGAAACACTTGTCTGCTGATTTACAGTAAAACGCCGCTAAGCTCCGAGATGAAAAGGAGACTGGGCCTGATATCAGCCCTGATGTCGGCCGTCCTTCCAAGAGTTCATCTAACTGGCACCAGAACAGAACTGAAAGAGACTTCAGAGTTACTGAGGTCTTCCTGAAACCGTGCCCCATCGCGTCCCAGATGACATGGCTGGTCTTCATCTCCAGAGCCTGACAGCAGCTCTTGTTTTTCTATTCTTCTCTGGAACTTTATTTGGGACAGATGCTTTTAAGCTGCCATGTATCCCTGGCTGTTTGCACCGTTTATCCTGGTTACCGTCACAGAGTGAGGCGCCGATGTACATCAGGCCGCGGGGAGGAAGTGATCCATGAAGTGTGTGGTCCCTCAAGAGGAAGACCTCCGTTTACAAACTCTCACTCTCTGCACTTGTTCTCCCATCTATCAATTAGATTTTATGGGAAACACCTACACAGTGGATATCCTAAACAGAGACTTTTAAGGCAACATACCCGACTTAATTTGAGCGTATAAAGCATCTCCACCCTTAGCTCCTCTGAGGGAGGAGGGACTTCCCATTAAGAACAGTTGTGCGGACGGCAACAGACAAAAAAAAAACAAAAAAACGCCCTATTTAGTCTTCCAGTGGCTGTTTGACGTCATTTAATGGAGGAAAGACTGTCTTAAATAAACTTACAAAAATGAGAAACTTCTCTAACAGCTTACAGTTGTCATCTGGTTAAGTCCGAGCTTTGTAAACAAGAGGGGGAGATGGAGCGTGGTCCCTGCGGCCCGTGCCTCCGCCGAGGAAAAGGCGGCTATACATTTTAAAAGCAGCAGATCCTGAAGAATCCATCTGAACGCGGAAATGAAATTCCTTTTGGTTCATGATCCCAGGACAAGCTCTCCCACACAACACTGCCTCACTGAAGAGAAGTTCTTCATTGGCAAATGGGGTTCCACAAGGTTCAATACTGGGTCCCTCCCTGTTTATCCACAATTATGCATTTTACTAACCATATTTAATCTGCCTCATCTATTGTTGCAGATAAAAAGATGCAGTGGTCATCTGGAGTTTGGGTTCATTTTATTTAAAAGCAACAAGCTCCCAAAGTTAGAACTATATCAAACTTCATTTTTCAGTTGTACCCACTTGAACCACCTTGTAGTCGACACTGACAGCAGTAGCCAGTGCTATTAATATGTTTTAAAACAGACACTAGCATTTACCTCTTCGTTAAATCTGTTTTAAGTGTCCTCCACTTTGCATTTGTTGTGCTTTTGAAATGCTGGAATGAATATCTTAAGATTTGCGATGAATAATGAACAGAGACGACTAAAAAAAACCAAGTTTGCTTCTTCTCCCCACACTCATATTTTCTCAAATGTAAGTAATTGCTGCTCTCTAAACTCACTCAGCGCTTCCTGGAACAGGAGGTTAAAACTAAATGAGAACATTTCTGAATGCTTTAGTTTAGGTTTCGAGGCTGATTTCAGGCGGATTAAGTCGGGATATGCACGTGAACGTCACACCTGTTAAAGATGTCTAAAACAGGACTCTTAAAAAAAGTTTCAATGCTGCATCTGATCAGACGCCAGCATCTTCCCGAGAGTTTCGGCTGCAGTGGATAACGGCGGGCCGCGGAAAAAGCTTTTAGCTGTTGGCAGGAACGACAAGTTCCCCGGACTTTCGGTCAAAAGGCAGCTACACCGATGACAGGGACAATAAAAACACTTGTCTGAGCATATCCTCCATGTTTCCTGAGCATCTTTCTTCCTTTTTATGAATATCTTTGACAGGGTAGCTGAGAAATCCAGCTCGCGCTGTCAGCGCCGGACCAGGGGGCCTGTTACTGAATCGAACTGTGTTGCATTTTCAAGTATAGGATCACAAATTCAAACGAATGGCCACGTCCCCCCCTGTCCCCCCCTGAGTGTTGAGAGATCGGTTACAGTCTTCAGGAGGCACGTGTGCCCCGGGACACTGAACATCAGCCCGTGTCAGGAGTGTTTACAAGAGCATGTCGGGACTCTCTGTACCAACAGATCCTTGTTACCCTTTAAAGGCAAAGCCGGGGGAGATGTTTGCTCCTGCTCCCCAAATCACAGAGAATGAGCGACAGACATGACTTAAGCGGTCGTCTCAGTTGCCCCCTTTTCATTTCTGCTTATGAGAAGTTGGTTGTTGTTGAGGTTCTCTGTTTTGATTCTAATATGCTCTGTTCCACTGAAGTTGGGCAAAGTTTACATAAAAGAGCTTATTAGACAAAAGACTATTTCTGCATGTTTTGGCTGAGATATGAAACTATTCATGGGTAATAGTTTTGTCCAGGCTGGATGTAAACAGTATTTTCAGCTGCAATCTCACAGTGTGCAGGTTAACCACGACGCCATCAGCACTAATGCAGCTGCATGTGTTGACGCCAGGCTCCCCTTTTCTTTTGCTGTGTGTGTGTGTGTGTGTGTGTGTAGAGTGTGTAGGCTACAAACTGTGCATTATTCAGATAAAAGCGCTCCACAGAAAGCAAGAAAGCACTGACACAGGCCACCAGCAAAGAAAGGATCGCACGCAGGCCAGCTGAGGTCAGCGAGCGATGCAGCTCGACGACCCAAAATTCAAATTTACTACTTGTTTACGTTAAAAACAACTGGGTGACACCCATGAGGAGGTACTGGGAGGCTGCTGGCAGCGATGTCAGCCAGTAAGGATGGCTGCTAATTAGAAAACAAGCAACTGTGAGCTTAACCCGCATACTTTTGGTGAAGTAAAAATGCAACCTGCGTCTTCAAAAATCCTGTGGTTTCTCTCTTCGAATGGCGCGTTGTAATGAGAAATGATTTTGTTTGAATCTGCATGTCTAAGGTGAGGCAAAGGGCAAGAGGAACATCTGGATTTTCCTGGCTCCTGTAATCTCTGCTGGTATGTTTTTCTGTTAGCACCAATGCATTTATTAATGGTCTTCACTCAGCGTCGGGGGAACTGATGAATAAATCAGCGGGTCTTAACGTCAAGTTTAACGTCATATTCTCTACGAATTTGTTTTGGTGTTGGCAGAGCGTTTTGCTGACTCTCAAATGCAGTGACATAAACCGGCGCTGTTTATTTTTCTTTCCCAGAAAACTGAGTGGCCCACAGTCGCCGGCCAAATTCTTCAGACAGCGCGCTGCTGAAACATTTCTCTGTGTCTGCATTATGCAGAGGTTACTCTCGCCTCACTGTGAGCCTTCAATAATTAAAGTGCCAAAATGGCATATGTTGAAAAATTTAAACACACCCTTTCACCATGACTCGTGCCCTGTATGGCTTCTCTGTGCCCTCCTACCACTCTCTAATGTGCAGTGAGATTAATCCCAGAATAAATAGGAACACGGCAATCTGAGAGATTCATTCATAGATCTTTTTTATAGGTCACATCATTGTTAAAAATGTAAGGATTATATCAATGTCCGACCTCCAACATACCAAATGATGATGTATTTGAAGAGCTGAATTTAAGTTGCAGGAGACACCGTTTGACCTGCCAAAGTGTGTCCTGTCCCTGTGGTATCAGATTAAGGGTTTAATGACTTCCAAAGACCCAGGTCATTTCCTGTCTCTACTTCCTGGTGCTGAGACCCCTGCGTGTTGGACTTGGACTTTCCCTGCAGCTCTCTCTCTATTCTCCCCCGTTTGGCCTCAAATGGACCGATCCCCGGGGATACGGCCTCCGCGTCGTCCAAGAGGTAAAAGCTGCACACTCGGAAAGACCGAAACATCAGGCTCTGGCTCTGATCTAATCTGTGCGGGCAGGGGAAAAAAAAAAAAAAAAAACCTGCACGGCTTGTTATTACTGCGGCGCAGGAGGAAAGTGCTCTTTCCTCCATACGTGCACTCTGACGCCGGCCTCAGCGGCAGCAGATAAGCCCAGGGACGGACAAACCACTTAGGAATTGAAAGATTAAGGACCTTAAAGGAACGTATGCCTGCGTGCACGCATGACAAAGCAAGCGGACGTGTCATTGTTGCACGTGCACACCCAACCACCTAAATGTGGCTGCTGCTCTGAACTGGAATCAATCATGGAACAATCGCTGAATAAATAAGAGCTGCAGCATATTTTTACTTCATGGTTGGTGAGTAGTCTGATTAGATGACTATTAAACAATCAGATTATCAACGGCGTTTGTTTGGAGTCTACATTCTCCGGGCCTGTTGACACACTGACCAAATGGAGTTGTTTCCAGCGTAGAGGTCACAGGAGTGGGAGCTAATAGTTCTGTCGGGATAACCGTGGCTTAATTAAGATTAATTGTATCATTTATTCCTCTGCACAAGTGTATAAATCAAGTGTGACAGTGCAGTATTGAGTCTAGCTGCAGGGCTGCTGTACGAGGCCTCTGGAGGCAGGCGGTTTTAGGGGACAGGCCTTTTGACAGGCTCCATTAGCACACACTTGACTCTGATACGGCAGGAGTGAATCCAGACCCGCAGCTCCCAGACCCCCCTGGGTGCTGTTTACCTTTCAGACCACACTCGGCGATGGTCCGGTGCACGAAGCAGAGAGTGAGAGATACCGTCACACCGGCGGTCGCGGTGAAGCGAACCAGCTGAAAAGGGTCTCCCGCGCCGTGTTTTAGGGAGTCCAAATAAAATCCTTGACCCTTCGCTTCCCATCCGCAGCGCGCTATCTGTGAACGGCAGGCCACCCCACCACCAAATCCATCTAGTGTTTCTCCTGTCTGCTCCTCCGTCTCCAGGGCCAAATATCTTCCAACTGGCCCATGAACTTCAGGAGTGGTGAGCAAAAGAATCTGTTCTTTTCACTGAATGTTCAAGAGGCACAAGACGAAAACGAGGAGTTTTCAGTGGATTATGAGACAATAATAAGAAGAAGATAATTAACAGCTACTGTAAACTCGTGAATCAAGAGTGTCTCTTCACACCAATAAACTTGGGAGAAGTGAAACTAGCTCCTTAAACAGTTAAAATGAGCAGTTGTTTCAGTTTTGGTGGAGTTCACCACATTTCAGCCCCTTCTCCCCGTCTCCGCAGCAACTTCCTGTGGTTGCTACAGCATCAAAACAATCAGGTACAAATCTGCCATAAATCACAGATTCGCTCCGACATCCACACTTTTGTCAAAAACAGCACGCTCTCGCATCACATGAGGTTTTTTAGGCTAAAGCAAGTTAGAGTGCAGAACCAGGGAGCGACAGATCAACCGACCAGACCTGAAGGTGTGAATGTTGCACTTAAGGAAGGGACCCAAAGCAAATGCGCAAGCATGCAGCTGGCCTACCCTGTGGTCCCCCAAACGGAGATGCCGAGGAGACCTTCCGTCGAGATGATCCACCTCCTGCCGACTCCTTTAAAGAAGCAGCGACTGAGCCTTTCTGCGGGTCTGAACTCTTTCACCCACCTCTCAGGCTGAATCCAGCCAACTCAATTTGGCCCCTCTGTCTGCAATCTCGTTCCTTCAGTCATTAAAACCCCCCGACCATGGACGAGGGTTGGAATGGAGAGATATGGAAAGCTTTACGCTTTGGCTCCGTTCCCTCTTCATCACAATGGGAGAGTGTAACTTCTGCATCACTCTGGGCCAAACCACATGTCCATCCCGTGCTCCATTTTCCATTCACTTATGACCATGACCCTGAGATAACTGAGCCCCCCTCTGCTGGCTTCTCCCATCCGGAACTCCAGCGCTCCTCCATTTTCCAGCTTAAGCTAAAAGACGTCAGACGTGGAAGCGCTGACCGTCGTCCCGGTTCACACTTGGCTGGAAAGTCTGTGTACACAGATGCAATTCTGGTGTTTCAAAACCAGCCATTTCAAACTGGATGAAGGTCGAGACTCTGTCAAGGAGGATCGCAAACAAGAGCGCAGTTCTGGAATCCTTTAATGATCTGATGTCGACTCAACAATCGCGTTTTGAGCGGCGTGCCAGGACTGCAGCTCTGGGAGTGGAAGGCTACACCAGCATCATGCCAGCGGAGAGCAGGGAACAGGAGGAAAAGATTGAACTCTTACATGCAAAGTTTGCCTGAGCTGGCAGACTTGATGAATTCTGTTGGTTCATTGTTTATCCAACATCCCGACTCTGTTGTTCCGACCCCGTCATTTATAACCGGCCTTGTCCGCGGCCCATTCACGCTGGCTTCCCTGCAGGATTCCGGCCTCACAGATGACAGTCATTCCACTTTCCTGCCCGGGACACTTTATCAAGGCGGAACAGCGGGGGCGAGATTTATGTTGAGCAGGCTGTACATCAAACACGGCGGATACGCCAAGGCCAGTTCCTGCGCCCCTGCTACCCCCAAATTACACATCACTGTCGCAACAAATTAACAGCTCCTCCCGGCCCTTCTCGGCGATTACATCCTGTCGATGAATCGCGGATCGGTGATGATTTTACTGTCTTTGTTTACACAGAGTTACTGTATGGGGGCGTGTTGCATCAGAGCGTCCCTCAGAGAGGAGCGGTCTCTGCAGCCTAATTAGACTCTCCTGCAGCTCTTGTCTGCACCACTGATGTGGGCTTCAAAGCCGAGGCTCCAGCCTGTGATTTGTCTACATATCCCCCCTTTAATTTCGGAACCGCTAAAATATGAAGAAAAAGTGGGAGAAAAGATGAGCAGAGGATGAGATGTAAAAGTATACGAAGCTCTTTGATGCGCGAAAAATCCCAACATCACGACGCGCTCTTTAAGGATCATTGCTTGAATCATCAAGAACTCAGGTGCTGGGAGTCTCCAGAGGTGCTGTGTGCAGAGGCCGTAGTTTACTGCGGGCCTGTAGTGGCTGTCAGAGCGTTTGATGGAAAACAAACTCAATAAAAACGCTTCTATCCAGCGCCTTTACCATAAATTACAGCATGCATCAAACAGCAGGAAGGACGAGCAGAGAGTAGAGAAGGCTTTGTGGTTGGACAAGCGGGCTGCACAAACAGTCCTGCATAACTCTGCAGGGGAGGACTAATGTAAACTGAGCGGGATGAGGATGGAAACATGGCTGACGGTGAGAGCTGCAGACATTCCTGCAGCCTTGACGTCATCGCCGTCGTCCGGGTCTGGGCTCCGAGCACGCCTGTGGTCACAATCAGGGAAAGTCTGCTGGCCTGGATCGTAATCGATCCGCTAACGAGGTTTACGCCGGCACAGAGCGCGGCTGCAACACTACTGAGACATGCGCTTGTGGTGACCTTTGACCCCCCCCCCCCTCCTAAACCAGCTCATCCAATGTTGGAATTGGAATTCACGCGAGGCTGCGCTGAACTCTGACCTTTACAACGTGGACGTGCGCGAGGTGCAAAACACAGAGATCCTGATGGCGCTGCCTGGTGCTTCCCGTGGTCACTGCAGCTGCAACAACATCACATTTTCACTTCGTTTTCTGCTGTTAATCATTACGTGAAAACAATTACTTCTGCCTTGTGTGCGGTTAGATGAGTAAATTCTGCTGCCAGCGTAATCGGCCCAGTCGGAGACGGAGACGTGTGTCATCAGGAGGAGCTGAGGTCGTCACAGTTCAGGTCTCTCTCTCCCTTTCTCTCTCCTTCTCTCTCTCCGTCCGTCCGTCTTTTTCGGTCCTGGGCAAACAGACTCTTTTCCACCAGAATCTCTGAATGTCAATCAGAGGGAGAAAAGAGCCGCGGACCTTCTATCAGCTGATCTAGAACGTTCCCCTGATTGACCGCGGGAAGGTCAGAGGATCTGCGCCTGTGTTCTCACCGAGCAAAGGGTCGCGAACCCCGCGACGTAGATGTCAGAACTCTGTGACCCGGGAAAACCGAAAGCGTTGCCGTTTGATGGCAATCACGGCTGAAGTGTTTTACAGCTCAAAAAAAAAAAAAAAAAAAGACTTGGCTTTAAAAGGTTAAAAAAAAAAAAAAGGAAGTACGATGAGTGAGCCTGACAAACAGATGAAGGAACGTGTGCCGGCGGCTCGCCTTCTGGGCGACGTCAGCCGCGCGGAACACCGTGTTCCTGCTGGCTCTCGGTTTTATCAGGGCTGGAAAACAGAGCCATTAAGGAGGCGCGCTGGACGGAGCCGGACGCCGGCTGGGGAAGCGTCCGCGCTGCGGCCCTGAGAATCAGACTTTCGGTGGTGGTGGTGGTGGTGGTGTTGGGGGGGGGCGGAGCCATAAATCAGGGGAGTGTCTGTTTTTTATGCGCTGCCTGCTCTATCAGCTTTTATCTTTACTATTTAACTACGCCGAGGCTGATGGATGCAGGCGGTAAAACGGGAAGAGGCGTGATGAACAGCAGAGAGGCGACAGCGGTCATCAGTCACAATGCTCTCTGGGCCGGGCCCGCTCCTGTCACCCCAACACGGTCGGGACAAAAACATCCGGGACTCTTTCTCAGCTCTTTTTTTTTTTTTTTTTTTTTACAGGACTCCGCCTGCGAATAATTACCTAAAGCGAGATTTCCGCAGTAAAAACGAGACGCGATGTCTTACTGGCGTCCGTCTGTGGTGTCGCCGGGCTGTGACGCGGTTGGTAGCGCGGTAATCAGGTAAAACTGTAGTTGGGATTCTGTCGAATCCCGAACGCACGGGCGGGAGGGGAGGAGGTCGGCCGTCAGCGAGGCCCGGCTGGAATCAGCTGAGCGCCGGTGGCGATCCGCCTCCGAGTCCGCTGGCCTGTTTGATTTGCTTGGCTCGCCCCGCGGGGTCCTCCTGCCAAAGCAAACGCAGGACACAATTATCTGTCTCCAGTTCGAAGCGCCGCGCTAATCTCCTCCCTGCGCTCGTCACTTAGCGCTCTTTCAGACCGTTCCTCGAGCTTTGGCGCGCTTCCGCCTCACGTGACGCACATCGAGGCTTCGCCCCGCCAGGTCGACAGCCCGCCGGGCTCCGGAGGCCGACGCTCGTTTTCTCGCCCAGGAGCGGAGAAAGAAGGTTTCCCTCCGAGACCGCCTTCGCGTTCCACCTCCTGCGCGGTGGGGGAAAAAAAAAAAAAAAGCCCTTAAACCAAAATGAACGCGTTTTTACAGTTGAACCGGCGCTGACGGCTGTCCAACGTGGACGCTGTCGAGGTTTCGAAGAAGCGGCTCAGAGCTGCACGACGGAAACCTTTTTGCTTGTCTTGAAAGCCGTTCTCATTTCCATCCGTTCGTTTAGTCTGTTTACTTTATTCGCACATGGGAGAGACGTTAGAGAACCGCCAGCATCATAATTTGATTTCACCGACATCAGGGTGCCCTGCACATTATAAGATGTGACAGGACAATTACAGCATAGAAATCGACAGAATTATCTTTTAACTCCTTGAGCTGAACCTGAGAACTTTCGCTTTGGACGGTTACACGTATTAATGTTTGGGTTGGCGTCCAAATCAGTGGAAATTCTTGAGCCCGTTGTGACGGGGCTGCGAGGAGTGCGGTTTGAATCTTGAGGTGAGGCAATAAAACATGAAATAACAAGCATCCTTCAGCCGTGCCCGTAAATCTTTGCTTTTTTCCTCCCCACACGGCTTACGTCTGCTCGTTTTAAGAGGCTAAACATGTCGTCAGCGAGGGCTCTGATGGAATCTGGAGTGAACGTCACCGTTCTCAGGTGAGCCTGGCCCCCTTTTTCCGCTCCTGACGTACATGAATTGTTTATGGAGGATTGCTTTTTCCTTCTGAATTACTTGGAGGTTCAGATAAATCGAGGTTCGGGGACTTGTGGTTATCGCAGAGGAGAAATAGATAACGTGTGCCGTCAACTCAAAATAATAAAGTCGAATAAATAAGTTATTTAAAAAAAAAAAAAAAAAAAAAAGTGCAATAAAAAATGTCTGCAGATTTGAAAGGATGCTGTCTCAAACTTCCTGGACAGACATGGATCGTGGACACTAGTCTTGGCTGACTGCCAGGCTGTGTATAGCTTTGACTCGATCACCTTTTGAAAATCTTTATCCAAACATGGGACTGATCATATGTTAGATGGACAGTTTAGTCGAAAACCCCCAATTACATTGAATTAAAATTGTGAACAAAATGTCCTGACCACAAGGCACAAACAGCTGTGTCTGGGAGACCGACGCAACCGATCATAAACTACGCTGCCAACACAAATTTGAGTATTTATGTTGATTTTTTTTTTTTTTTTTTTTTTTTTTATTGTTCCTTTTTAAAAACAGATTTCAAGAGTACTCCGAGCTGTACTTGAAACATACGTTTATTTTTTCGGGGGGAAAAAAATAGAGGAAATGGTAAACAACCTGAGCTGGCGTGTGTGTAAACACGGTGGCGAAGGCTCAGGAACACGATTTCTCTGGATAATGAGAGATGAAAACAGTAAAACAAATACTGTACGATTTGGTTTCTGGACTGACGGAAAGGTGCAACAGATCCTCCTGATCTCACCCGGGATTTCATCTGGTTTCAGCATGTTTGCATTCCTCAAAATAAGCTGTCCTTTACAGATGGCAGATTCAATTAAAAGTGGGAGAAGAGAGGACAAATGTGATCAAATGGTTGGAATATTGAGTCCCGGCATTGCCGCGCGCTCGCAGAGTTCACGTTCAAAGAGTGCTCGCGCAGCGTCGCTGGCGCGTGCCTACGTCGGGCCTCGGCTCTGCAGCCACGTTGCATCATGGTGGGGCTGATGCAAGCTGGTGAACACAAAGGGAGCACAGGCCCCCCCCCCCCCCCCTCAGTGTCATTACTTCAGGGGGAAGCCTGCCCTGCAGCTCGTACAGGGCTTCAGCACGCTCTCTCCGGTCACAGGCAGTTAGACGCCCAAATGTGTGCAGAGCCATTTCAAACCAACTGTCGGTGTAATGATGATGATGATGTGGACGAAGACGTGTCCCAGGAACAACCGCCAGCAATACGAGGCCGAGGCCGTGAAATCTGGAGGATTACTCCCACGGTGGATTTGATCAAAGAGGAGAGCCCATAAATGATAACAAAGGAACGGAGGCTGTGTCCTTTTCCACCACCCCCCCCCCGCTTCCCCCGACGTCTCTGCCGCTGCCCGGTGCAGCGGCGCGCCCCAGGGCTGGCACCACATCCTGACACGAACCCGACAAAACGGGAAAATTCGCCTCGCGCGAATCTCGCCCAAACCCAGTGAACTTCACCGCGGCCTGATTTTCCACTTCAAAGGAATATCGAGTGAGGGGGCCCTTTTTTCTGCTTCGTTAGTAAAGGTTTCAATCAATGCGGGACTTTGCTGGGGCGCGCGCGCTTCCTCGGCGGATGCATCAGCCGTCAGACGCTTCGTTACGGGGAGATTTCTCCGCGCGCCGCGCTCCCGTCGGAGCCGCTGCGGCTTTGACGGCACCTCGGGGGGAAACGTGCCGTCAGGACAGCTAAAGAACAAAGCCTCCCTTTGTATCAGAGACCACCGAGCTTTCCAACTGGACAGAACCCAGAGACAGAAGCCACAGACAACTGGTTTTTACATCTGATTGCTTGAATCGGTGTTGAAATGATGGTTTTGTTTGCTGATGTATGGCGTAACGGGGGGTAAGTGAAGGCCTCAGAGTGTGTTCAGAGGTCGGCTAAGCCCCCCCTCCTCTCCCGCCCATCATGGACAATATGTCTCTTTGAGAGGACAACACGGGACACCGACCAAACATTTGATAATTCGATACTTAATGCCTAAAGTATTTCCCTTGAGTCTTTAGGGTTTGGGGATAAATCAGACGCGGCTCATCAATTCATCTAATCAGCATCAGCAACACTGATCTAAATAAGCATCAATCAGAAGTGGACTGGTAAACAGGGATGGGCATGTCTGGAATTCAGGATGGGCCGGTTTTGTGTTTGGTTCGTAACTCTGCATGCATAGGGGTTATTAAACGATGGATTTGGGATAACGGTTTTGCACCGTCAATCTGACGATTCGTGGACGGTCCTGCGTGTCCGCTCTGCTCCCGCGTCCGCTCGCTCAGACCTGCGGCAGCACGACGGCCCGGAGATAACCTGGTGACGTCCCAGGCGGAGCCCAGCCTGCTATCTGGTGCTGACAGGGGAGCCGTGCGTCACTCCTTACATCTGAGGGAGGGGGGGTGGGGGATGGAGGGGGGGCAGGAAGGGAAGAGGGAGGACACGGAGAGGATTCTGAGAAGGAGGCGGGGGGAGGGCAGAGGAGTGGAAGATGCCACGGCGAGAAGCGGGAGCCGGGATCAGAGCCAAGACAAAACGAAAATGGGAGTTTTTAATAAGAATATGGAGGGGCAGCAGGAAGAGGTTGACGATGGTGGTGGTGGTGGTGGTGGTGGGGGGGTGTAAATGATAATCAAGACAAGAGAGGACTAGAAGGAAGCACCCAGGCAAATGAGGAGAACAGAAATGCACGATGAAAGAGGAAAAGGAATAAATGATTCATCTATTTTAGGAGCCATATTAAAAGGCTGTGAGCAGAGGGGGCGGGGCCACGATTAATGACGCGATAATGAACATTTTTAACATGAGGGGGAAAAAAAAAAAAGAAAAAAAAAAAAAAAAAAGCAATTTGAGGTTAAGAATGTGGACGGAGGGTCAGCGCTGGGTGAAAGCGTGCCGGCTTCCGCGCGGCCTAATTACGAGCGTTGTTGTGCGATAATTACGCTGATGGCTGCGGAGGAGCAGTCCTCCCCACGGATCTCTTTCATCACGCTGCTCCGACGGTCCGACATCAGCATGACCGCAAACATGTGCTTCTCATCTGCAGCTCGTACATGGAAAAAGAGGCCCGAAGACAGTCATCTGAAGCTGCAATTACACCAAAGATGGCGCCTCGCTGGGTGAGGGCGCGCTCTCGTCATGGCGTTTTGGTTTGGTTATTTTCGTGCGCGTCGGCTGCACGTCGGTGTCACGTGAGCGCTCCAACCTCGCTGGAGACGCGCGGTTACAGAACCGTTGTCAGAAACAGGAAGGTGTGGGGACGCCGGCGTGGCCCAAACGAGGGAAACGGGGACGTGCAGCAGGGCTGATGACCGCGTCACGCTCTCAGCGAGGAGGGAGAGAATTAGAAAAAGCTCGTGTGAGAATGATGCTGCACATTTCAGAGCAGCAGCTCCACCGGATCCCCCCCACCCCCCCACACCCCCGTGTGGAGCAACCCTGGCTTGGTTCGTGTGCGTCCCAGCCTGGAGCCCAGAGGAGCGTCTGCTGATGAGGAAGCTCCGGCCCTCACCCCCCCCCGCCCTTCCACGTCAGTTGACTTTCAGCAGTTCGTGCGTCATCACAACACGCGGCCGTGTTTACAGTCAACATCGGCGCTCTTGTGCAACCTGGAAAAGCCAGGAGGAGGAGGAGGAGGAGGAGGAGGGGGAGGGGGAGGGGGCCCGGAGATGAGACCGTCCGGTTTACCGCCGCTGTGAGAGAGGCAGAACTCAGCGCTGGTTCCTCACATGCTGCCGCTGATACGTCAATGATTAAAAAGTTATTGCTGCTCCCCGCCGAGCTGCTGGAGGATGCATCATTAACTTTATGGCTCTTATGTCGGAGCCGAGTCACAATGAAGGTGTTCAGAATGATTTAGTGCAGATAGAATGGCCTCTCTGAGGCAGGCCTTTAGAGCCAGAGCTTAAACATTTACTAATCCATAATTTATGGGCAAGATACACAGGTAAGTGCTGTATATTAAAAACAAGTACCAAACGAATTAACTGCTGTGCAAACTGAGCATCTGAGCATTCAAAACTCTGTGCTCTGTTGAAGAAAATCCGAGCTCATCTTCTACGTGTGCAATTTCCCACCTGTTTCTGACTTAGATCTCACCAAACGACTAAAAAGCAGTCACTTAAAGAGCGCCTGTACGGCTGGATGAACACGCTGGAGGTGGACGGAGCCCAACTGTCTCCACTCCCCTTGTTTTCATTCATACGAGTTCCTGTGTTCTCAGGAGAACCGGGAGGGAGGGAGGGAGGGAGGTGTTGACTTATGACTTCCTAACTCACTTTCTTCCTTTCCACTCCACTCTATCTCCGTCCTTACGTGTTTTTCACACAGCGCACGCTAATTCCTGCCCGAGGAAACTTTCAGAATCCCATAAATTCTGACCGACTGTCGAATTGTGAAAGTTCCACCACTGCAAAAACATCACAAGGTTCAGTGTATTAGAGAGAGAGAGAGAGGGAGGGAGAGAGAGAGAGAGAGAGAGAGAGAGAGAGAGAGAGATTTCCCCTACATGTGGGCTGGTGGCCGCTGAAGGATGAGGGGAGTGAAGAAGCAGCAAAGAGAAATAAAGAGAGCAAGGGTGGAGAATGCTTGTTTATTTGAGGGGGGGGTGACTTGGATCGGACAAGGTGAAGTGTCCGTGTTTGTTGAGGTTGAGATCCACAAAGACAGGGTGTGTGTGTGTTTGTGTGTGTGTGTGTATATGTGTGTGTGTGTGTGTCGGGGGGGGTATGGAGGAGGAGAAGGAGGAATATTTGAAAGGAAGTGATGCAGAGGAGGGTAAAGACTGAGAGAGCTGCTGCTGCTGCTGCTGCTGCTGCTGCTGCTTTAACAACATCTGGGAGCCATCAGGGAGCGGAGGGGAAAAACGCTGGACTCAGCTGAATCGCTGGGCTCCTCTGACGGCACGGCTCGCGTTCTCGCCTGCTTTATATCCAACTAACACCTTGGCCCAAAAAGCACAGAGCGGAGGAAGACGAGCGCAGACAGATACTGAGCAGCGTCCTCCACCGCCGACCCTCCTGCGTCAAAAGACAAAAAAGAGAAAAAAAAAAACGCAGGTAGAAAATGTCACATGGAATAAAAAAAAACCACACACACACACACTCCCGTTCTTCCCACCCCCCAACGTACCGAGCCGTCACCTGCGGCTGATAAAGCCGCCGAGAGGCACGTCGCGGCCGCGGGCGCGCTCCCGGGGGGGGGCTGACGTCAGAAGGCCGCAGCTGGGAGACACGGACAGATGTGGAGTTTCCTGTGCGGTCGCGCGCTCAGGGTGGCATCTGTCCACGTCTTCATCTAAATGGCGCGTCTCGGCTGCGATGGCATTAGCAGAAATGCCAGTCAGCCGGTCCCCGTGGTTGCACTAAAGGCCAGGCTCATTTTCTGCGCGGCACCGCCGCAGCTCTCCGCCAAAACCAGCAGAATCCCAGCAAATGTCTCCATTTAAGCAGACTGGGACACACGGAGAGAGGCTGGGTCTTTGTGTGGGACGAGGCCTTTGAGTCCCGCAAAACAGCACTCAGAAAACTCTAAATAGGCGAAGTCACTGACGATTAGCAGACAGAAACGGGTGGTTAGAGATTAGTGAGCCATTTTGGGTATTTGTTTTTATTATAAATATAAACTATAAAGAAGGTTAACATCTCAACAAGCCTCTGGTGGCCCAGGGCAGCAGGAGAACAGGCCCGTTACTGTAGCCGCACGTGCTAAAAACGAGCACTAAACACAGTTTTGAATCAATATATCCCGAAAACAAGCTCGGTCTTTGTTGGCTTTTTTTTTTTTTGGAATCAGGTTGGTTTTAATTAGCGACCTGATACGGAAACGCCACGATTGGTGGCCGGCCGCCAGCCGCAAGTCACCCAGGAGCCCGCTCCGTCAGCCCTGCACAGACTCTGGCTGAAAACGAGGCCAGGAGTGCGAGATGACAGCTCCCACAATAATAGATGCAGAGGAGGAGGAGGAGGAAGTGAGGAGGAGGAAGTGGAAACTATGGAATATAAGAAGCTATAGTCGCTGCTGCTAATTAGTAGGCCTGTAACAGCGAAGTGTTTCACCTGTGAGTTGTAACAACAGTGACGTCTACAGTCTTCCTGGCTCCAGTATGTAAACACAAAGTCTCACTTCCTTCCAAAAATGCACAGCGAGTGCGTTCCCTCCAGTGCTGTTCCTCTTTATTAGCATTTCCAGCCGCGAAAAGTGAGATACGATCCCAAGTGGTCACTTGAGACGCATGTGGAGATGCATGTTAATACCAGAGCTGCACGCTGGTGATCTCATCGCCCGAGAGCTACGCTCAGTGCGAGCAGACTGGTGGAGATTCCTGCTTTGCATACTGTAATTGGGGATGGAATGAAGCACCTCGAGAGAATAAACAAGGTTCTATAGGTTCTGTTTTTCTGTTATTGGATTACAATTAAGAGAAGGGATGAATTCTAGCAGCACTAATTCACCATCTGGTGCTGATCAAAGGAAAGACGACCTTCAAATGTGTGCAAAAGTTGCAAAAAAAAAAAAAAAAAGGGTTTTTCTCAACCTTCATTCGGGAGCCCTCGCTCACAACAATCTTTATTGTCCAAAAACGAAAGCATGGCATCCACGATGTGCTCCGCCAAATCAGCATTCACATCGGGGAGAGAGAAAATACATAACTCCGCGAGTCATTTGTAGAAGGTTTCTTCTCATCAGATCTGTAACAAGTCCAATTTCAGATGGTAATCCCCCTCAGAAAGAACACATTGATATGTAAATTGTTGTCTCAGAGTGGAAAAAAAAAGAAAAAAAAAAGGGGGAAATGGATTGAAAATGATTTGGGGGACATGCTCGGTAATAAATTCACACAGCTGTCCAAGGCGTTTCCGAGATGTCCCACCAGAACTGCATCTCCGCCTGGAAAATAAAGCTGTGCTGGACTAAAGCTGCTGAAAAACCACCTTTCAGATTCCACTTATGTATTCCTTGTGAACGGACCAGCCGCCAATCCCAGATCTCCTTTCTTTTTCTTTTTTTTTTTTATAGAAATGATATCCTCCACACTCTAACTGTTCCTGCCCCCCCTTCCCCCCTCCCATCCTTTGGCCTCCTTTTACCCAACTCCATTCTTGTGCTCTGCGCTTGCACGCACAGCCTCCCTTCTCCTCCCCTGGCGCTCCCCGCTCGGTTGCCATCCAGAGGAGGCAGCGGTGACGACAGCGGCGGCCCGGGACGGCGCGGCGGAAGGGGCCGGGGCGGCCCTTCGTCATCATCATCCAGATGAGGGGAGCCAAACTTGAGCTCTGTCCATCCCCATCAGGCTGGCTGACAGTCACAAACTCATCTCTTATTCACCCCAATCATCAATTATACACAGGCCAAAAGAGGCCTGAGAGGCACGGAGCGCGTCCCCGCCGCTCTGCCCAGCCCTCCTCCACGGCGTCCTCCTTCTGTCTCCTTGATGGGGGGGGGGGCAGGCTCGTCACCGCGCCCGTGGCCCCCTCGCATCTCTCCGCGCCGAGGTTCGAGCTCCGGCGAGGGGGACGCGGGCCGGGTTTTCCATTACGCGCGAATCCATTTTAAGAGCAGGAGTGATGTCAATATTTATATCAGCAGCTGCAATCTGATCAGTCAGAGGTGGAGGTGGGGGGGGGGGGGCAGAGCGAAACCGAGCTGACAGAGAGTCGCCATCAATCCCGCGAAGGTATTTACACAAGCCTCCATTTTTTTTTTTTTTTTTGTTTTTTTTCTGGCCCCACCGCTCAGCCATTGTTTTGCTCGCCGTGATTTACCGCACAGTTGGGACTAATAACAAGCAACAAACATGACATTTAGTCCTGGAAAACCCATTTCAAAATGAAAAGTGGCATTTGACAGTCAGGACCGTCTATTAAAAGCTCCGCGTTGGGCCTGCGTCAGCGCCGTGTCAGGTGTAAAATAGTGCCGCAGTATTTCAGCGCCGTCAGAGGCCAAATATACTCTAATGTCGGGTTTAAGGAAACATCTACAACCTGGAAAGAAGGCGAGCTTCATGGGTTTTCTGGGCAATAAAGCTGCCAGAGAGTCGGCTCCATCGCGCGCGAGGAAAAAAAAAAAGAAATCCCTGCCATCACCTGTGTGCGAACTCGGCTAAACTGGACCGGAGTACAAGCCCCGAGGAACCAGATCAGCGCTTTGGTCCTCACGATACAAGCTCTGGGAGCGATGCGCAGACGAGGCTTCTTTAGAACGAAGGCAGTTCGATAGCTTCAGAAGACAAAAACAACATCCTCTCACACACGCTAACAGCTTTGCAGCCACTAGTTATTTCCATATCAGGCAATGCAGCTGGTGTAGGAGAGAGCGTTTTGAGGGGCGGGCTGGCTCCCAGATGAAAGAGGGAGCATCCGTGCCAGAGTTAGCGTGACATGCCCATTTCTGCTGCCTGTGTGTGTGTGTGTGTGTGTGTGTGTGTGTGTGAGGGAGGAGAAAATGGTCACTGCTGCATTAAGTAGGTTGATGTGAGAGGGCAGCCCGACACTCGGCTCAGGAGGAAACCGGATCCAAGAAACGCGTCTCAGAGCTTCTACGGCGCAACATTTTCCTCCCCGAGCGCGCGCGGCTATCCCGCCGCTCGCCGCGCCACCCTTCCCGTTTAACCGCGCCTCGCTTCACGCGGAGCTTTTATTAATACTAATTCCACTTCCATTTCCACACTTGCGCCATTTAAAGGTACATCCGACAGCCTCGTGATCTCCTGGAGGAAGGAAAGTGATTATTAATTTTGCTGCTTGACAGCGCGGCGAGGATTTACTCTTTGTTGAGAGAAGTTTAATTTACGCACCACCCATAAAACCACTTGAGTTTGTGCAGACCTGTGAACCTATTCACTCCATCCAACACGACATTCCCTTTCCTGTTTCTCAAATCTGTCAAAATTCCTAAAGGCACCGACGTGTTTTCATTTAACTCTCGTGCTAGCGCCTCGACACGAGGAGGATCAAGAGGAATAGAGCCGTATCCGTCAGAGCCCGGCGCTCCGGCGGAGATAACGGAGGAAAGGAAAACAACAGAGCCCGAGCAGGAACGGCGCTGCTAAAAGCACATACGTTTAATCATCAGAGCAAAATATGGAGGCTCAGCTCGGAGGACCCCGAATCGCCGCCCCCGCCCCGCCCTCCAATAAGCTCCTGGCCTCTCCAAGGTGGTGGGGGAGGTCATCTGCTTTGATATTATCCCGCACGCGGGGTCGCTCCATCTTGTTTACGTGTCACAGAGAAACCAGCTTCCATTCTGTCAGAGGTTGAGGGCGATCTCCGGTAATCTACCATGATACGAATGTTTAAGAGGGAGGCACGAAGCGTGACATTATTCTTCGATGGCGGCTCGGTCCCACGGCCTCCCTCCGTTCTCCAGAGCCATTGTCTTTTGTCTTTCAACATGAGGGAACTGGGAAGCTGACGATAGGCATGACTAATGTGACTTCACTAATTGGATCTCCGCAGGGACCCAGTTCAGAACACAGAAAACAGCCTTTTTTTTTTTTTTTTTTTTTTCCCCCGACCCATCTGCCTCCTCTGACCCCTCACGAATCCACACATCAATCCGCCACGATGAAGACGTGGTGTCAGAATCCAAACATGCAGACGCAATGCCAAAAATCTGGACCGTAACCTGATAATGATAACCCGATGATGTGGACAGAAACGATCTGCAGATGTGATCGGTGATGCGGATCCTCCGTGAATCCCACCAAACCAGAACGCGAAACGTGAAAGTAACACTTTAAGGGACAGCAACGGGGGGGGGGGGTACTCTCATCACACGCAATAGAATACAATAATCATATTATAATGACCCAATCGCCCTGCGGCGCTTTTGAGGCCGGCTCTGATGAAACATCGCCATCTTTAAATAAAAGCTGGTATCATTCAGCCGCACGGCCTGATGGGAGAGTGAAGAGGAAGCGTGATGCTGGATAAATGGCCAGAGGGCAATTTGACACAGCAGCGGAGGCTGAATCTTGAATGAGCACAGAGGCAGAGCTGGATATTAACTCATTAATGGAGGCATTTTTCCATGTTTGTAGGTCAGCTGTAATGATGACTTATGTAACGTCTTTATGCCGGCGTGCCCCCTTTAGAAGCCCGAGCCGATGTCAGGGAACAGCCGGGAACAGGGGAAGTCTCTGTGGACTCTTCGCCGGACCTCACGTCTTCGTCAACGGGCGGAATGCCCCTTTAAAATAAACTGAATCGACCATAATAAAAGGAGGTGCGTCTCCAGGTACTTCAGCCGCCAGCAGCGGGGGCGACCAAGATCCCTCGGCCTCACTCGCAGCCCATTTATTTTTATTTACGGTCTATTAGTGTAACTGTGCCCTGACACCATTAATCTGTTATCTATTAGATACCAAAGGTCACCGAGTCAGGCTGGCGTGAGCCAAGACACACACCAAAAACAGCAAGGCGCCTGCTTCGTATCTTTAATATATGTGTTTGTGTTTGGAGGCGCGACGGGGTTTTTCAGGTTTTGGTATGAAGATTCCTCAAATTTGCAGAGAGCCGTCCCAGCTGTTGGCTCTCTTTGTTCATTTATTTATTTAAAAAAAAAACAAAAAAACTGAACGCCACAAATGCAACACGCAGCTTGTTTTTTTGTTTTGTTTTGTTTTTTTTCCTGCCGACCATCCATCACCTCCTGAAGCGCACGCCGTCGACCGACTCAGGCGCGGACCTCCGGGCCCTCTCGAGCCCTGGCTGTTTGCGAAATCACCGGCGATTGAGCCGCGCAGCGCCTCCCCGCTCGCACTGGCGACCCGCCTGAGATCCGCGATCCGCGAGCCTCGGCCGGCGGCGCGGGTGTTTACGCAAGGCTCGGCCCGACAGGAGGGGGTCGGCTTTCGGGGTCACTTCACGACGGATTATTGACCGTTCCTCTGCGGCGTCTGCGCTAATGTGGAGGCTGTCAACACCTCTTTTTTTTTTTCTTTTTTCTATTTTTTTTTGCCCAAATCTTAAAAAATAAATAAATAAAAGGAATGACTTATCAGTCGTATCTTAGAGGGAGTCTAGGGAACTGAGAGGCAGCTCAGTAAACGGAGCATTAGGGCTTTGTCGGAGCATGACGGACACCCAATAAAAAGCCCATCTACAGAGAGCGACACGGAGCCAAGGTCTTCTGCTCTTACTCAAACACTCAGGAATACCTCACCTGACGCCACAGCGGCGCACAAACAGTGTTTACAAAGGCGCGTAACAGGAAACATACAAGATTTGGTGCCTCGTGATTTAAGGAACCGAACATCCACAAGGTTCTGGGTTTGGACCCTGGCTCGAGGGGGGGGACTCTTACGTGATCGGGCTTCAACACGGAAGCTATTTTAAAATATATAGAGGGAAATGTTTGGAGGAGCAAAAGGATATAACCGCTTTTCCTGCACCAATAAACACACAGTGTCCTGCACATCATCCCCAGATTTCTGCCGCAGGAATAAGTGGAACAGTGAGAGAGAACAGTTCTAGTCCAGCAGCTCGTCGCTTTTGTTCTAGATTTAACGCCTGCATTCAGGCAGAGCACGTCGCCAAAGTAAATCGTGCACAATGAGAAAGTCAGGCGAGGCGTATCAAGAGCTGGAGACGATGGGAGAGACCAGAGTATGAATAGTTTTGGACTGAATTAAAAAAAAAAAAAAAAAAAAGTATTAAAGAGAGTTTTGCACATGACTGAGGATTTGCGTAATGAGGCTCATGTCGCATTACAGAACAAGACTCCTTTAATGCGGCTGGAGATTGGGGAAAAAAGCGAGAATAAAATCAGATCACGAGTGCTCTGTGATTCATCCTGAACATACCGGATCTGGGATTTTCCAGCGCAGATGGGAGCGGGAGGAAGAGGAGGTAGAGGAAATTTCACCTCATGGGTGGAGCGAGCAGACGTCACTTTGGGGTAAGATCACAGCGGCTCCTCCGCAGGTCGCTCTGGATGCCACCTGAAGTCACCATCTGGAAACTACAGAACTTTGTTTCCATCAAAACATCCGGCAAATCGCCCTTTAATGGGAAAACACGCAGCGGTGCACCTCGCCGCTCTTCCGAAGGCTCCGGGGACGGAAGACGGTCCAAGTGATTTTGTAGATGGCTGAATTTTAACCGCTGAGAGAGCATGGGGGGGGGGCACAGCGGTGACTCAAAGGCTGCAGCAGATGCGACCCCAGATGCACCTCCACCGCGTCGTGTCACCGTCTGCGGCGGGAACAGTCGACTGCCGTCGTGCCCGTCTCCTCACCCTCGCAAGAAAGCGATCTGCCACCTTCGCTGCTCAACCCGCGAGTCAATAATTTATGCAAACAATGGGCAAAAAAAGAAAAAAAAAGTGGAGTGAGAGCTAAACGGGTAACATCAGCACAGAAGTGAAGAGCAAACAGAGAAAGTGAGATGTCGGCCAATTCAGGGAACACAACTGCTGAACTGACGCAGTCTTCGGACCCGATCAGCGTGATGCCTTATTTAGTGGTCTCCGTATAAAATCAGAGAGACCTCAGCTGCTGTCCAGATGCACGAGGACAGCCCATTAATCTAGTTTTTACTGCTGCTTCTGCGCCGTTATCGAGGCAAAAGCGTCAATGTTTCCCTTTGTTCTGCTTGTTTCTGCATCCACCTATTTCTCTGCTTCCTCATCTTCATACTGCCTTTAGATTATTCTAAGCCTTTTGGGTGGTTTAAACTTCTCCTCGTGCCTCCCTCCAGGTAGTCATCCTTTCATGACTTCGTTTACAGCTGAAACTTTTGGTTAATAACGCTGAACAATAGAGGGTGATGCAATAGAAGCCTGTCTGGTACATTTGCAATGAAAACCTGCCGAAAGGTGCATTTATTGAAGTGAACAGACTATTTTTGGTTAATTTTGTTCTAAATGAGCTCTCTTTTAACTTGCATAGATCCAGCTGCCCATGAAAACAGATTTGCTGATTAGATCCACAATGTGAAGCGGAGGCTGCCAAATCACCTTTGGTGTAATTCCATCTCAAAACAACCTGGATTCTGGATTTTCCACACCCTGTGCGAGCGTGGAGCCGAGAGCCGCCGGGGCAGGCCCAGTCAGTCTGCGCCTCCCCAGCACGCTCCCAGTCAGTCCCTCCAAAACACGCAGCAGGAACTCTCATAGATACTGCCAATGAGGCATTACACCTTTCCATCATCCTCTGAATGCGTGCAAACCTTCGCCATTTCCTCCATTTTATTACAAACACAATGTTTCACTGGCAACAACATACAGCAGAAAATTCACCATTTGTCACGATAAAAATGTAATAACGTTAATTTATCATAATAACTGTGATAAACACAAAGGGAAAAAAAAGATGAAGTTGCAGGAATTTCCTCTTTTCCACATGCGCTGAAATGCTGTCGTAGACTGAGTATTAAGAGCTACGTGGTCGCGTCTGCACCCTGATTTATTGCTCCTGCAGCAGTTTGAATTAGAAAGAACAAAAGCCTGACATGATGGACACCAGCTCACACTGCATCCTCTCACACACACTCATCCTTGTACTTCCCTCTTTCTGAGGCCTTTCATAGACATAATGTATTAGTCAGCCCCTTACATTAACCACCCCAACCAACCCCAACCCTAATCTGACGTAAACCCAGTTCTAACCTCTACCTTAAAACCAGGACCCTCAAACAGTCCTGAAGATGTAGGGACCAGCCAAAATGTCCTCACTTTGAGAGTAGAATGAAAGTTTTGGTACTCAGTATGAAGCAAGTACAAGAACATACAGACACACAGACACACACATACACATACACAGACACACACATCAAACTCTGTGAGTGTAAACAGGACAGGTTGTTACGAATCCTGACGTGTAAAAGTAATTAGAAATGTCCAAACGTCCCAACAAGTTAACACAGATCAATACAGTAAACATGGTTCCATTCAAACCATCACAAATTATGCCAGCATCTTCATGTTACAAAAATAAGTTAAAAATCTGCATAAATTACACAAAACATATAAAATGTGCTGTCAGACAGGGTTAAACAAAATCGTGTTTACACCAATAAGGTATATTTGAGTAATAATAATTAAAAAAAACAAGCATTTATGATTTTCTTTTTTCTGAAAATGTCCCATCCTTACAGGCGGCTACAACAGTCTCCAGATTTTCAGAAGCGGTGAAGAGCAACAGGAGAGCTGCAGAACAGCCCAGGTTCACGTCCCAACGTGACTCAGCGCTCAGCTGAGGGGCGTCCCGGCCGTTACAGATACACCTCGCGTGAACCAATATTTCCCCTCAAGTATCGAGTCCGCAAGTGACCCTTTACAGGCTGAGCAGAGAGAGAAGAGAGGGAGGAAGGGAGATGGAAAGAATGCGTCATCAAAGTGGCTTCAGTGAGGCGTTTTCATTGTTTCATCTGGATGTTCAGACCATCGCATTCAGCTATAAAAATCAAATTATAGCTTGAAAGGCTGTGGTTTCTAAATGACCTCCTCGCAAATTAACTAGTTCCACAGTGCAAACAAAACCGTGAAATCATGGGTGATAAATAATCCTGTACGATATTTAACTCGGGCAGTCGGAGCCACGGGTCGGACTGCAGATACATCAAACATCTCCATACCATAGGGGCGTAATGGTACAGGGATTTGAGATGTGTAGGATCCTGCGGCTTGGAGATGACAGCTAACGAGCAAGAACTTTACTGGGAGCTTCAACAGCTCTGCACAGATATTAAATATATGCAGGCATTGGAAAAAAAAAAAAATTGCTGGCGTTAATTGTATGACGACTTTATTTTTACTTCATGCATCAAATAACTCAAGATGGTTTCAATTGTTGGCAGCGAGGTACACTCTTTGACTCTATTTATGACCGAGCGAGCTAATTAAATCAACCTTTAAGTGCTGCAGCTTACCTGCGCTTTAGTCTCTTCTGAGGAAGTGCTCTGAAAACACAGAACATTGGCCACATTAGCCGAGTATCATAAAATGATCTCCGAGCAGAAAAACACTGGAGATAATGTAAACGGCGAACGCTGCTCTGTCAGTGTTCATCCATTATATTTACTGCCACAGGCACCAGCCACCTCGCTTGTTTGGGGGATTTCATGCATTAGGACAACCTTGATATAAACTGGCTGGCTGCTGACGTTAGACCCAGCCATGAAATCAGAGTCCGGCAGCAGCCCTGTGCAGTCACCGAGCCTTCAGATGGAATTAAAATCAGCCGGCCCGTGTGCTGATCAGCGCGCTCGTGAGCCATATATCTGCCCTGAGACGACCACTTTGTTATTTTAGGCGTATTGTTCCTCTTTCCCGTTACATTTTCAGCCTTTTATGGCGGACCATAAAGTTATCCTTGTTTTTTCATCTCAGGCATGAGAGCAGTAAATCTGGAGGATCTCATCTGGGCACCGACAGTAACACTGTGAATGTTTAGTGGAATGTAAGGAAGGTAGGCCATATAAGATGTGGACAGGCTTTTGCATGGTGGTAAAACATTAAGTACACTCAAAATGTAATTTTTTTTTCTAGAATAAATCCTTCGTTAAACAGGTATGATCTCAGATTCTGATGAAACTCTCCTCTTTCTACAGTCCAATCAGTCGCGTTTATTTCAAAAATGCATCTTTGATCGCACCGTGCAGAGGGCAGCGCTCACAACGGCTCACTAAACGAGGACGCGGTTTGCGCTTCTTTATTATCAGGAGTTGGTGCCATCTGGTGGCACAACGCGCGAAAAGCGGCGCGGGCGGGAGTCGTTCTGAGAGGCGAGGATGCGTCCGCCGCCGCGGGCCGAGACTCACCGGTAGATGTTGGGGTCCAGGAGCATGGCCGTGTCCTGCGGCAGCTGCGACAAATGCACCACCTTGGTTTTCAGCTGCGATCGCTCCGTTTCGTTCACCCACACGTCGGGTAATCTGCGAGGGGGAACATGTGGGGAGACGACGTGTGGTCAGCGGTGTTTGTACGGTGGAGGGGTGGGGGGTGGGGGTTAATGCAGCAGGTGACAGAGACGGACAAAGGGCTCCATTCAGCGTTCCATATGTTAACAACTTTCTCAGAATACTGAGCACATTTCCATAAGTAACGTGGTCCTGAATAAAGCACTCGGAATGACATATATGCATATGTATGAGTAGATCTGCAGAGGGCAGAGCATACAGATGTTATTGATTAATCTGTAATAAATCCCATTAGGTACACACACACACATGCATGCATGTTCTGCTCTGCTGTGCTGTACTGTACTCAGAGCAGCGCGTCTCTTGGGTGAAAGAAGGGTAAGTCGAGGTGCAGAGGAAACAAAGAGCTTAGCGAGTTAACTGCAGCTCCCCACCCTCCTCCAGCCACCCCTTTCCTGCCCCTAGCATTCCCCTCGTCACCACGTGCGTCATCACAGGAGCCCCCAGAGATGCAGACATACGAGCACGCACGCACACACACACACACACACACACACAAGCGCATGCGCGCGCACACACACACACACACACACACACCAGTTAGGCAAGAAGGCAGCCATCCAGCCAAATCCCTCATTCACATGCTTCGTCAGAAGGGGCTGACGAGGCATGCGGGATCTGGGATGGTGTGCAGGTACTTCTTTGTACACGGTGCATTTAGTGCAGTCAAGAAAAATTAAAAAAAAAAAGAAAGGCGAGGGGAAGCAGAGATTTAGACGCAAAATTTAAAGGCTTGTGTAACTGAACTATCCACCGTCTGTGTCTGCGTGTGTGTGTGCGTAAATGTTTAAAGGGCTGAGTGTGCATCATAGGAGAGTTCTGCAAAATGAGGCTGCTGCTGCACAAAGACAGTGAGTCAGGACACTAAAACAGCAACACTAATGAATTCTGACCAAGTGAAAAGCCGTTAAGAACACAGACATAGGTAAGCTCATTTTCATAAAAGCTTTCACAGAATTCACATGCATGCTATCTTTGTAGCTCCTCTTTATTGCTTTTTTTGTCAGCTCACGGTGGAGGAATAAAAGAGAAGAAAGTGGAGGCTGAGAATCGGGGGGGGGGGGATTGAGACGAGCCCCAGACGCTTGAAGGTTCCAAGTTCTTCTTCAGTTGTCCTTGTGCTAAACAAGGAGAAGCCAGAAGGGAAGCAGCACGAGTGGTCCTCTGATCAGGGGATCAGCAGTTCAATCCGCAGATCCCCCCGTGTCAGAGTCATTATGTGTGCCAATGTATGTGGAAACGGTCACCTGACACACACACCCCCCCCCGTACACACACACACACACCTCCAGGATCTTGGGCCACCAGTGACAGCTGTAAAACGCTGTTTAAATGCTGAACCATGACACTCATGAACAGTTGAAGATGCCAGAGCATCTCCATTAAAATCCAAGACAAAGGGATTTACTTCATTTTTATGGGTTAGAAACGTCCATATATTGTGATTCTGGTTGCTCCAGGCAGAACTTCTGTCAGATTAAAGCCTAGCTGTTAAGGGTAGACAGATAACCCCCGCTCACCATATCTGAACCAGCGGGCTACAGCAGCAGTAATTTCATCACACGCTAGTGAAGTGTGGATTACATCGCCAACATATTAAATATTTTCACCGGGCACACAGCCCTATGGGAAGCTCCATGTCCCCATAAAGTGCATCACTCAGTGAGGCTGAGCAGCCCGGCGCTGGGCCCGCAAGGTTCAGGGACAGCAAAGGACAATGCGGCCTGAAGAAGCTGTCAAAATTAATGGGATTGCATGACTTCAGTACAATTACTGCACAGATACTTGCCTCCTGCACACACCGTAAAATGCTTCATCATTAAATGGAGCAGTGACATCACTCCACGATGCGGTAAAGGAGCCTCCGAGCGTGCATGTGGCAACCTGAATGCACGCAAGACTGCCATTTAATTACTTTCATTCATCTAGGCGAGGTTTCCGCGGCTGAAGTTGACACAGAATTGAGTTTGTTAGTTTTAGGCAGACATCTGATTTCAGAGCGCATACCTTATAACTCCAGCTAAACCCTGACCTCCACCCTTAGAATATGCGGCTCTATAAACTCTGTTGCGTTTGTGGTTGCTTTCATCATCTCGAATGACGCAGATGTGTTTACGCCAGAGAGTCTTTGTCTCATCCTGACGCAAAAGGTTACCTTCTGCGTCTGGATGAGCCCTAGATGTCTTTTCAAAAGTTTTGGGCTTGAAAGTCAGATAAAGGCAGACTTAAATCAAATGTGCAACAATTTGACTTTGAGCCACATGAATCAACTCTGGGAACAATCACCAGCGTGAAGTTTATCTGTGCTGGTTCTACTGTTTCTTTTTGGATGCGAGCAATCATCCCACATTCTTGCAGAGAGCAGTGTTTATGCAGCCCGTTATTTCTCCGAGTATAAACTGTAGTTGGACTTAAGATTTGATTTAAAAGAAACAAAAGCTAGCCCAGCTTTGTCTGACTGAACCCATCTAATCTCGCGCTTAAATTATCATTTCATTTCTCTTAAAACTAAGCAGCAGGCTCTCTCTTGTCCTGGACCATGTACAGGTACATGCATCCTTAAAGTTATGCATTCTCTTATATTTTGTTCTGAAAAATTATCCAATCATGGTGCGAGACACCATGACAGTCCGCACCTTAAAGAGACTTGTTGTCAAGCCACAAAGCGCTGATTTAAAAAAGATTATCAGCAACGTTATTTGTCCAGCTCCTATAACAGGTCTATAGAATAGAAAAACGTACCGTGAAACCCCCCAACAGGTCCATCCTGTGTAAAAGCTTTCATTTTCATTGGAATTATTTTAGAGATAAAACCATGTTAGACATGTTAACTTTGGTAGGAGATTGTTTGTAATGAGGTACCGGAATGCTCCTGTACATGATTTATTCATCTAAAGCAATCAGCGTGCAGGAAAATCCAACCATCTATCAAAGATTAGATAGCAATTACGGGTTTCTGTCTGTCCATCTGTGGATCCCTCCACCTCCGCTTCCTCCTTAGTGAGCAGGTGGTGCTTCGTGTTGAATATGCTCCCTGTTAATCTGTTACTCATTAATCCAAATGAAGTTAATGAGTGTCAATCAGGACGAGAATGACTCGGTCCGGCATTAATAAACATGAATTCCCACATTCACCTGGCTAATCAGTAATCAGCAACGCGGCGAGTGCAAACACTGACGTATATGCGCACATGCTGGCGCTTTACTTTGACCTTGGCGCCGAGGAGCTGGAAGCCGAATGGCAACGTAGAGGACTGCAAACATTCGCCCACGAGCAGGCATCGTCATCGTTTAAAATCTCATTACCAGCAAAAACATGCCTGCCTTGTGCATCAGTACACGGTTTGGAAGACTTTAAGAGCTGCGTGTCCATTAAACCCCACAGCGACACTTTTATTAAGACGAAGCAGATTGTTGCTGATATTAATCAGAAACTTGTTTGGAAATGTCTTTATATTTCTGCTGTTTTGATGCACGTGATCACTGTTTTTTGAGCAAGAAGCAGATATTTTGACATTTATTGTTGTCATCTTGGAAGAACAGGTTCATATCCTTAAAGCTGGCATCCAACCAGCCTTGTGTAATTGTTCCAACAGGCCTTGGCTCTACAGACTGCATAAACCTGCAGCGTGGAACTTCTGCCTCCCTCTCAATTGATATTGCTCAGAGACCACAGGCTCCTAATGAGCCAACTTGGGAACACTGCAAAGAACTCTGTCGGTTGGAAAGCGCAAACATACATTTATCTTTAGCCTAATCAGCATGGTTTTGGAGGTAAATGATGGGTCTTTGCATCTCTTTGGATTGCTCGTGCATCACCAGTTTCAGGTATCCACACGGTAGGGATGTTTGTGTTTATTGAAGACCAGAGCAGCCTGTCATGGGGTAAATAAGTCACAGCACCATCAATGAATCCTGCACAGCTGAAGGCTCCCGGTATCTCACTGCATGTCTTTCTGCTTTTGCCTCATTCTTTCCCGAGTTTCTTCGCATCTCTTCGCCATAACGATTTTGTTCCTCCCCATCATTTCTCACTTTCATTTATTCCAGTCTTCCCTCTCATCCATTCTGTCCCAATCTGCCTCTGGAGTCTCCAGTATCCATCTCCATCCACGATGGTGCGGAATTAATCTGAGGACTTGATCACCACACTCCATCTTTCCTCCCTCACCCTTTACCTCATTATTCCTCTATGTGCGAGATTAAACTCCCACATGTGGAGGGAGGAGGAGACAGCCAAACTGGATCAGAGCGGGGAAAGGCAGGATGGGAGGATAGAGCAGCAGAGGGCTCACACAACCAGGTTTTAGTTACAGTATGTTTAAGCAGAAGCTGTCAGCTACAATTGGCTTCATGATACATCATCCAGGTTTCCTTATGCAGTGCCATTTTTGCTCTTCCCCCTTCCTCTTCGTCTCCCTTGTCTCCTCCTCCTTACCTCCGCAGTTCATCGTCTTTATTCACATCTGTTTCTTTTATGCATGCTTCTTCTGATCTCCACACTCCTTCAGCATCTGATCTGTCCTTCCTTCTCTCTGCACTCTGATCATCCTCTGAAGCTGCATGCTCAGAGTGTTGAAAGTGAGGAGACAGGATCCCTTAAGCAAGCATCCCTCTGAAAACCACTTCTTTATGTAAAAAAAAATCTTGTTCTCCAACAGGCAGACCTGTTTCAGCAGCCTCAGTAACAGAATCGGGCTGCCCATCTGATCAAATTAATTAGGGCTGAAGCCCACCTCAGGGGGACAGAGGCAGATGAAGCGAAGCTGGAGACCATGTTGGAGTGAACTGGAAGGATCGGCTCAGGGGGGGAGTGTGTGGTTATAAATTGTTATTATAGTTCATGAGGGTTCAATCCAGGGTCGAAACCAATACTGTAAAGAATCTTCAGCGCAGAGAGAAAAAAAAAAGAAAAAGAGGTGACTCGAGATTTCTTTTCTGTGATTGTCAACTCTGCCCTTAAAGGTTACATTTTTAGGCTTCTCATCAAGGGGATTTCTACTTTTCTATCCACAATACGAGCTGTGAACCTGGACTGCTGAGAGGTCACAAATACTGGACTGGAACACACAGCAGATTTATAGGGTGAGATATAGATTTACATCCTCAAAGGTGGAGGAATGCCACCCCGTTGCATGCACACTTCTTTGAAGAAGGCATAGTAAAGATATCAGAGAGATCACTTGCATATGCACGAACCAGTGCTCAAAAAAGGAAATGTTTGTGTGACTGAACAAGGATTTACTCGGTTAGCATGTACAGGGGTCATTGTAAAGGAAATTAAACTGTTTGCAGATTAGTAGCATTTCTGTTTGGATTTATGGATGCAGAAACACCTTTTACTAATTTGTATATAATCTGATTAATCTGTAAAGTTATCAAAATATGTATTCTCTGTTATATATTAACATTATATTAATGTTATTGTTGATCTGAGGGACAAATAAAGGACTCTTATCTTAAAAATAAACACTAATTTAAATTTCACCTTCATTGGGATTAAAACTACAGAAATATAGACCCTTCACTCAAATCAAGATTAAAATGGGATTTCAGGATGATAATCAATTAATAAAACACAGAATTTAATGAATATATTGTAAATCCCCCTCTTTTGCTATCCTTTACTGTACATGCCATGAAAAAGTGATGACAACCCACCTTGTTGCAATATATTTCTTTATGAAACAGGTAATAAGTAATCCAAATGCACCCATTCTTGTGTGAGCTGCATCACTATTTGCAAAGTTTACCCAGTTTTCAAGGTGACAGGTCAATATTACAGCTATACGGTCAACGTGATGCAGGGACAGCTGTACTTACATGTCTTCAGGTGTCCAGTGGAGGAGGACCTTCACTTTGCCAGATCCCTCTTTCCTTTTGGCTAGCACCTGCACACAGATGATCAGGGACACACACATGATTAAACATAGCTAAACTCATAAACTCACTTTCTCCTTTCTGGACATGGGAGAGAGAACAACGAACAAAGATGGAACGGAGACCACTCACGAGGTACACACAAAGCAGCTATCACCATGACTACGTCACTGCTCTCATCAGGACCGGCCTTTTAACTCTACTTGACAGAAAAATCTTCTATTGCGTGCTTCTCTTAGTTTTGTCTGTTCTATTGCTTGTGCTGCAGTTGCATTATTCAGGGGGCTCAGTCACCATCTCCCCGGTAAAGGTCCCTCTGATGTGGAAATACCAGATCTCCTTCATTTCATAACATTTCATCCATCATGCTGTGTCAGTTTATAGTAAAGCTGGCCTGGAATTCACACAAATATTGTCATTGGGGACAAGAATAGCTAGAAAAATAACCAGGCCCATC
Source organism: Lagocephalus sceleratus (assembly GCA_911728415.1). Taxonomy (NCBI): domain Eukaryota; kingdom Metazoa; phylum Chordata; class Actinopteri; order Tetraodontiformes; family Tetraodontidae; genus Lagocephalus; species Lagocephalus sceleratus. Next base: position 6,800,000 of record CAJVRN010000116.1, read on the forward strand.
AAAAATAGCCACCTCTTGCGTCAATTGGCTCTTTTTTCTGAGGAATGTCTATTTTTAGGCCGGGGAATGAGCTCGCATGTGAAGAAGTTCTCTTACGTGCATGAATATCTGAAACGATTTTTGCCACTCCAGAGACTGGCTGTGGCATTGAACGAAACTGGTTTGAGGACAGGAGGGAAGCTCCACTGAGAAAACAGACACAGAGACCCAGAATTGGTCTCCTCCTCTTAGCCCTTGGAGAACTCCTACTTAAGCGAAAAGAAATTCATATTTTTTTTCGTTATCTCACTGTCAATATTTTGCATGTCTCTGGGGTCAGAGCATGTAAAGTTGTGTAGTAGAAAGTTAAACCAACTCTGCCTCTCCGTCCGTGCACCAGATCTTAAGAGAGAAATCTGTTTTGTGGATACAAAGCGCAGTCTTCTCTGCCATTTATATGAGAGAATGGGTTATTAATCAGCTTCTTGCAGGTATCCATGTGCATAAGAAAAAAATCTGCAAAGGAGTAAACCGACACCTCCAGAGCTGCACGACAGAGAAGCAGCTTATTCAGAAATAAAGCCCCTTCACAATTACATTTATTCCACTTGTCAGGAAGCATCTATATGTGACAAGAAAATTGGATTGGTGCCATCACAGCGGGCACCAATCCATATCATCCATGTAATGTTTGAATGTGCTCTGTATTTCAGGTCGGTTGTATAAAGAACCAGACACCAGATCAAATATCAGATCATAATTAATGTATAAAACGTTTAAGGAGTAAAATAATATGCAGCTGATCGGCTTTAAGAATCCGAGTATTTTTCTTTCTCTTTCTGCTTAATGAACAGAAGTGTCATTTTCAGCGGAAACAGTGGCATCTAGTGGGGGAATGTGGATCTTTAGGAGTAAGGGGACTGCATAAAACACCTTTCTGTCAGTCCTTTAAGGACGGAATAAAAGCATGTACGGTCAACTGAAGAGAAGTCTGAAGGCTGTTCTAGTTACACGAGGCCCTAAAGTGTCTCAAATCTCAAGAGAACACTTTAGAACACCAGAGGCTGCTTTACTGCTCTTTAAATTAGAACTGCTTAGCTCTTTTTCTGAGCCCTCAGGCTTCTTGTGTTAATAATCGCATACAGACTGACAGTTGTTATGAAGACAAAAAAAGGACAAGAATGGAACGAAACGGCAAGTATTTAAGCAGTCTGGTTTTTTGAGCTGAGTGTTTGATAATGGAAATAAGTGTATGAAGAGGAAGCTCTTTCTGTGCTTTAGAGAAGGAGGTATTATAGAGAGGGAGGGAGGGAGAGAGGGAGAGAGGGAGGGAGGAGTGAGGAGTCAACAGTGGATATTAGCATGGTTCCAAATCAGGACAGAACCAAAGCCGGGGGAGTGCAGACCTGCTAAAACCGGGTGCCTGTCTAGTATCAAAGGGTCAAGCTGCAGATGACGCAGATTGCTGCATTAACCAAAATATCCCATCATAAACATGACTGAACTGCTCTGGCATGTCAGTAGCCTGGCCAAATTCTGCAGAGCCCCCACAGCTCTATTCCATCTCCCAAGGCATGGGAGGGTCCACAGGGGGCCTGGCTCTGACGCAGCACACAGGGTCCTTCTCCACCACAACTCTCCAGGGCTTGGAGGGAAACAGAAGGTATGGCCAAAGGGCTAGATCTCCTTCCAAGTCCATGACCCTGACCTCCACTTAATCCCTTGTCCTTTCTCTCCCCTTTTCAGCCTCCACAATCTAAATATTTGCTAACCTCTCCAAACCTCTTCCCAAGCTTTAGATCCTTGGTTATCATCTATAAAGTCCTGGTTGCTGGCGAGCAATGAAAGCTTTGTTTAATGGGAGCTGCCTGAAGATGTTCAGATCTTCTGAGGTTCTCTCACACTCTGCATCACCTGTGTTCCACCTCTGACCTTCAGCACAACCTACAGTTTAAAAAGTGAGGTGCTATTTTCTTATTCCAAGCTGTGAGTTAAATAAAACAAAAATATATACTGTCAGCTGAAATAAAGAAAAAGTGGTTAAGAGTGAGGAGTGGAATGAATGCTGAATAAAAATGTATTTTTTTTCTCCTCACGGTCAAACACTTTATCTTAAATAAGACGTTTAGCGCCCCCTAGTGGATGTGCTTTTTAAAAGCAGCTATTAATTTAAGGTTGCTTTCCTTCTCAAATTAACCTGAATGATAACCTAAAAACTATGAATTATGCCATCATTTGTCAGTGAGACGATATTTCTTTGGTGCAAGCGTTTGAACCTGACGTGTGGGGTTCCTTTGAACCCCGCACATACTGGGAAAAGGCACATTGAAACTCATCAATTATGCATCAGGCACAGAGCATCACACAGCATAAACCTAAATAATGTTATTGTCTTTTCTGTCACTTTTGATCCAGTGCGTGGGAGGGAAAAAAAAAAAAAAAACAAAAAAAAAAAACCTTGAGGCAATTTGCAAAGTTCATTTCAAGTGCATGCCGAAAAACTCTGCAGCGATTGGTGGCTGACTTTCAAAGCGCAGCCCTTCCATGCCCCCTGTTGTTAAGAGAAGAAAGCAACAAAACGGGTAATAGTGATTTAGCATCAGACGGACGATGATCAAAGATGGAAGAAGGAACGCCGAATGTATGTCATCTACATACACTGCTCCGTTCCTTCTAACCCGACATACTGCAGAGAAAACTGGTTTGTTTTTTTTAAGCATATGATTTCCTGAGGACTAATCCTCTGGAGAGTCACACCAGGAGTTTGTCCATATTTGGATGGGTGCAGACACGCGTAGTTGGTTCACATATGCATGAGCCTCTGTGTGAGGGAGAGGAAACACACCAGTCCCATTTGTATTCTTCCACTTACAGGCTGGTTACAAATAAGCGCACTTGACGACTCCTGTTTGAGCCTGAAACATGTCACATACCACACTTTGGAGGACTCCATCTACACATTTGTGTTCACGCATGGAGCCTGCCCGGATACAGCCCCGATCAAGTCAGGATTGCGGCGCACGTGTGGAAAGGGGTTTAGCGGAAACGGGCTCACCGTGCTGTGAAAGACCACACTGTGGCCATTGCCCACACTTTCGATGTGCGTGGAGAGGTTGAGACAGATGGCTCTGTGGCGGATGGCATCCATGGTTTGGGCATCAAAGAAGTCATGGGGCCTCGCTGGAGGAAGACGACAACAGGCTCCGTGAGGAACAAACACAATTCCGTTGTTTTTATGCGCTTTACGAAGAAGACACTGCATGAGAAATGCGATTTTATGGAATGCTCTAAAAAAAAAAAAAAAAAAAACATAATCTGAAGAAAACCTCAGAGTCTGACAGTGCAAGTAATTAACTAATTAAATTATCCACAAATTCATGATATTGCCTAATAAAATGTTTTTGGGGGCACTTGTCACGCTTTACACTTCAACCAAGTTTGAACAGCATTAGGCCATTTAGCTCAAGGTTACTAGAAAAACCTTCATAAATCTGTCAGGAAGTCGTTTCAGTGCTTTAACATGTGGTTGCTTTGTGTGTTGGCATAGGTACGTACGTAGGGAGCACCTTCGTTTGTTCTTGAGCTTCTTCCTCTTGTTGAGTCCAGCCTTGGAGGGAGACTCCTCCTTCAGCTTGGCCTGGCTGGACATTTTAGAGGAGTTCTGCTGGCTGAAGTGGCTGGGGACGTGACGAGCTAACCCTCCCTGGGATGCAAAGCTGGCATTGCAGCCACCGACCACACACTGAACAGAGCACAGCGATAAAGATGCGCACTTGAAACATTTACACATTCACTGCTGAGAGCGTGACGAACTTCACATTAGTGTTATGGACACCGTTACTCTAAACAGCATCATCAACTATCACAAAGGCAAAATGGAGAGTTGAGCAGATTCCTGGGAAGCAGATGCACATTCACACATGTTCCCATATTTACCTTGAAAGGTTTGTCTCCGCTGTGGGTCAACATGTGTCTCTGGAGCCAGCTTTGACTTGTGGATGGGGTGTTATACACTTTACATCCCTTCCATAAACACACAAATACCTGCAGGGCAACAAAACCAAAACGAATGAAACCAAAATGAATGGAAGAGCAGATCATGTAGTATGGGGTAAAAGACAACTACGTTTTTATTCTATGAATTCAAAAGATGTAAATGTACACAAATTAAATGCAGTCATTGGGAAAACTGTGTGTGTTTCACTCCTGATTTCTCTGTGCTATGCTATGAGTGTGATTTCATTACTTCTTCACAACACAAATTATTTAAGAAAATCTATCAGCAACAGCAACCAGCATGTTGCTCTAACTAAAGAATGAATTAAATACAGTTTTGTGTGAGATTTGTTTCACACCTTGAACCATTCTTGTAACACAAGTATAAATGCTGACTCAAGCGCAAAAGTACGATGAAATCTCCCTTGATTTTGTAGACTAAATGGAAGGAAATTATTATTATTATTATTATTATCATCATCATCATCATCAACACTCTCTTGTTTACTGACCCCTCCCCGTTGACCATCCACATGAATGCTGCGGATGTGCTCTGCCAGGTCAGGGCTGCAGCTGAAGTATTGCAGACAGAGGTCCCAGCAGCACGGGTACGCCACCGTCTTGGCTCCGGAGGAGGTGGAACTACTATGGCCGTTCATCATCGCGGGGGTCGATCGGCCGCTGGACACTGTGCTCTCCATCTCCATCAGGGTACTGCTGATACTGAGAGAGAGGGAGGGAGAGCTGCAGATTAGGCAGGGTATAGTTGCACTGGAATTAAAGGGAAAAAAAAACAAAAAAAACTAACCGTGAGTAACAGATGCAGATGTCACGGGTCATAGTAGTTATTATGCATGAAATCTTTTAAGCTGCAAGTTATTTTGTACGCATACCAATTTGATGACGACGCAGCTTAGATATCTTTTATGTCAGCGTAATTAAAAAAGTTCTCGCCTGTAATTGTTTGCTAATTTAAAAATAAAATCATGTAATGCATCTTGATAACCCAGAAAAAAAAACGGCCTAGGAACCAGTTTGGTGACTGGTGGTCTTTTTTTTTTTTTTTTTTTTACTTTCACCTCAGTGATGTGTGCAGACATCTGCTAGCTGCTGGAGGAGGAGCATTCCCATGCATTCACACTTCATCTGAACTGACAATAGACACCTTTTCGATCGGATGCACCTTCTAATGAGCCTCAACGTGCAGGAAAGAACACGTCCGTGACGGGAAATAACACTTTTGTGAGTGCGCACACGCCGGCCCAGAAGGGCGAGTGGAGCAGAAAGGCTCTCTCTGGAGCCGGCCTGCTGCTCCTGGTCCAGCCTCACCTGTCCTCCGAGTCCATGCGGCTCAGCGGCTCCCCGTCCGAGGACGACATCTCCACGCTCGGCCTCCTCTTGTCGCCCAGCTCGCCCCCTCCGCCGCCCGGCTTCTCTCCATCCTCGCCTAAGCCTTTGCTCTTCTCGCAGTCTAACCCCGAGCTCCGGCTGTCCTCCCCGGACTCCTCTTTCGCTTCCTTCGGGGCCGGCTCGTCGCTCACCCCCGCCGGGCTCTCCGCTGCTTCCGCCTTGGGCTCCGGTTCTGGAGGACCCGCCGCCTCCACCTCCACCGCCGCCTCCACCTCCACCGCCGCCTCGACCTCCACCGTCGCCTCCACCTCCACCGCCGCCTCCTCCGCCGCCTCCTCCCCGGCGGCCCCGGCGTCCGTCGCCGCCTCGCCCGTGGCCTTGTCCGCCTCCGTAGCGTGCTTCTCTCCGTCGGCTTCCATTTTCGCTTCTTCCACGCCGCACGGCTGCTCGTCCGTTTCCGGGCCCGTTTCTTTCTCCTCGCCGTCGCCCCGGTCCGCCTGGGCGGGCGCGGCGTCGCTGTGGCCGCCCAGGGCGGGGGGTTGCTGGGGCTCCGCGGCAGCCATGTCGGCCGTGAGGGAGCGGCTGGAGCTGGGCGACGAGACCGAGCGAGGCCCCGGGACAGACGGACGACCGCAGAGGGGCGGGGCCACGGCGCGGGGGCGGGCCCGACAGACACGATCTGCCCTCTCATTGGTCGGAGGCCACCACGGGGAGGAGCCACCTTCACTTTACATTTAAACTTTCCATGTGTGCTCAAATCTGTGTTACTGGTATAGTAAACACTAAACTTTACTCTTATGGTATATACCAGTTACTATACTTTACTATTTAATAAATACTATACTACACGGCACTAGAACGTACGGAATAGTGTGGGAGAACCCGGCGGTTATTTTTTTCCTATTGGTTCAAGCATTAATAGATTGTGGATTATAGTCATCTTTGAGGAACATTATGACAGATCGTTAAAAAAAATACGTGGACGTCCGATTATTATTAACGATGCATCAATTTGAAAATGCAAACTGGAAATACCTCAAAATTGCTTCAGGGTGAATTTGTTAAGGTAAGGAAAAATGTTTGCTTTTAAATCTTAAAAGTAAAAGGTTGCTTAAAAGAGAAATACAAATAACTGTACATTAATATTCACGGCATTTTATGACCTCCTACCAGAGATGAACTCATTTATTGTCGTTTCAATGAGTGGAGTATTAGAAAGTCACCACAAGGGGGAGCTATAACTCCACGTTTAAACAGTACGACGGTATTAAAACTTATAAAATGCCCACAACTCTGCATGAACCATTATTATATTATACCTCCCCAGATTATCATTTCTTAACACTTCAATTAGTAAAATGCTTGGCAGAGGAAATAAACTTTAAATGGTTCTGTTCTGGATAAAAAAAAGTCATAAAGACAATGTGACAATTTAAGAACGGCAACATTTATTTAACATGTTACAAAACAGATGGAACATTTTCAAATCAAATCTATTATGCACCCATATATATAAAGGGTACTTCATCCCATCCTGCTGTACCATGTACATTATATACACAGTAAACCTCTTATAATTACACTTTATACACAAAAATATTTCTGGATACACATTTTGTTTTTATTGCTTTGTACATGTGCTAACCTTTCTTTTTACTCCAAGATGTCAAACAATGTCATAAAATAGAATCAAATTCTTCTCCTTCTCTCAGATTAAATAGATTTCTATCAACAATAAAAAGAGACAGTGACTAAAGGCAGAACATTCACATATGTGTCGGTAACAGGGATTATGGACCCCGTTTTTAAATAATTACAGCTCAATACCAGAAAATACAAATCTTAATCTGTACCGTTAAATGGCCACACCTTTATAATGTAGAGAACTGCATATCCTATATAAGAGCTTTTTCACATGTTCATTACCATAAATCGATAATGAGTATGAGAGGTTAAGCACAGGAAACTTGATAATCATAAAAACTGAACTAAAACAACATAACCAAACACAACGGAAGAAAGTGGCACCTCAAGGAGGGTCAAGAACAGAAAAAAAGAGAAGTTTTGGGGTCACAGTGAGTGCAGAGTAGGGAGTATGTGGAGAGCTGTGGTCGTGTGCCGAGGCCCAGGAACACGTCCTCTGAGGACGATCTGGATGTTTCCTTCATGTGTAGGATTTAATTGAAGCCAGGGCTTGTGCTACAGAAAGAGAGAGAGCAATTAGGTCTATTCAGAGATGTCAAATTATATTCAGAATAATAATTATAATAATGTTTCTTTTGGACTGCACAGCACCCACTTAACTCAACTTGACCCAGACTCAGTTATGTTGCCAATCACAAAGTTGGTTCTTCAAATGAAAATACTTTTTAGGGAATTTAGGTGCTGTGATGGATGCAGGCTGCAGTGAAAACCACGTCAATACAGCTGAGGAGGGCTGAGTAGGTACCATGCAGCATAAAAGGGGGAACAAGACACACTTCAGGCAACAACTACGGCACTGTGAAGACTAAAGCATTATGAGCATGGACAAAACATGTTGATGAATGCTCTTACTGGTGCTACTACACACACATGAAGTGAGACCCGTCAGTGAGTTGTGGTGTGTTAGGAGACTGTGGAAGGGGAGGGGGAGATTGCGACAGGCTTTTCACTGCAATGAAACAGAGCAACATGTTCAATCACACACGGACACCCACAAAATAGTCAAAACAAAAGTCAACAGTTTACAGGTCAAACAACAAGAACATAACCAAAGTCAACAGAATCAATGAAGTAATGAGCGGCATCGGTCCAACATGCACGACGTGGCCTCGCTCTTCGGCGCGGTCCTGTACCTGCTACCAGCTTGCTGCGCTTGGAGGCCTCGGCTGCCAGCTCGTAGGAGATGTTAATCAGCTTCTCCTTTTCCTGTAATGACACCTCCTCTACTGTGTCGTCTTCAGGGCTTAGAGCCAAACTGGGCAACACATTCTGCATACTGGGAGAGAAGACAGAGAAATGCCAACTGAAGCCGAACCAGTTTAAGTAACAGCACTGTGGTAGAGGCAAAGTACAAATACTTTAAAGACAGTGGAGTGAGTGCATGTAGTCACTTCAGTCGCTGGTTTCCAGTCCAGTCCGGTCATGAGGGCGTGCATACCTGTTTTTGACTATGAGTGCTTTGATGCGATCCACTTTTCTCTGCTTATCAGCCTCCTGCTCGGGGCTCAGTACCTCCTCGGGGTCTGACTCCACATAACGTTCCGGAATCAGAACTTTATCAGGCACAGAAAGCTGCAGAAACACAGGGTCACTTTTGCGTCGCAATCCTTTTAATAATCGTAACTAACAACAGACGTCAACAGTCACACGATGATTGATGACTTTGTGCCCTTTTAAAAATGCATTCAGGAGTTTATGTAAATGTGTGTTCAGACAGGAGGCAGGCAGCAGATTTATGGGTGCCCAAATACCTCCCCGTCCCTTCAGCCTCGTTAAGCACCAGCAGAAGCTGCAGACATTTGTGTTCACAGCTCCTGTGGGCAAATCGGGATTATGGCGCACGTATGAAAGGGATGTGGAAATGCCATCTCACCTCTCGGTCCATATTTATGTGGTCATCCATGGAGGCCTCTTTGAGACGAGCGATTTCCTCCGCAGGCGTCTCCTGCTCCCTCACCACCTCCTGCTGCCTCAGCGAGGCCTCCAGCTCCTGGATGTCGCAGCTGATCACCTCATCTCTCCGCCGCATCTGTGACTGGAAAAGTAACGCAAAATACAACATTCATTCACACTGAATTTGCAGAGGTTAGATAGCTGCTGGTTTTGAGCAGCTCCATACCTGGATGCTGCGGAAATGGCTGTCTTTAGTAAACGATTGACTGCGAGAGGGCGTGTTCTCCTGGCTGCTCGCCCGGATACCGAGACCTTTCTTTTTCTCCCTGAGGGCACCCTGCTGATGGCGGCGGATCCTTTCCAGCTGCTCCTCCACGCTCATTCTGGGCCGCCCACTCTCACCAGGACACAGCTGCTGCTCCACGGCGCTGCGTGGACGCTCCTGCTGGAGACGACAGTCACAGACGTGTTTGAACAACCACAACACCAACAACCCGCACCGCTGAAGTTAAGCAACGAAACGGCAACAACGAAAGATGTAGTTTTATGTAGTCTTGATCAACATAATTATTACTTTTTTTGTGTTTTTGCCTCTTAAAACAGTCAAGATCGTCATAATGACTAAAATCATGATGCTCATAGTGGGGAAATAGCTCTGTAATGATCACTTGTGAAAATGAGGATAAAAAGCCTCCCTGCTCACACACACACATACACACACTCCCACGCACACGGGTGTGCTCAGAGGCTGGGGGCTGTGCAATGCAGCTGATGATGTGAAGTGAACTGAGGAGAGGTTTGAGCCACGCTCCTCATGCTGAAGGGCTTGGCAGATCTAGATTCCGAGAGCCTCAGCTGTCCAGATTGTTCAGGCTGGTGTTTAATGCTCAAATCTAAAGGCCTGTGACAGTCTCAGGAGTTCAGACTACAGGCAGAAGATGTGAGACGTGGAAATAAATAGGTTAAATACTGTCTAAATCTGAATCCATATAGTAGATTATCTATTTTAAACATGCAGACGGCACCCTACAGCAGACTCAAACTATGTGGTTAGAATATCCAAGTTGATAGTGTTTGAGCCTGGAAATTGTATAAACCAGATTTAGCATCTGTTTTATGACTGCCTGGTTTTGAAGGTATGAGTCATTCCCAGACCACAGGTTGAAAGCAAACTCTTCTGGCACGTGGCTGATCTCAAACTATCCATTTAATAACCAAAACAAACCATTAAACCATTAAAGACTGTGTTAAGTTTTCTGAGCCACAGTGAGAAGACAACAAAGAACAGGGCAACAATTTCTTAACAATCATATTCTTATTGTTTTTAACTACTTAAAAATGACTAAAGCAGCTAAACAGTGTGTATCTCTTAGAACAGTGGTAATACTGTGAAGGATGCTGGTTAAACTCTTCTAAATGAGTCACTCCTTTTGCAGCAAAGTCTAGACTCTGCAGACTCACCATCCTGGAATCAGACTTCTTATTCTTTCTCAGGGTAACATATGAAGCAATGGAAGCAGATTCAGGCACTGGAGATTTGGTTCTGGGTGGGACAATGCCAACTGGGTAGGACGTCCCTGACAGATGAAAATAAAAAGGTTTTTAAAAAAAAATGATAACAAACATAGTCTAAAAACACAAGCTCGTGTTCAACCTGGAGAAATCAGCCAAAACAGCTGACAGGCATCAGTGTTTGAGTGGCCCTTATGTTCAGCATGAACGTACCTTTGTTTCCTGAAGATTCAGGTGGGTGTTCGGATCTGTCTTCTCCGTTGTTTTCATCCACTTCGGTCACGGTGGTGAGCTCTGGTTCACTCTTATACAGCCTGTAGTCTGGACCCTGCTGAAGGGAAATAAAGCATAAAGTTAGGCCTGGGAAAAACTGGGAAGAATTGGGAAGAACATTCAGAACATTTCAGAACAACCAAAAGTCAAAGGTCCAAAATACCACACAGGCTTAAAAATGGTGTCTCCAACTTAAATTCAAGCACAATTTAGTTTGCAACCAAAGAAAAATCACAACAAAATTGACCAGAAAAGAGTTAGAATAAAAAAATGACTGGGTGGCTGAAAAGAAAGTGAAACATCATAAAACTGATGAAGAATGGCATCCAGAAAACAAAGGGATATAATAGAAATTATCCAAATGAGATGAGATGTCCATCGAAATGAAAGCAAAAACCATCATGGCAAGCAATGGCATGATGATGCGACTGTGGGCCGGGTCAGCCGGGAGGTCAGCAGGGCAGGGAGCTTACGCTTTGTGTGCCATTCCTGGGATTAGCTTTCCGGTCCTCCGGCCTGTAGAGAGACGAAGGCCGTATGCTGGCACGAGAGGGCAGAGGGGGCACAGTGGGAGGGATGGGCTCATATGACTGGGGAAGGGGAGGCCGTGGGGGTGCCGAGTCTTCCTCCTGCAGAGTCACACAGGGCATGACAGGAGAGCGTGACACATGGTGCCGCCACGCACGCTCGGGGCAGGCACCATCTGGAGAGTTCTGGCCCGCAGGAAAGTCGGAGAGAGATGTCCACACGCTGACGGACGGGTGACTGACACGACCGCCGCTCATATGGTCCACGGGTAGGGCTGCCACTTTCAACATCAGTCCTCGACACCGTTTGTAACCAGTCAGCGCAGGTTTGACCAAAAAAAGCAAAACTACAACACCCAGCTCCCACTCGCATCCCCATCCAAGGGAAAGAATGAACTCCTGGCGTGATGCACAGATACACTTCTGCAGTGCAACGCACCACCAGGAAGCAGGGCTGGTACAGAACTGGATACACATTTGTGAGTTGTCATGTGGTTATCATCCCCCCCATGAGCAGAGATCTACTGTAGATACAAAGAACTGCAGGAATTTGCATTGATAAACGTGAAGTCCTGCAATCAACAAATATTATTGCTCATTTGTTGTTCATGAATGATTGATCCTCTTTATTGATTGAACGTGTTAAGCGCTATAGAGCGGGTTGGTGCCTCACCTCAGTTCTGTGCTTGAAGGGGTTCAGCCCATCGACAGCGTGTCTCTGTGCTTTGTGTTGACTGAGAGCCTCCAACACATCCTGGATTTTCCAAAGCTCTTTCTGAAAGAAAATGTGCTGCTGGCTGGGAGGCTCCATCTAGTAGTGAACAGAGAACACGCACCTACTCAGAAATCTGTGAAATTTGCTGCTTTTAAACACTTTGTGATTCAATAACAGAGCAGCATCCGACTATCTGTTTCGGCATGAGTCATGACAGGTTTGTCTGGGGGGGGAAAGTGCGTCAAGTAACCTGCAGACTTGTCTGCAGTGTGAATGAATACCGGCTTTGACTGACTCAACTGCTTTGTCTTGATAATGCTTCTGCAGGGAAGGATGAGACTAAATTAAGACCTACTCCATCATCACTACAGTCCAGCCCTGCCTCTACAGTACCTGAGGGCTTCCAAGTGCTTCCAGTTGCTCCAGCAGAATGTTCTTAGTTACAGTCACTTCACCTTCTATCTTGTCATACTCCCTCCATAACCGCTCCAGTTCCTGGTTTAAAGAAGATGCAATATTCCTCAGTGCAGGATAGGGACCCCAGAGTCAAGCACGAGTGTGTGTGGTGTGTTTGAACTCACAGCTGTGACTCTGGATATCTCTCTGCAGGTACTAAGGAGGCCACTCTCCAGCAGGTCTCTCTGCTGAATGACGCTCTGCATGGCGCCAGGGTTATCAGAGCCCATCTCGATCTCCTGGCTGGCTGACAACAGGGCAGTCTCCAGGGTGTGCTGATCAAACACGCGGGACATCCACATCAGTAAACAACGTGACCGTGCCTGTCACCGCAACCTTTCACAGCAGCAAACGCTTGCACATTTACACGGATGATGAAGACAGACTGGACTAGTTCATCATTAACATTCACCTTCTCCCTGTACAGCTGCTGAAGCTTCTCCTCCTGTGTCCTCAAGATTTTATCCAGCTCACACATCCTGCTGAGTTTCGTCTGACGAGGGAGAAAAGAGGTGTGAGGTGGTTCGTGTCAAAATGATCGTCGTGTCGACAACAATCACTTACATCAACGTCCATTTCTTCTGGCAGACATGTGTAGACATAGTCCCTGTAGTCATCCGGACCCAACTGTGAAGGGAAAAAAAGGAAATTAAAAGAGACGTTCCCAGAATGCGCACCCACATTAGAATCTGGAGCTCTAATGCAGCATCGTGAAAGGGGATTTGACGTTCATATTTCAGGGAATCTGACAAAAGTGGAAAAGCAGCCTGTCCAAACACAGAGCCTGGTGCTGTGTGGTCAATCACAAAGTGTATGCCCGATTTTTGTTTTTTAGGAAAAAAGAGGAATGTATATTAATCACGCTGACTAAAGAGCAGTCAGCACAAACGTTGCGCCCACCGACTGTTTTGCCTTGAACCTATTGATTCACGGTGAGCTGTGGTCAGCTGAATGTCTGCTGCCTGAACCGTTAAGGTGAAATACCACTTCTCAGATTGCACAGCCTCACAAAGATTTACATGTGATCAGATTACAATCATCAGATTATGAACACATGCAGGCTAAAGTACACACTGGCAGCCCAGCGTGAGACGGCATCACAGTGGGGCCTTTTTTAGGCTTTTGCAGCCTGAATTCAGATGCATTTCTGGATTTATCTGGTTTTCAACTGCATTGGATTCCGTCTTTCAGAAAAAAGTGTAGTCTAAAAAAATCTAAGGACAGTGACATTTCGTATGCTTCCCTGGTTATGCTCACATAGTGACACATAGTGACTTGCTGGTCTCATCGGTCCTGTGGACATTATTCAACTTTTGCCCCATTACATCCTGTTATTTAGTGTATTCAGGGACTGCTGAAAAAAGTGCTGAAAAATAAACATATTGATTTAGACTATGTAATTTTACTGGAACTCTGTGTGCTAGACTTAAGTCAACTCTCACTGTCCAAATATTTTTAGACTACAAACACACTTTTTTAAATAGCTAATTTTGTCAACTGAGCCGAACAGCACAGTTAAAGCGCGTGGAACCGGTTACACATCATTCCACACAGAACATGCAGACCCCCCCCCCACACAGGTCATAGCCGTGTAGTGCGGCGTGGCAAACGGGAACAGCAGACAAAATGGGAATGCGGCCGTTGCCGGCTTCACATGGTGCATGTGGGTGGGGAGAGCCTTCTGCGGCACTTTTACGCCTTGAGAGGTGGTCACAAAAGTGGCAAAGTGACCCCCACAGCCGAAACGATGTAACCTTTTCACCAGCGAAATGAAAAGATGAGGTCATCACCAGTATGGTTGATAACCTGTGTTGGTGGGTTCATGCGTGGTCACGATAATAGTGGAGCATCCAAAACACAGCAAATTATTATTATTGTAGTCTTATAATATCAAAGAAATCACTTGAATCACAGAACTTGTTGATATACAAGCTTGACTAGTATAAAGTGCTTTTCTTTAAAATTCAGACTAATTACAGAACCTTAATTACAGCACAGGTGGCTCCGCTAATAAAGGGGAAAGGTTATAAAAAAATCACACACAGGTCCATCAGCTATCTAGACAAAACAACAGGAGCCAGTATCAAAGGCTGTGTGTATAAATGTGTAACCATCAATTTAGTTTTAGATTTAAGACTGACCCACAGCTTCCACAGTTCAGATAACAGTACCTACCCATTTACATAAACCAAACAAAGTGACACATACACTTCATGCTACTTTTTGTTTGGGCAAGTCATTCCCATATTTTCATGACTTTGCACAAGTAACGTCAAAAGCAATGGATGAGCTGCTTGCTGTACACACAGGGAGACCAGGTTCAAGGTGCTATGAGGACGGACACGTCGGAGGAGGAGGAGCATTGCACAACAGACGCTACTGGGGATGAGGTGGAACAAAGCCTACTGGCCTTACTTGCTGGTAAAGTTGAGGCCTTGGGGCAGAGTTCTCAATCATAGTGTGAGTCATGATGATTAAGGGGTCATTTTCCTTCATCTTGTCCAGTGTGGAAAGGAGCGATACGGCATCAGTTTACAGAAGTTCTTTAAAGACAACACTGACAAACGCAGCTAGACCACGCTCACACTCTCACATGACGCAGGACTCAAACACAAACATCCTGAGTGTGCCCGGTCGGATATAGCTGTTGGTGATGACAGGCGATGTCAACAGAAAGGTTCAGGAGAACGCTGAACACCTAACAGGGCTGCTGGGTCCCAATGGTGCAAATACAGCAAGCATTAACCTATCTAGGCACACTTTATCTTTATCACAAATCTTTAGAAGATCTATTATTATAAATATGCAGAACTGGATAAAATACATTGTACTTTTATAGCACTTTAGTGTAATAAAAAGCAAGAGATGCAAATGTTTATGCAGCAAAAAAGAGTGATAAAAATAGACTGAAGTCTAGCTGGTACAGTGAGTTGATGTATTCACACATGTATTCACACATGAATGAATAACAAAATGAATAAATAAATGAAAAGGTCCACCTAGCTCTAGGTTTGAGCTATCTTGGGAAAAAATGCTTAGCTACGGGATGCATGCCTGCCTGCTTTATATCATTTAGTTATAAAGTAGATGGTTATACAATCAATGAGAAGTTGGGAAGAAGAGATTACATTAAAGTGTTAATTATTAAAATAATATCCACAGTAATGGGAGTTTACGAGAGACATGAGGGCTGTCCATCCATGCATTACCCCACCTGATTGTCCAAATACATGAGATTCCTTTGGAGGTGATGAGAGAGAATGTCGTTCTAACATCAGCAGCAAAAAGGAAGACAGAAAAGGCAACACGAGCATGAGACAGTAGAAAAGGACCAATTCTTTCTCTTTAAGGCTGCCCCTTAAAACCAAAACACATACTTACACACATACAGACAAACAGACACAAGGACAGCAGGACTGGTCAAGGTGAGGAAACAAATACACGACATAAATATTAGATGAGAACAAGATGGGAGTAAAACAATTTCTTCAGGAAAATAGCAGTAAACTGTGTTATTATAAATTACGTAACTAATTTTGAGATTCATTTTCAGCCTGAGCCAACATGATTTGTCAGAGAATAGATGTCAAGATGACTGCTTTATCTGATATATACATACAAACTAAACAGTATCCAAAGCTGTTGGATATTAGATTTTTTTTCATTTTGTTTTTGCTCCCTGCTGTTTGGCTAAAGTTGACTCCAAAGTACCTCAATAAACCTTATTTTTTGATTTATGAAGTAGACCTCAAATTAGTCCACTAGCAGGGAAACTGCCAATGCCGTGCCTTTTCTACATTTCTACTTAAATGTGCTTTGAAAAAAATAGAAAATTGAAAAGAAATGATGACGAATGACAGTGATTACAAATGAACAAAGATGGAACACGTTGCACATTGTAACACACACGCCTGCAGAGGAGTCTTGGGGGGGGCTGACCTTTGGGTGGTCACCGTCCATGTTAACTTGCATAAGCTGTGCTACTGTGTGATCCCGGATACTGTTTAGCTCTGCCTGCTGCCGCCGCAGCTTTATCAGCAGCAGAGTCAGTTCCTCAGGCTGCAGGGGAGCGACGGACGTACAGCCACAAGTGAAAGAGCAACACACCACAGAGGGAGAGCAGAGGAGAGAACACACCAGGACAGGAGGTTTAGCAGGAACACGCTCTCAGAAGGTGAACAGTTGCTGTTAGTTTTCTTTCAGGGTGCTATCACTGTCGCCACCATGCATTCTATACACACACTCAAGGCAAAAAAAAAAAAGGGCATTTATAACAGATTCGTGGTCACACTTCAGCAACAAGTGTGCAGATCTGACATAAATTCCTGATCCTGCTTAGAGAGCTGTGAGTGATGGGTTTATGGCCTTCACCGATTGAAGCGAGTCAAAGACCCTCGAGTAGGTCACGTAGTTGATGGGCACAAACTGAGACACCCAGGCGTATGACTCACTGTTTTGCTTTGGAGAGACTGGGCTGTGATGGTCTGGACTGGAATGCCCACAGGCATAGACCTGCGGTCAGGTGGGTAGGCATACTGCAGGACACAGTGGAGAAAAGAGAGAGTTCAATTTGGGAGGTCTTCCAGAAGAAAAATGATTAATAGCTAAAAAAAGAAATGGGTAAATCTGCACAGAAACAATAATATCAGTCTAAATCAGGTTTTTGAAGGGGACATTTCGCTGACCTTGTTGTACTGTGGCCTCTGCCGTCTCTCAAAGCTTAAGTCTCTTCTGTAGATGGGGGAGGACACCTCAGAACGAGCCCCAAGCATACTGTAGGATCGCATCGGGGAGTAGCCCCCATACATGGAGAGCGACCCATGGGAGGGCGAGGGGGGGATGGAATGCATCGGAGCAGTGTGTTCCGACAGGTTCATCATAGTTTTGGGGCTGGACATGTTGTTGTAAATTCCTGGCTGCCTGGCGTAGGCCTGTCTCTGCTGCCACTCGAACAAATGCCACATGGTGTCGTCACGCATGGAGCGGCGTTTATCTGCTGGCGAGGGACCCAGGGCCTGGTCGTAGAGCGACGGTGAGATACTGCAGATGCTGTCCCGCTGTGCAATGCTGTTCCTGGGAATACTGCAGTAGGTTTCACCATACTGAGGCATATGTGGCACCCGATGGCTTGGCATGTTTCGAGGCAGCGTCTGGTATGATGCGATACTGGGAAGGAAAAGAGAAATCAACTATAACCACGACAGTTTCATCAGAAGCACAGTAAAATGAGCCTACATTCATCTATATTATTCCCCCCCCCGTTCCCAGATTTGGGACCTTTCAATCTTAATTGTAACAAATTCTACAGGACACATTAAACCGTTCCAGGGACAACAAAGCTTTGAGAGGCTCAACTCCCACTGAGGGTTCAAAGTCAGTGCAGCTGGCACAGGAAAAGCCGTCTTACTGACACTCCCTGACTGCGGCTGAAACGCTCATCAGCGTGTAAAGCCCAGTAGCACAAAAATATGCTGGAGCTGCGACTGCATGGGAACTTCACATCCTCCGGGGCAGACGTGTAATGAAAAACAGAGATTTAGAGATTTATTGAGAGTGTGTAGGATGGGCTTGTTTATCACGGATATGACCACACAAAGAGATTTTGCTCGGTTTATTTGAAAAGGGAATGGACAGAAAAATCTTAACAAAATTGATCCTGGCTGACAATAACTTAAAAAGCTCATTATCTAAATATGACTTGAACTTTAGCATTGATCTGATAATGACTATGAAACCTGCCAAATGAAGTAGGTGGATTGAAACCTTGGTCCCAGAAACTACCCAAACAGGGCTGGGGCTTAAGTTTAAAGTTACAAAGCTAGCCGACAACGAATTCCCTTCCCTTGAAAAACAAACAGAGAGGAGGCGGGGGGGGGGCACTTAAAGGTAAATATCAAGCTGTCCTCTGATCACCAGCACTGTCGCCATCACTATTTGTCAGGCACAAACATACTCAGCGAAGCTTTAAGCAAACGCGAGAGCTTCATCCGGCGGCGGCCATTTTACCCCATGTTACCTGGCAGCGTTGCGTTACTAAAATTCGCCCACAAATCTTACAACCAAAGTCTGAGCAGTCAAACAACATTAAGATCATGTTGCTCTACGGCTCCCACTTAAAACCACTTCAGAGGGGCGAGAGCAGGTTTAACAGCGTTGCTGAACTGCTTCCGACACTGCATCGCCACAAACCAACCCACCTCCTGTTGTCATCATCCTGGCCACGCCCCCGCTGAGTGCGGACCCACTGCTCTAGCTGCTGCATAGAACTGGTCCTGCTCAGGTTGCGGTCTGCCTCGTGATTGGGGGTTCTCTGCAGGGGAGCCCCTGTCCCGTTAGCCGGGCTCTGCTCGCCCGATCCGTTAACCTGCGGGCTGCGGCGCAACCCGTCCATTTCGGCGGACGCCTGCGCCAAGGCGATGTTGCTCTTTACGGCTGCCGCCTGAGCCGGCTGCAGTTTGACACTGTTGATCTTGGTGAGCGGACGCTCGCGCTCTCCCCCGTCCTTCTGGAAGCCGTACCGCTCTGCCTCTAGCTGCTTTCTCTCCTCTGTTGTCGTGGAGGGAGCCGCAGCAGTGTGATCACGGTCCACCTCGCGGTTGCGTTCATTATTTTGGATTTCCGGCTCGGTGAGTTGTGATCTGTGGTTCTCCACGTGGTTGCCCTCTTGCGGCCCGCACTCCTCCACTTTTAGCTTGTCTAACCTGATTTAAACAAAGAGAAATCAATCAAGACCTCAAGTCTGCATGTTTGAAAAACACTTTAACAGTAAACCATGCCTGCATGAACTCGGTATGTCAATGCAAGTTAAGGGGAAGTATTTAAAAAGAAATCTGATATCTCCATTAAAACAATGCCGCTGCTGGGGAAATCACACAGGTGCTGCTCCGGCTCTGCTAATCCATTTTCCAGGCCTCTTTTGGCTCATTCCCGGAACACCTATCTTCGGCTTTGTGGTCTTTAGGGAGGTCTCCAGAGGAAATAAACACCACTACCCCTCAGCCTTAGACAGATTCAAGGTCACAGGTTTAACATTTGGTAAATTCCACCATAGCAGCATGGCTCACTGACTGAGAAAAAAGAATTCAGTGGGAGACAATTTTCACCTCTATCCCTTTAAACAGCAGCTATAGCCTCATAATGATTTCACCAGTCTTCCACGCTTGCAGCATTTGTGCCACTATCCTGCACAGCATTATGGCTGCATTAATAGCTATCCATTTTATTTCAGGCATTACTATGTAATTACAGAGCACTTCACCATTACGCCTCTGCTATCTCAGGGGAGAGGAGGACATTTGTCAGACAGCGCGATGGACTTGCATTCAACACAAGGAAGAAAGTAGAGCATTAATGAACTAAAATAAACAATAAATACTCAAGCTGACATAGGAAATGTCACATGTGGAGGCTAAACTGCTTGCACAAGGACTTAACATAAGCATTAACACCAGGAAATGTTGCAAAAGGCAACATGCAAATTTCATTTTCCCCCAAGTTAAATCCTTCTAAAAGAATAATTTCAAAGTGACACCACTGGCACAAACCTTTTGACTGGCTCTGCCTGCACAAGTGCAGCGTCTGTCATCACTTTCATCCATGATTCCATCTCTTTGGCTGTGTCAGTGCAAAAGTAGTATGTCCGCATGTTGGGATGTGCTGCCTGTTTTTTTTTTGGGGGGGGTTGTAAAGGGGAAAAGCAATAAAGAGAAAAAGTAGCCTGAAAGAAAGAAAGAAAGACAAAGAATGAGCTGTGGAACATGAAGACTGTGGAGATAATTGAAAAAAGACACCATATATTTTAGTAGAAAACATACACTGATAATAACGCTGAAAATAGCTGAGATCATCTGTACCATCCACATCCATCAAACCATGCATACCTCCACATCAGTGCAGTAAATCTGTCACAGTGCTACAGGACTTACTGTGAGTTGCGTTCCAGCTCCAAAGTTGGTCTGTTTGTTTGCTTGCAGTGCTCATCCCAGAGTATTTATACAGAAACAGAAAAGCAGCATTCAGTCAACAGACTAAATATGACTTTCATCAAATAACTATTACGCTCGATAAATTCAAAAGCAACTCATGTGATGTAATTATTTTGATAACTACCAAAATGGATGGGCACAACAATGTCAAGAAGTCCCTCTGTAGGGAGTGTGATGGCATCCTGCTCTCATGTCCCTCACTTTATCTCTCTTTCCGCCCGAGTCTAAGTTGGAAATGGAATGGTTTGTGTGGTTGGGGAGACCTTGAGCAGACTCCAAGGCGTCTGCGCTTGGTTGCACTTGGCAGGTCAGCCTTGTGGTCTCGTA
This sequence comes from Lagocephalus sceleratus, assembly GCA_911728415.1. NCBI lineage: Eukaryota > Metazoa > Chordata > Actinopteri > Tetraodontiformes > Tetraodontidae > Lagocephalus > Lagocephalus sceleratus. The sequence goes on from CAJVRN010000116.1 coordinate 6,820,717, forward strand.
AGGTTTATGAAGAACCCGTGGTCAAATACAGTACGCACTGCTGAAGTCCCATAAAATATGACTGTTGCACTCAAACTTGGGATCTCTGAGTCAAGCCCTCTACAGTAGTACTTGAACACAGACATATTGTTGGCAGCGGCCTACTTTCCTCTCTTGGCAATAGTGAAGTAGTTCGAGCTTTATAGATTTGACTTCAATTACTTCACCGACATCAAATAAATGCAGCAAAAAACAAATTGTGTTTAAAGCAAAGTACACCTGGCAGAAATGGCATAAAAGGAAAAAAGAAAATGCTAATAATATAAGAACACCACAGAACTATTTTTAGTTTTCTGATTAAAGTTTTACTTGTGTTGTTTTAAGAACATAGATGCATTACTCTCCATAGTTAAGGATGTATGTAAGAGGAGCAAAAATGGGCACTGACCTTAAAGGCATATTTTCTGTTAATGTGATCATCCACAGACAGCATGGATACGTGAAAGCTCGGCAGAAGAATGCTACCAAGTATCCCTTCCTCTTTTTCATCTGCAGAAAGAGAGAAAATAAATATCTAAAATAATATTTCAGGAGCTATTTTTCTTTGTCAGCATCAGACACACAAAACATGTGGTTAGCAAGATCTTGAAAAAATATAGAAATGGGTTGGTCAGACAAGTCCAGTCAGTGGAAAAGATTGAGCATTGATTTAATGTCCTACACAGCAAGGCTGCTCTAATCCTCATTAAGTTAGCAGACAGGACTCCGCAATGACAATGGAGCGCTCTCCATGGGCGGGATTAAACCGAGTCCAGAGTTTCAGCCAGAAAATTGCTTAGTCTCCTAATTTGTTGTGAGCAAATTATACTGCTTACCTAAAGCTACAGGAAAACAAATTATACCAAGAAAGTCGGTCTAACAGGCCTACATGTGCTTAATGATATGATTGGCAAATGTTTAAAAAAACTGATTAAAGACAGGAAATAGATGTAAAAGATGTGATAAACGATGCATCAACACTGGAGTGTGAAGGATTGATTAATGGAATTGACTGGAACTACAGTAATCAACTAAATTCCCCAAGGGAACAATGAAGCGTTTTTAATTCTGACTTGTCAGCATCAGTAGAAACTGCAGCCCAGTGACCCCAGAGTCGTGTGTTTATCGAGTTACTGCAGCGCTGCCTCTCTGCAACAAACAGGGAACCAAGCGGAGAAGTTTCTGAACGCGCTGACAGGCGATCCCGGCTGCGCAGCAAGAAAAAAAAAGTTGCCCAGCAGTTCCTGATCTCTCTGTCAGCTCTGCAGATGGATGAGGGTGTCAAAGTGTCGGTCTGGATAAAACCCTTTGATGTGCTACCGTCTGTGGCCTTTACCAGTCGGTGGGTGGGGGAAAGCCACAGAACTGGTGGAAACAAAATAAAAACAGTCTCGGTGCCACCCTGATCAGCAGAAATGATGACCTCATCTGCATCGGGATTGCACGGCTGTGGATGCTGAAATGACTTATGTTTTCTCCACAGCTGCAGGCAGTAAACAGCAGACATCTTTAATGATTCACAGTGTCTGTTTCTTTTTTCGTGGTAGAGCTCACAAATGTTCTTTCTGCCCAGCTGTGTCAATATTTGACATGAACATTAGTACTGGCTGAGAGAGTCTGTCCGGCCAACTGCACCTCGGTCTAAATGAAAGTGATAATAAAACTGCGTGAAATGGCATGTGTGTGTGTGTGTGTGTGTGTGTGTGTGTGTGTGTGTGTGTATATATATATATATATGTACATCCATACATACATTCTTTCTCACTGTAAAGCAGCAGAAAAGCAGATTATCAGGAGATATTCTGCAGTGATTTTTAAATACACATTTTCTAATTCATATATCATCTATGAATATCTGAGGAACAGCCTTCCCAAATGGGACATTTTGTTGAACTAAATGTGTCCTGATTTACAGCAGGGATCAAAATGCTTCAAGCATTCGAAAACACAGAGAGCAAGGCTCACATCTCTGAAGGTCAGAGCTGCATTTTAAACCTCTGATCAACAGCCAGAAGTGCTTTAATCAGTTCAGCACTAATGAAGCGTGAGCTGAGAGGATGGGACTCACCTCTGTAATAGAAGAGGCAGAGGTCCGACAGCACAAACCACCTTTTCTTCCACAGTTTCATTCCTGTGCTGTCCTGAAAGCAGACCAAGAAAAGACAGTTACGATACCATCTTCTGTGTGAAATGGCCTGGATAAATACATTCTACATTAGTCTTTAGATAAAATTTGAATTCCAATAAATAAATCCATTTTTTTTCAAAGGAGATTTTCTTAACAGACACTACGCAATCCTTCTCTACAGAGCGTGTTATGTGATATTAAAATGCTATAATTAAAGAGGGCTTCACGCTGCTGCCAGTGAAGGATGAAGGGTGAGGAAAAGGGTATTAACTCCCCCTTTTCTTTAGTGAAAAACTTGAACAGAGGCATTCATCGTAGGGGAGGGTCCTCAAAAACTGTGTCATTATTACAGGGAACTGCATGTGGGCCGCAGTTTACTTTAAATGGAAATTCACTTCCATGAAGCAGAATGTTTAACTCATTAGAATCAGCGTCACTTTACCAGATGTTGTTCAGAATGTTAATAATGGCAGCACATCAGAGAGGGAATCATTGAGAAAAATTAACTTCTTACATTTTGTGTCCTGTGACGCCTTATTTCATGATCGCAATTAAACATATTCTGCCAGATATGAATAATTTAGAAAGCAGGAAGAGAAAAATGTAGCTTTCGCCATCACATCAATCACGGGGGTGTTTTGGATGGAAGTGTATGACCGCAGCATTCTCTTCAGCCAAGGACCTCAATAGCTTCCAGGTTTCAATGAGACTTGAAAATAAAAGTGCAAATCCAGCTTTTGTTCCGTGTAGCAGATTTGCGAGCCCTTCTCTTGATCTGTGTCACCCTGGATGGAGGTTTGCAAAGAAACAGCAGCTGGCAGCTCCACTAAAGGAAGCCATCATGTCTTCACCAGACTGCAATGGGAGACTGCAATCAAAACTAAATGAGTCTCCCACTTAGGAAACATGAGAGCATCCTTGCTGGCCCTGGAACGCCTTGAGGAGCCCCTCTTCACCCTCCTTTGTGTAACCAGGGAGTTGTGATGAGGGATTTGTATTATATAACTGGAGGACTGGCTGAGCAGAAAGACATCAAAAAGCTTCAGAGGCTGCAGAACTTTTTTCCTAAAGTTATAAGTGTAAGAAACTGCATGAAAGAGATCATAAGATGATCTCCTAAACTTTAGTCTAAACTTTAGAGTTTACATGCTCACCTGTTTATAAAGCCAATTTCTCTTGATTACTGGGGCACTGGGGTTCCTTCTAATGGAGTTGGATCTCTTCCCAAAGTTGTGAATCTTTTTAGAAGACCTCGAGGGCTGCAAACATATCACACACATTACAATGAAATGTTTGTGGTGTTGTGTTACTTTCTTAAGGTGACAGGCATCACTCACTCTTCCTGCAGGGCTGTCAGCATTGGTGTTGTTGTCTGAACCACCCGTGTAGTTGGAGGCCTCACTCATGGTGCTCAGTGGCCGCTCCATCTTCTCATTTGCTGATAATTTGGGGACAGATCTGAAAAAAAAAGAAACAGATCATTAGTCTGAACATTAAACAGCTGATGTCTAATATTAAATGCGAAAATGATAAAGCCGACTTGCTATCGCCCAAATGTTCCTCCAAAAGTTCAACTCTGAATGACGAGACCGCCAGTTAATCAAGTCAATTACATCCAGCATGTCCTCCAGCCCAGTAGTGATTTACACCAAGAATAATTCACGCTGCGGCACCGGATCAGGTCATGACACCTTAGATGATAGAGAAATCAATAAATCAGGGCAGAACTCTGTCTGGCCCAAAGATCCCTGCATTCCTCAGAAAGACAACATTGGTGTGGCCCGAAGGAGACGCTGCCAGAAAGGGTGAAACAAAGATATCGGCACTGAGAGAAGTATACATTTCTGTTGCCCCAGTTTCACGTCAGTAAATAGGTCAAAAAATAAGGACAGAAACTGCCATCCTCCAACATATCGGTTTGCATCAACGATCCAACACCTGTAGGCTGATTAGGTTACCACTCAATATGAAAAAAAGTTCTTATTTAAAAATCAGTACACAATTAATTACATTGATTTAGGAGATGTAACATGGCTCAGTGAACAGAAACAAAAAGTAATGACTCTGAGATAACATCAGATTTCCGTGTAATAAAAACGTGGAGAAATTATGATAGTAATCATTTTGAGCTGTTCTGTGTTTAGTGATGAATGCATTTTTATAAAATAATGTGTAATTGGGAGTTTCTGCTTGATAATGGCACAAAGATGCTACGAGGGATTTTCATCAGATTAATGTTCTCTGGAAGTGAAAATAAACATGTTTCTTTCTTTTCTAATAGCTCAGAGTGCATCTTGCTGGGCAGATGCTGTGATTTCTCCTCCATCTAATGACACTTGACTCCACAACATCGATTTCAGAAATTTCAGCATTACCGATGGCAGGAAAATGGATGATCCATAATCAATAATCTGTTGACGTGTCATCGATGTAGAGGAGTAGAGGAGTCAAATTATAGGACAGCCAGGACTCTATTTTGTCAACAGACCATCTGTAGGCCCCGTCTTGTAAGGGGGTGTTGCATGGAATTTAGGGTTTTGTTGTAAAATGAAACTGCACTCTCCTTGACACTTAAAACCATGAAATTTATTCCACCTGGATATCAACGTCTGTTCATACTAACGCAGTGTGATGATTTTCTTTAGTTTGGTGCTTCCTAACAGCACGATTCAAATATCTCAAAAGCAAAATCTCCGACTTAACACCTGGGAACTTGTTTGTAGTTGGGAAATAGTTGGTCCACTTGTATCCTGGTTGATATGCAAACAAACGCTGGGCATGCATGGAATGCATATGGAGTGTATCTGCAAATAAAGAAATGTGGATGTGTTTGTTTAACCTCGCTGGGACAAGTCCCCGGACAATAAACGCTCTGAAAGCCAGAGGTCATTTAACCACTTTAGATGAGAGAAGAGAGCTGGTATGCTTTTGATCTGAAGAGGCAGGTACACCACCACGTGCACGTGCACACGCACACACACACACACACACACACACACACACACACACACACAAAACAAAGAAAGAACACATGGACTCTGAGAGATAAGACTGGAAGAATGGCAGAATTAATGTTAGATGAGTGTGTGAAGTAAACGGAGCCTTGCTGATTTCACCCCTGTAGAAATGACCCTTTTATGTTGTTGCAACAATGAATTCTGGGGATTCCTCTGGGTCTGTGAGGGGGATTGGTTGGCAACTGCAGCTTGGTGCTAGAGGCACGCTCAACCGAGAGGCTGAGGGTGCATTTTTAACTGAGCACGCAGCAATTTCTAAAGAAATGACAGGCGTTTAAACACTTTTGTACGGCAGTGAGTGAACCTGACCTTTATCTTGTGAACAAAGGCCAGAAGACAAAGCAAACATACTGATAAAGATGTCAGTGTAAACATTTGGGACAAGTTCGTGGAACATAGAGGGGAAAGGGGGGGGTTAATAACCAACAGGAATGAGTGGATAACACACTAACACAGGAACTACAACTAATGCAACTGTGGTTTGGTAAAACTCAGCGCTATCAAAACAATAAACGATAAATCCGATAGCTCAGACTAATGACAGCAGCTCAAACTGTGGCTCACTCCATATAAAAACGGCTCGGGCTGTGTTCTCTTACCAGGGTGCGACTTCCTGCCGACAGTCACCTGAGTAAACAGCACACCTGTCTCATCTTATCTCCTTTGCATCACTCCCAGTGATGTTGATCTGTCTGCTTTTAGTTGCCTATCACTCACACTTTACCCACCCCGTCTCTCACTTGTGACCTCACCCCTCACCAGATATAGCCACTCTCTTCTAGCCTTTACCCTGCTTGTATCATAAATCACCCCTGCAGCTTAAGCATGCAGCACCGTGCCCAGTCAATGGAAGGCCAACATCCGTTAGACCGATGAAGTGAAGCAAAGTGTTTTTTAAGACAGGAGTGAACCCGAACAAAAAAAGATCTCAGTTTACAGGAACCATGAGGACAGAATCACCCAAGGGTTAATGGTTGATAAAACTGCATGAACACAGATTTCCGTTAGAAAACAAATGTGAACGTGCTGAAGAGTTCAACACGCGCTAAGTCCTAACAAACTCTCCACAACAGCAAACACTACAATCCAGAGTAAACATGGAGATAATTGAAGACCAGCAGCAGCTGTAATTAGTCACTGCGGTATGTTTTGTTGTATATACTATTAGGAATCTTGAGATTTCAGCATTTTGATGTTTTTACAAGCACGACATGTGCTTGCATACAAAGCACTGGGAGAAGTACACATCCCACAACATCTGAGTAAAATTCTGCCAAATATTTGAACATTCAATACATGAGGTTGTACCGAATTTAAGCAAAAACTTATGTTTATCAGTACACTATAATAAACTAGTCAGCCATTATGATACAACTTAACATTAACTGACATTTTACTCATGTCATATCAGCATTTATGACATATTCCCCCACTATAATTACAACAAACATTCCTCATTACAGTTAAGTATATATCTGCAAACGTGGTCAGCTGGTATTTTAGGAAACATGTTTACATGTGAGTTATGGACGTCGCCCGACTTTCACATGTTTATGAGGAGGGCTGCAAATAGGCACAGATATGTTACAGTAATGGCCAAAGAATGCCGAAGCTAACATGCAATGACATGGGAGACACTGACGCCCGCCTGATGAGAACAACGTACAGCCATTTCTATAGGTCCATTTGTGCGTACTATAGGAATGACAACCTCTGTTTATCCCGCCGTGGGCTTTGTACCCACACAAACTTAAACAAACTCACAGTGATCTTTAAAAGTCTCTTCTCTGCATGTCATAGTGGATAAGTTCATGCACTTTTTTTAAAAAAAAGCATTTAAGAATATGCTTTTTTGTGTGTGTTTATTTAACCGGGTTGCTGCTCGGTCAGAGTAGAAAAGCCTATTTGTTCATTTGCCCATTAACTCGAACTTAATCTTGGCCTCCGTCATCTGAAATATTAATTTTGGTTATTTATTTCCTTTTATTCAGGGTAACTTTTTTTTAAATAAAAAATGAACTTTGGAATGGAAAATTTGTTTTTAATGTACTTAAAGAGTTGAGCAGATTAGGCTGCGATTTTCAGCTTGGCCTCTTTATCCCCATGGCAGCTTAAATCCGTCTTTGCCTTTTATTACTCTTTTAGGGGGAATTTCGTTTTCCTGTCTTATAACTTGTACTAAAATAGAGCCGGCAGTTAGACAAAATGCTCTATAATAAACTAAAATAGAGACTGCTTCTCATTTGATGTCACTGTCCACTGGCTAACCTTGAAAGCATCTGATGAATCGTCAGTAATCTCCAAATTAGACATCTTCTCGCGGTCGTCCTGTTGCGCTTCTCCATGTGAAAAATGGCAGGGACGTGAGAGTGGCGTAGAGAGGGGGGAGGAATGTGTCGGGAAAGTGCCGTGTGGCAGTTCTGGCACAATAAATGTCTTCAAAAACATTTCCCAATTACTTTCTGCTCAACCAAACGCGGCTAAAATGACCACTGTGAGTGAATATAAAGGCAGAACTTTAATTTATAATTCACAATGGAGAAAAAAAGAACCCACAGCATAGCCACGATGCGCCATGCTGGAGTCCTTCCTGTGGTAGTTATGAAGCAGGACTTTCAGATTACTCAGTGAGATTATTTCCACCAGAAGTGATGACTTCATGGAGCGCAGTGGCACACCATTCTAGAGAATCTTCTCTAACAGAAGGAAACAGGAGGTGGGGCTGATCCGTGTCACACAGCATTACACTAAGATGGCAAGGATGGAAGAGGAATGTAGAGCCAATAAGTGGAATATGTGTTCTGAAGAGAAGCGTGTAGAATCTCCAAAGATGGCCAAGGTACGGACCAGAATCTGGCACCTTTCTTCTACCCTTAAAGGTCTCCAGCCTCACGAGGACAGTGCACGGCTGACAAATGTACTGATGGTTCCTAAAGGTAGACATCCTGAAGTTTGATTTGCACAACTTTGGCCAAAGTTCAGGCATGCAGCGTACATGCAGTGGAATTTTGGCAGGTACCGCCTCCTCCCACGCACTGTGCAACGGTCCTGCCCATTTCCACATTGTGCACGTCCACACCCACCCACCTGCACCAGCAGATATCAGAGTGCCCGCAAAACATTAATTTTATGTTTCATCTCAAGTGGGAAGTAACCACACAGGCAACAATAAAAATTAATTTAAGACTCAATAAAAACCCAATTGCCTGATCCTGCATCATACTTGTTAGGTCCCAAAGGATTACCAGTTCCGGTTCAGTCCACTATCCTGAAGCTTTTAGACAAATCTCTGCTGACAGATGTCGATAGCCTTGAGAGTCTACAGTACCAGTGAGTGTTTGAAATTTCACAACATAAATCAGCAGTGTGAGCTTTATGTTGCAAACATAAAGCTATTTATCTGTTCCCTAAACCTACTATGTAAGCTGAGCTGAATGAAACTTTAGGAGGAATGGAGAATCACTGTAACCCTGCAAGCTGATGGACATGATATAATAATTCGGCTGCTGGCCTTTGGTGGAGGTTTTGCAGTCCAAATCTGGCACACTTAACAATTATTCAGAAATATATAACTCTGTGGGGAAAAGGACAAACAGCAGCCAACTTGTGCAATTAAAATGTGTTTTTCTTTGAGTGACATTTCATCAGACAGCTCTCACAAGGCAGCTTCTTTACGACAAGGCAGACAGACCTAGGAGGGACCGCTGTAAATAAAGGGTGAAATGTGCAGACCTCCACATTGGCCATTGCAGCAGCACACTGTAATGCTCAAAAAATGCTCTGCAGTGGCATTCTGACAGCAAAAACAGAGACTTACTGTTCGTTGACGACAAAGATGCAGTTGTCTTGCGAGGGTAAGCTTGAGACGGGATGCTTGCAGGTCACCTTCCGCTCATTGTGGCTATTGAAAGAGGGAAGAAAGAGCGATCAATTCATCACGCAACACTGCTGACATGAGTAAAACATGAGGAATATAATTAAAAGTTGTTTATCATGGATGGCTGATGACAAATACAGGTCTGTTTAACACAAGATGAAGGACTGTTGGTACTTCAGATAAATATTAAGGACATGATGTGCGGAAAACAGCTTAAGGCACCACTGATAAGGCAATGTCATAGAAAAAAAAATCATTTCAACAGATATGAGTGCTGAGATTCATGAGTCAAAGCTCATTTGGACAAGAATGCATCATAAACCTAGATGTGCAAGCTCTAACTGGTTATCATGGGAGCTTACACTGAGCACATAATGATACAGATGTTAATGATGCTATGACTAGAACTCCAGGACAGGTATAGCTGCACAATTGGCATCTTTTATGACAGCAGTCATAAAAGGTTTCCACTAAAATAGAAACTGGTCAGTATTTTGTTTGATCTGGGTGACCTGGGGTGTGGAAGTCACAGTAAACTGAACCGGAGCTGCACAGAAAGGTTTTACTGGTGGTGCTTACATTTACTAGTAAATCCTTTTTCAAATAAAGTTACCCAATACTGACAGCAGTTGAGACAAAAAATAGAGGATAAAATAAGTAAAGGATGGAGTTTTGGGTAGCAGAAGTTCTCAAATCTAGCGTTGCTTATATGTGCTAGAAAGTTATTCTATATTTCCACTGCAGCTGTACTATAAACAGAAGAGAGTCGAGCTGCAGCCCAGAAATAACAGTTTTTAAATACGGGGTGCTCGTGTCCTGAAAGGAGCAAATACCACGCATGAAATGGGGGGTTTAGTTTCAGTTTAGAACTTCAGCCTCCATTGCCCTGCTCTATAATTACCAGAGGCACTGCTGGCAGCAGAGTACTTTTTGCGGTCTATGGGCAGACCGACGGCACCATTTCTCCTTGGTATCCCTTCACACATGCCGACACTGCTCCATACATAGGCTGTCTAAAGATATAAGAGGAAGCTGAGCGAGACAAGTATTGACAGACCAACCATTCGAGTGTTGTCTAATTTTAATATGGCTTTATTACATCTATTTTAAAAGGTGCAGTACAAAGGGCTTTCACAAGCCAATGCCTTTGTTGATATCACTGCAAAATTGATGCTTTACATCAACAAATATCTTTATTTACCAAGTTACTTTGGCAGACAACATAACTGACAGACCCATCTATTGACATGTGACACGAGATAAAAATGGCCTGATGATATTTTCATGTTTCCATAGTTACAGTACAGAATTAAGTTATGCATGGGCTGATGCAGGCCAGTTTTAACCAACCAGCTAGCAAACAGCTTTTCAGCCAGCTGTCAGCAATTACGTTCATTCAGCAAGTCTTAGCTACCTACACACACAAACACTCTCACACTCACTCACACACTCACACACACACACACACACACACACACACACACACACACACACACACACACACACACACACACACACGCACAGAGAATGCATCTTTGCCCATATTTGGATTAGTGGATTACGGAGGGGTCAGGCACTGTCAAGAGTGCGACAGCCTGTGCATGCCACCGCCGTACAGAGCTTTACAATGGCTCAGATCAGAAACCAGTGGGTGACATCATGGAGACAGTGTCCCTCTCTTAAGTGGACAAACATGCTGCAGCATCTTCTTCAGAGGCTTCATAAATTCACACTTAGCTGAGTGACTTCCAGTTATATGTGTTGACACAAAGCAATTAGATGAGCCTGAAACAAGACTGAATGAAATGGGCGCTGACCACGTAAAAGTCTTCAAAGCTATGGCTGACTGAAGTTCTTAAGGTTAGATCTATAAAATTAAAGTCTTTACATGCAATTTTTACACACGTGGACTGGCATGTGTGCAAGGTCAGCGATTTTAAAGGGGGTGTGTGAGATCAAAGCTATTTGAGGAGGTCCTAAACATTCCCAACATGATCCACGAGTAGTGGAAAGTGAGTCTTTGGAAAATGGTGGGTGTGGGTGGGTAAAGTAACATGAGTGATGTCAATGAATGGAGGGAAAAATAGACACTCCAGCTTCTATTTTTTCAGAAAAGTAATACTGTCAACATGGATAAATGTATATATAATATGTTAGCTTTGATATTGTTCCCTAAACTGCAGGCAGCCATCACATCAAAGTATTTCAGCATATTTGCATTTAAATTCCTTATAAATCTATATTTTTATTCTTGCCAACTCATCTTAGATTGCAGCAGTAGTCAAATGGTCACTCTTGCTCAGAGGGATGTGGTCTGTGGTCATTTCAGTCAGGCTGAAGTTAGCGTTAAAATCACTGGCTTAGTAGTGAAGCAGATGGTAACACTTTTGCTTCAGAGGAAAATACAATATCAACTCTGTGTGTGTGTGTGTGTGCTTTTCATTTACATTTATGTCTTCTTGTTTTCAACAAGATGTTGGTTTATTGGGTGGGGATAGCTGAAAGGCACCAGAAGACCTCAAATGTGCAGGAGTGGGGGAACTGGGAGCGGCTACCAAAGCTGGCCACCCTATGGTGAGAGGTGGGCTGGGCAGTTTTCTGGTTTCTGGACTGTCCTGTCTAAAACAATTAACAACAAACTGCGGTAATGAAGTGATTAAAGGCTGGGGTCGAGACTCCACGGGCTTAGCTTTTAATTTTCTGGGTGGGTCTTTGATCCTTCACTCCACTTGTCACACAGTTTGACTACTGATGGGTCTTCTACAAAACAGCATTTACATCCAATAGAGTCATAAAAGTCCTCCTGAAGCTTGACACTGTCTGGTTGATTTTTAACTTCAAGGGTTAGAATTCTAAGAGTATGTTTCTATTTGCCTGTACAATAGATGTATAATAAATCATTAGCACAAAATACAAAGCAACATGAAGAAAAAAGATGTGATTTGCCTTAAATGGTTTACGTCCATGCACATGCATCCACATGGCACTCTAATGGCCCAGATGTAGAGCTTGTGGCTAAAAATGACAGCATGTGTTGTTATTTTGGGATACTCCAGATACAGGAGAGACACACTGGTACTAGCTACATCCATACAAGCATGTCTAATGGCCATAGCTCTACAAAGAAGGCTGTGAAAGACAGATTTATTTTATGTAGACTGTGGATCAGATAATATTTCATACTCCTAGTCCAGCAAATAACCTTACAAGTTCCCTGAAAATCAACCTATCTACAAATCAGCAAACACAACCTTTTAGTGATAATGAATCCTGTTAATGCCCATAAATCTAATCCTATTACGCAGGAAGGGACTTGGACACACATTGGTAAGCAGGTACTTCTAACAAGTGTTTAAAAAAAAGGTTTGGCTGTAGTAGAACTCCCCAGTAGCCCATGGACATTGACTGGAGGTTTGAATAGCCTCCTCACAAAAGCTGGGCTGAATAAGCAGAATAGGCAGACTGTGATCGGGTATGTGGAGGGCAGCGGGAGAAAAAAGACAAAAAAGAGGGCTTTGCAGTCCATGGGAGGCCACATAAAAAGCAGTTTAGCCACATGAGGCCATGTGCTGTCACAAACTGCCCATCCTCCATTTACTGTAGGCCACACCGCAGCTCGATTTAAACCAAACCAGCTCCAGCGTTTTCAGCTTCTAGGGGTCTGACTTTCACCTCGGACCTTTTAACTCACACAAAGCAGCTGCTCATTCAGGCCACAAATTAGATTTTTTTTTCCTGCAAACAATTTGATTAGGTGCCCCCTTAAAGCAGCTGCGACTGTTCATAATGGGTGTCAAGGTGACATAGCTCTTGGTCATTCAAGAAACCATGGAAGCTGCCTTCTGGACTGATTCTATTAAATGAAATATTGTGTTTATGAAATCAATTCAAGTGGTCAATACAAGAAATTGCAGCCCAACAAGCAGTGCATTGAACACTTTCCAGCAGCTCCTCATCATACAATGCTTCTGTCCGGGATAAGACAGATATTTTTAACAATACATCAACCATAACTCTTGGGTTTAAAGTTTTACTTCCACTGCCTGTAACCACTGATTGTTCAACACTGCATTCTCAGGATTCATTCAAGCCACCAGCATGCTAGCTTCCAGTGTGGTTTTCACCCAGAGGTAGCATGCAGATCAAAAACCACTTCCACATGTTTGCTTTCACATGTAGGACAAGGAGAAGAAGTGCACAGTTGCAGTTACGGTCTTGGACGGGATCATCATCAACTGCATTGATGGATGCACGCTCCTCCTTATTATACACATTTGACTGTTATTACATCATTCACAAGATGGCAGGGCTACTGTGAATTGGCTGATACAAGAGCCAACATCGGGTCTCCCCAGCCTTAAACTGACTTGGCCCCGCCCCCTTTTACCCTTGATGTCTGCTCAGTTAGAGCTGGAGCGCGCCCAGCAGTCAATAACAAGGCATCTGCACATATCATTTACAGCCTGTCTCCTTTCTAATCATATCAGCGTCTCTTGTATGTGTGGAGCACCCCTCTGTTTTATTGTTGTAACAGTCAATCAAGCTAAACTGTCTCCCATTGTTAAATTTAGAATTATACTCACCGCGTTATTAACATGCACAGGATACACAAAACAAAGGATGTCTTAAAAGGGAATAATTGTTATACATGTGTCGTGTAGTATAGAGCAGGAAGGTTGAGTCAGTGCCCCAGAACACAAGCTGAAAACTGAACATTGGACATTTGGACAGATGTCTGATCAGGTCAGGTCAGGACTGACAGAGGTGTCCCGAAGACACTCCTGCGTTGTCTTGGCTTGACTTTGCTCCATTCAGCTTTCCGTCGACGCTGATCAGTGCCCCTGTCTCAGCCACTGAGAGAAGCCTCCCCCAGCCTGACGCTGCCACCACCGAGCTTCACTGCAGGGATGGACCAGGTGACAGGTCCGACCAAAAGGTTCCATCAGAGCAGATAATCTTGAGTGTCCTTCAGGTGATCTTTACGATCTCTAGGTGGGCTTTCAGGTGTCTTTATAGCAGGGGGCAGGCTTCCCCTCTGCTATAAAGACCAGATGGTTGACCTTCTGGAACTTTCTACCATCTGCACAGAGGATCCCTGAAGATTAGCCAGAATGGCCACTAGGTTCTTGGTCATATTATCAAGAACCTCCCCCAGCTCTGAGGAGAGTCCTGGTTCTTCCAAAGGTCTTCTATGTCAGACTGTGGGAGGCCATAATCCTGCTGTCTAATTCTGTTTGTCATTCTGGGCTATATATTCTGGGATTTTTTAAAGTTCTACTATAACAAAATTTGACTGCAATGCACACTGCTACAACAAACAAACAACCAAACAAACAAGGAAAGTTAGGAGATGTAGCTACCTCAATAAAGTTTCCAGAATAGTGTATATATGATGATCTCCCTCATGTCAAACCCCTGAATATCTAGCCTTTAACACCATGATGAAGGTTGGGAAAACAGGACTGCCAATAGTGCAAAAAATATGCATGTGTATAGAAAAATATTTGCTAGAGTTTGTTGTCGCCTCTTCAAAGTCTGTACAAACTGAATTAATATTAGGAGTTACAACCCAATCTTATTGCATAATGAGGAACAGTTTCAGCCGCTCTGTGTGCATCCACGGACTCAGCCATAAACAGAATCAAAATGCAGGAATACACGTGGCCTCGCAGTTACAACCACTGCGCTGTGTTATGGTTTTCTTTACATTAAAAGTATGACGCAGTCAAACAGCAGTGCAGCTCCACCTCAACTGTAACTAACAGATAAAAGCTTTAGTGCTATGATTTCTCAGGGATATGAAACAAATGATTTAAAGTGACCTGTTCTGCAAAAGCAATAATTCAGATAAAACAGAAATGAAAACTCCCAACAAAAAAAAGGGGTTACAAAGAATAAGAGAAATAGAGAAACGAAATAAGGAATTATTTCCCTCCAGATGTTTGGTCGTAATAACGTCCAGTCGTAAAATTCCCCGGGCTAACCAAAATTGTATTTACATTTACTGTGCGAGTACCAAGGACATCCACATTGTAAACAATGCCATTTATCAGCCACGATCACAACCTCCAGGTGGAAAAATCCTAATAAAAACACCGGGAGCCACGCACCATGTGGGGTAGAACCGCCTGAAGCTGACAACACAGAGGTGCCCTGCACGGAGGGATGACAAAGTCCAGCGCAGAAGGCGGTGCGCGCATGAAGACGTGAGGAACAATGAGGAGCTGCGTGGATCTGCAGCGCAGCGGGCAACAACCACCCGGGCTGCATCTAAGCAGCCTTCTCGCAGCATCTACCACCTCGCACTCGAAATCACAGGCTCGGAAGCACGCCCCAGTCACCGCACGGTGTTAGATCCCAAAGCCCAGCAGGTTCTTACTCACGGTGAAACGCGTCCATAAAGGTCCAAGCGCTTAATCAATGGCGATGCGGTGGAAACGGGCCAAACGCGGGTGTCGGGAGGGAGGGAGGTTGGGGGGGGGTGGGGGGGTAACAAAAACAAGGTTTTATCCCAAAGTGCGCGTCAGATTGTGATGACGCGGGGAGTTAGTTCGGATCCCTGACTTTGTGGAAGGGTGTGTTGTGGAGCACGCTCCGTGCGCCGCCGCCTCTGCCGCTGTGCCGACTGCCGCCGTGTGCGCACGTAGGAGAGCGGCTGAAACCCGAGAGGCGATGATGTCACGGTCCGGATGTAAAGAAAAGCAAGGTGGCCACTGGCGCCTTCGCTGCTCCCTCCCAGCAGCGCCAGCACACACACCCAGCGAATACGGGAGGGCGCACACGCTGCTCAGAAGCGTCCAGCCTCCTCCCCGCGCAGAGGAAATGGAAAACGGCGTGGAAAAATGAGCGATAATGAGCCGCGGCTGAGGGGAGATTTTACAGCAGGGAGCGGGGGTGGGGGGATTACGGGGCCACTGTGTCAATGCGGCCGCAGCGGTGGCTCCTTTCAAACGAACAGATTTTTCAGTTTTCCATGGCGAATCTGATGTTTTTACACCTTTGCATCAATCAGGATGCGTTTGAGGCTAGGCCCCGCCCAGGCCACGCCCCTCGCCTGGAGATAAATAACATCTTTCTTATTATTATTATGAAGCCTGCTGAGCTGCGCCGATGGACTGATTTAATCAAAAAGGTTATAAGCAGACAGATTACACAGGGGAAGGACGAGATATTACATTTGAACCGCCGTTACTTTTGATATGTTTTCTGTTTTCTTGCCAGATTTATCAAATCTCAGATTGCTCCTTGGATGCTGGAATAAATGTGATTTTTCAACAGAAAAGGCGGACGTCTTCATTTTTTTTTTTATATTACACCAGCATTTAAGTATTTATGCCTGCACATATATTTGTTGTATTCTGCCTTATTCCACCGAGCCACCTGCACGAGTTGCCATGGTAAAGACAGTAAGGAGTGAGTCACCTCTGTTGTGTAGTAAAAAAAAAAAAAAAAAAAAGACAATAATCAATACTACACTGGAATTCTGGTAATAATTGCATGACAGTGCTGTAATACACACAACACACAACACGTGAGTCATGTATGAAAGATTTCAAGTGATTCTGAGCCATCAGGCCGAGTGAGGAGAACAGCCACCCACGCAAGAAATCAGCCAGAGACAAGACAAGAAAGTTCAGAATTCACAACTCAAGGGACGAGTTTTTCCATCCGCGACTTTGCTCAGTAAGATCACTGATCTTTCGATGTTTAATATGTTACCACCTGAGAGGTGGGTCTAAAACGGTCAGCAGCCAATCTATAGTTACACATAGGTAAAAGAAGTCAGGGATTTGGGTTTTTTTTTCTTTTTTTTAAAAAAAAAAAACAACTTTGTACGAATGCAGGCAGCTGCCGTCCCATCGCTCATTCTTTAACAAGTCCTGACAAGGTGGGCATGCCATACAATTCCAGCAAACATCACAGAGTGTTAAATGTCTCACCCTGAAAGTATTTCTTCAATCACTGTAGTGAAGTTGTGGTGAAATAAATGTTGCGAAACCATACAGCAATAATTCAAGGGTGTGAGGCGGTGTAACTCGGCCCTGGTGTAGGTTGTCCCCGCTGTGAGACACTATTTATATGATGTGCATGTTTGTGACAAAAGGATGAAGAGAAAGAATGAAGTGCATATGAAACACGGGACAGGGAGCCCCCCACCCAAGCCGTCTGAATATGTGAAAACCAAGACAATGAGCTCAGGCCAAGGGAAGCAGCCAAACAACTCCTCCGCTCGTCAACCTGCTGAGCGCAGTCAATGGTGCAGGATGGCAGCCAGAGGCAGCAATATGAGCTCAGCGGCTGCTTTTCTCACCACCTTCTTCCCCTTAAGGAAGGGCTAGACTCTGCTGAAAACATTACAATCACTTTTAATTAAAGCAAAGACACAGATTCACAAGGAAGATTTGCAGATTTCCTAATATGCAAAATATCTTAATCACTTCACATCAATAATTCATGGGATATCCATTATAAAATGGGGGGTGGGGGTACACCTTCTGCTATTTCCTTCCTCTGGGGAGGCGTCGCATGCTGGAGCCCGGAGCCCAGGGACTGGACACCACCTGGGCCGCGGAATGGCCAATATAACCAAAGAGAAGGCAGAGAGAGGAGGGTATGTGATATGATACTTAGCAACCAAATCCATGAAAGATTTATCCCCGCCCAGTAATGAGTTCGCGATCCAAAGCCCACAAAAAAGAAAAAAAAGTGTCAGAGATGCAGACAAAGCAAGCTGTTCGGCCATATGCTTTTCCACAATAGATGTTTTTTAAATAAAGGTTTACTGCATATACTTCCACTGTTGGCCCCTTCAAAATAAAAGCACGGCTGGTTCCAGATAACTTCATAAGCTTGAGTTTTTTAACATCCATCCGAGGAAGTTCTCAGACCACATTGCCAAGTTCTCAGACGTGATGACACAGGCTTCCCAGCAATCACCGCAAACATGCATCTCCGACTGGGTTTAAACCCAGAACTTACTCAATGTGTATCATATTATGATGGTTTATGGCTTGTGTGGAGAAACCAAGCACTGAAATCTGTTTTGTCTGAGAACTACAGTCTTTGCAGAAGATCACCACACAGTCAGTGGGAATTCCCGAAATGACCTCCTCCCCTCTGTTTACAATCCAGCAGCAGTACGACGCAGTGGCTGTGAAGATTTTAGCATCTGGAAAACTGTGCGAATGTATATTTATTACTTTTCGTCACAGTCTCGAAGCATGCCCCCCCCCCCAGCATCAAGCACAGTATAATCCTTGCATGTTAGAGCCGCGCTGCTCTTCATGGCAACCTGACAGTATGAATGAATCTGAGATTTGCAAAAAAAAAAAAAGTAGTGATTTTCGATGAGCAGTCAAGCGTTTCAGCTTAGCTACGGCTGGCTTGAGAGGATTCATCTGGTTCTGTGCTGACAGATGCAGAGGAGAAGCTTTCAGACTCATTAACTGCCCACACAGAGTTGGAGAGAGACGGGGAGAAGGAGCAGGAATCAGTAAGTGTTCCCGTGTTTATCCTCTCTCGGAGGAGACTCGTGCAGGCCCACTCGCTGTCGTTGCTGCCTTTTTCCTCTCCCACCCACGCTCCCGCCCTCTCTCCTTTGTCACTGATTTGCAGGCTATTACCTGTTTGCGCTGTAAAAAGCTGCGGCTTGAGCGGCGGGAAGAAACAGTAGCCTCAGGTGTTGGATGATGAAGACGCCACTGAGCGTTTGGCAGAATTCCACGGGGCCGAAAGAATGTGCTCATCAGTTTTGCTGCCAAGTTGCATTCAAGAAGCCAACAAGAAGAAAATCTGAAGGGAAATTCTCGTCGTAGAGATCACATGTATGTCGGGTGAAGCTGAGAAACAACGGGGAACCCCCAGGAACAAACTTCAGCCCGTAAACTGGTTACATAAGTGAAACTGCTGGGTTTGGAATGACTCTGCAGATGTCAGATAGAGACTGATGAAAGTCGACAGCATCATTTGGGGACGACAGGCTGCTCTTACCTGGAATCAATGACCTCCACAGCAGCTCATTTATGAGAACCCCAGCGAGAACTCTTGTGAGCAGGGTCAGCCCCTGCACCGGAGCTCTCAGCCTCTCAGAAAGGTTTTATCACTCTCTTAACTCCAGAGAGGGAAACATTCTAACAACAAAAGCAAAGAATGATGCAAAGTTTGGGCTGCGTTCCTTTTATTTTAGCAAAGGTTTGATCAATTTCCATCATTAAACCCTCTCCTAAAAACACAAACAGGCCTTTTTCTAAAAGATATTTGGGACTACAGAATTTAAAAGAAAAAAAGGTCATCCTCAAAGGAGTCGCTGACTGTTTCTAGGATCTCTCTTCCACCAGTGGAAATATGCTACTTGGAAGCGAGTCTTGGGACAGCACCAAGACATCACAACAGGACCTGGGCGGTAAATCAGGCTTGAAGATCAGTGAACATGCATTTTTATGGCACCGTGGTTCGAGTGAGCGCCATCAAACAGGGTCAGGGAGGAAGAGCGGGGTCGTTCGGCCTCGCTTCACTGCTCCGGTGACACTGACAGTCGCAAATTCCGAAGTTTGCGAGGGAGCCCTCGAACGGGGACGCACTCGACCCCATTTGCCAGAGCTCACTCAGCGCATCAGCGGGCCTCTTTCCCAGCATCAGCATTGAGGAACACCGTTACAACACCGCTCCCGACCCAGGAAATATTCGCACATCCCTCGCATGACGCGTCAGCATCATCCATCAACACGTTTGTTTACAACTCCAGGAAAGGAAAAACAACAGTAATTATTGGGTTATGAATTATTTATGACTGGGCTGTTTTCAGTTAACATGAAACCACCTATCGACCTGAGGGTGAGGGCTGTAAAATGAAGCCTAATGAGCTGAAAGGCAGATATGTATATATGCTAAAGTCCAGTGGGAAAGCACCACGACCACTGACTTTTATTATCACTTGTTATCACGGTTCAGCAAAGGCAATAAGACAAAAACCAGGCCTGGGCTTCAGCATGACTGTATGAACTTCACTGTTTAAGGGTAATGACCCTTCTGAGGAGGATAATTATGGATCATTTAGACCAGGGCGCTATTATGACAAGAAACAGCATGTACAAAAACACAGCAAACATCTGCGACCTCTGCATAACTGAGGGTTAAGCAGCACCGGAGATGTTGTCAGAGGCTTCATCGGTGATAAGAGTGGCGCATATCCATTCACAAAAATGTTTGGGGACTTCTCACGAAGCTGTATTTTCTCGGTGTTTGACTTCAGGGAGGTGACATGCTTCCATCACAGTAAGGCTCCAGGCTCCGGTGACAGCATCATGAAAGAAAGCTTCCAGCGACATATGAATGACAACAAAGAACATCCCCAGAATTACTGGGTTGCGTTTCTAGTGATCTTTTTTAAATAAAATGTATTAAAGTAAGAATTTAAAATAGCTCAAATAAAACACATGGCAGTGCTCCATCCTCTGCTGACTGCGGTTGTTTTTTCTGCATTTCAGCCACATGTTGAGATGGGAGTTCACTGGCCCGCATCCCAGTTGGCTATTTAAGCTCACTCCTGTTTTTTTTGTTCAGTTTTTCCTAAGCCATATATGTATATATTGCATACCAGAACCGCAATGTTGGAATCCTTTTCCTCCACAGCATTCCATATCACAGGCAGTATCCACTGAATATCAGAAAACACTTTATTGTCATTATTCCTTCCCAGGTTTTCCTTTCCCCCTTTCTTCATGTGATAATGAATCTCCCAGCCGCAGCAGGTTTTCAGCTATTCACTTCACAGTAAGGTTCAATGTGTTGTTTTATATTTAGCTGGAACTCCTGTGCGTTATGTACAGACCGGCTGCGTAGCTTGAGACGGTGGGTGCCCCATTTCAGAGATTTCTACCATGTTTTCAAACATTTATGGAAGCGGAAATGCACAGAGTTGTTTCATACTAAGTAAAGCAATGTAATTCCCAGAACACTGGCCCGGAAGTCCTTCAGTGAGCCCCCGCTGTGACAGGCCCACAGACAGACAGGCAGACAGGCAGACAGACAGATATTGGAATTGGCTGTAAAGAAGCATCCGCGCAGCATTTTGGTCCACAAACTGCAGCTTCAGCAGGACTGAGCATGCTCATTAGACCCTGCTACAGGACCACAGTCCCATTTTGGCCTACTTCTGATAAAACCAATAATGTCATGGAAAGTTTTTTTTTTTGTTTTTTTTTGCTGTGTGTTAGTGTGCGTGCTCTCCTGTGTGTGTGAGGGAGCCACTGACATTTTGAGTGCGAGTGTGTGTGTGTGTGTGTCCTCTGTAAAATTCAATGTCATCAACCACAGGCAGAGAGATATAACACCACCCAGGGTGATAGCCGTTATTGATCTGTCGCTCATCCACGCAGACAATAGCTGGAGCCAGGAACCGAAATGCAGCCCAAGGAAAAATTCTTGAGGGACAAACAGGATGGCAGCGATTATCTGACGATGTCACGATGTGCAATAAAGGATCTGTTAAGCTCTAGTTCCCCTCGTCCCCAGGCGTAGAGTATAGTAGCTGCTAGGGTGAGCAGAGAGACTGCAGCGCTACCTCGCTCCGACATCGGTCCAGCCGATAATAAAGAGATGACCAACAGAAGTGGGTCAGCCACGACAGCAACACAGCTGGACACTCTAGGCTGCAAAGAGAGTTAGAAACCATGTATATAGGAGTTAATGCCTCTGAAAATCACTCCCATTTGGAACACAGGGGAAGAGAGGACTCACTGGAAGTAAAATCATTGAAAACATATTAGCTGTTTAACAGTCACGAAGGGTCATCATGTGTTTCATCATGTGTTGTGGGCTGTCAGAGATCATCGCAAGGTTACCGAGAAGCAAACAGCAGAGGACTAAACGAACACTGTTCCACTTCTGGCGTACAGTTTCTGTCATGTGGAGCATCACGCAGCAGATAAAGTCAAACCGTCACTTCTCCTTTCTGTATACTCTGAGGCCCATCCCACGTCTCAAAATTCAAAACATGCCCGGTTACATCGACTGTGATGCCACACCGGAGGGAACGGCAGGGTAATAACAACCTCTAAGCTCCGACCTGACGACCGGCTCAACGGCGAGTTGTGTCAGCAGACACAAGCAGCAACAGGAAGCTGAGAAATTCCCTGGAAGAAGACGCGATTGCAGCACAGGGACTCGCCAGCAGATCTAAGCATGTTGCAACCACAACTCTGACTGAAACAGAAACCTGTGCAAAAACAGAAATAAAACGGCGTGTGATAACTTGCGAGACACCATATTTTGCAGTCAGAAGTCATTATTGGAGGAGGCCACTTCCGTCAGGAGGAATTATTAACACTGGGTGGCTGATGCCTGAAAATAAAAGCACAGGAACTCAGAGTATTTTCGATCGCGTCTCGACTGAACTTTCTCAGACCCTAATCTGTCGCTCTAGTGTAACACCCAGACAATCTATATCTGAAAGGGGGGCAATCAATCAAATCGCGGCCTGGGCACGTGGAGGGGAGCGCACAGCTGACAAATTGAGGGCAGCTGACCAGCCGGCCGGGTTAGCCGCTCAGTCCGGCATTTTCACGTTTCCTTCTTCCTGTCACGTCTGCTCATCTTCTTCGTTCGCTACACACCCAGTTTTCCTGATTCTCTTGGTAGGACGCAAAACTGTGAGCCGGTAGACATTGGGTGCGCTGTCTCATCAGAGGGGAGTTTTCAGGGAGCGTCGCATCAAAGTTCAACCGTTTTGTGTTTTTGGAGGCGTAGCTGCATTTCTAAAACCTTCTGAGAAGAAGAACAATAAGCAGCTTCTGCTGGGATTCAAGGTCTCACATTTTACAGCAAAACAGGCCTAAAAACAAGTGTAATAACAACAGTAAGAAGGATAAGCAGATCTAGGCTAACTGTGTCAGTTGTAGGGGATAATATTGTCTCAGGCCAGCACAAATGCAGGCTGAACTTTTCCACTTGCTGCCACCACCTCTTTCCAATCCCTTGACAGACAGCTGCATGTGTCAGGGTTCCATATATAAGGATGACAAATGAAACAGATTGAAAAACATCCCCACACGGTTGAAAGAAGGGAGGGAATTACTTGGAAAGTGGAGGAGGAGAGC
Organism: Lagocephalus sceleratus; assembly: GCA_911728415.1. NCBI lineage: Eukaryota > Metazoa > Chordata > Actinopteri > Tetraodontiformes > Tetraodontidae > Lagocephalus > Lagocephalus sceleratus. The sequence continues at coordinate 6,843,853 of CAJVRN010000116.1, forward strand.
GCGAGAACATGATGAGTGAATGGATCCTCCAACCTGATTAAAACACAAAAACTTTATGGAACCAGAAATAAAAGCAATGTCCCTTTTCTGAAGAAACTGCGGTCCTGCCGTGTTAAACAGAGTAGGGGCGTGTGCACAGAAATATTTGGTTAGCATCTCCGCAAAATACAGTTGGATGAACTGGGAGTTGGAAGAAAGAGGTCGTCAAACTCTGCTGTAAACACTTCCAGGTGAAATAACTCAAGTTTTCCTCCCACTGACAAAAGCCAGGGATTTCATCGGCTGAGTCAATCATGCAAATAAATGGCCCTTAACAACACTAATGATGCAACAAGCACACTGTGTGTGACACAAGATGCTTTTACATAGTTTCCTACTCGACAAGTAATTAAAAGATTTGCTCTTGTGCATTTTCTAAAGGGAGAGATTGAAGGTGTTGGCAAGGATTCACCCCACTGTAATCAAATGCTGTAATTACGTCTACAAATAGAAACCAGTCAACTCTGCCATCTAGTGGGTACAATTTACACATACACAATAAAAAACAAAACTGTAAAAAAGGCACGCATTTGAAGATAATATAATCAGATTGTTACAAATATTAAATTCAAATAATTAAGAGACACGTCAAGGGTAGAATTTATGTGAACATAAATGGTTTTGGCACCCAGAATGAAACGGAAAGAACCAATAAACTTATACGGGCCGCAGATGCCCTCTGCTGGCGAGAGTCTGTAACTACACCCAAAAACGTGCAGATTTTACATCTGGGCTCAATCTAAACCCTAAAATTGTACAGGAATTGAAATTCAGATTATCTCTACAGCTGAGGGGAAAAAAAGGATCCAAATAAGAACAGCTTCTGTTGATGAGTAACAGAGAGAGCACAGGCGCAAATAAGCCCACATGCCAGGAGTCACAGATACTCTGTAAATCTAAGGGAATTCAAAACATTCACAAAATGTTGGTGGTAAGTTTATGGAGTGAAAGCGGAGTTTTTTAGTTTTTTTAGTAGAGTTTTTAGGAAGAAAAACCTCAATAAACTGAATATTGTCATTGTGACATGTTTACCAGGAAAAATATGAACCAGAATCACAATAATGTAAGGGTGTTTTTAATTTCTCTTAGATGTGTGTATGCATTATTTAAACCCCCCATTGAGGAAATTCTATTGTACACATCAAACAATACACAACTCTTTAAAACTCTGTCATTGTCAGAAGCTCAAGATTGATCCCAGAACGGCCTAAATTTTTAAAAATCCTTCAAACGAGTGAGGAACTCTGAATAATCCAGATTGAAGCGCCTTTCTATCTGTAGATGTTCCTTTTATTCTGCTAATTTCTGCCCTGGAGGAAAACAAAACAACTGTCAGCCTGAGGACAGAGATAAAAGAATAAAGGAATTTTATTTATACCTGGGTCTATATGTCTGATAAGATGTGGGGAGGGTTTGTGGTTACCATGCGCCTCCCTCATATTTGAGTTTTGATCCTTCTGCAAACGACCTGTGTCTCTCAAACAACCAATCAAAGCCAGTTCACCGATGTAAGAGTTAATGGTGTCAGGCACCAGCTTGGACGGAGAAATCATGCCCTCTCTATCGCCTGTAGGCTAAAGTTAATTTCAAGCTTGGAAGAGAGCCAATGTATATTTCACTGTCACACCTAAAGACTAATGATCCCCCTCCTTCATAAATAAAGAATGAAATCAAATGTGCAGAGAAGATAATAGTTCAGATCATCCAGCCGAGCACTTGTGATTATTGATTTATGGGAGGTTTCAGATTCTTTAGAGAAGTCCGGTTGTGGGAGCATTTCAGAACAACTCCCGATGATCATTAGATTTCTCTGCGAAGAAAAGAGAGAGAGAGACTTTGGACTCATTTATAAGGCGTGTTTGAACGAGTTCTAAACAGAGACATTCAAAACATATCACCAGTGTGCAAACTCTTGAGTATCTAGACATGGGCAGCAGCGAATTGATTAAAAATACTAACAAAAGTATTTAAAAAGAGAAACAATATGGATATGGTCACAATGAATAAATAAATCATGAAAAGGTGTGAGCCATCATGACGTGTTTTGCGCTGATGGATAAAAAAAAAGCTGTTGTTCATATTATAGTGTATTTCTAGTTGTTTCCTGTTGACCCCCCTACCCCCCACACACACACACACACATCATCCACCACCCTCACACTCTGTGAGGTGCAGCGTGTGCGGTGACGGGCTGTAATAAAGCTGTCACACAGGGACAAAATCTGGCGACACTCAACTAAACCCCGCACAGCTGAGGCAGGAAGCGGAGAGGCCGACGCTTGTGCGATAAATCCCGAACCACCGCCGCGTCCCCGAGAGCGCAGTGCTGGAATTTCAGGGGCTGTTCATCCGGGGGGGGGGCAGGACGTCAGACTGGCAGCGCAGAGGTGAGAGGTCACCGGGACTAACTGAGGGACTGCTCTGTCAGGACAAAACCCTTGATAAACACTGAGAGGCGGGGCTTACACGTGCATATTCAACCGCAGGTAATGCACATGATGCGCTGTAAAAAGATAAAAACACGTTAGCTTTTGTCTCCTTGAGCCCGTATTTGTAGGACAAACTTTTTTTTTTTTTTGTGTGTGACTACGTTAAACACAGGGCAGAAACGCGTGTGTGTTTAGAGCCTCTCTGACCGCAAAAAAAAAAAAAAAAAACGCACATTTTTTCTCGGTAACTCCAGTGACGGCATTAAGCCTGGACGAAACCCAAAGGCACTATATCAATCACAGCAGGTACATATTATTCAACCAGGGGCTCGGCGCTGGGCTCAAATATTTGCTCAAGCGGGGCAGCTGGGAGCGCGGGTCAGAGCGTGGGAGAGGACGGAGGAGTCACCGTGCAACAGGCGAGCGATAAGCGCAGGTTCACGCCCTCCCGTCCACGGGCCCGGAGAGACTCTGAGCCGCAGGAGACAGCAGCGAGCGCAGCAGACAACAGGCTGACAGTGACAGTGACATTCACCAATGACGTAATGATGCATCTGAATACCTGACACACCTCAGAGAACCTGTGTGGAGCAGTCGGGATGTCATAAGTTCTATTTCTAGCCTCCGCGGACCTGCCGAGCATCCGCCGATGCATCCGTTTCCGCCTCTTTGCTAAAGCGTGAGCGGTAAGGGTGAGCAGCCTGGGACTCTTGTTCTGAACAGATACAGGACACATGCCGCGCGGAGATAAACGAAGAGCCTTTGTAACGATTTGTTCTGCGGGCAAACCGGCCCCGGCGCTCCAAAGCACTCGCCGCACGTTCCAACGCGGTTCCCGAAAGCTCCCAGATGTGGAACATTTGCCCAGAGTGACGGCTTCCAAAAGCCCTCTAATCACCACAGACCATCTGGGAAACAACTGGGCTGTGCATGATCCACTGGAACGAGACAAATACGGGCCAAAGAAGCACGCGTTTGATGATTTACTCAGATACTGAGGTTGTGGCATCCTCCTAAAGACACACCATCACACAAAGGTCCCGAATAAAGGTGAAATCCGAATTTTATTAGTCTGTGAAGTCCTGAGCACACACTGATAAGAGTGGTTTTGGCGTCAACCTGCTAACCAGCTAACAACACGGAGGTATGTTGATTTATTGCCTTGTTTACTTGTTTACTCGTGGTAAAACGCATTCTATTCAGCCGGAAAATATCTTCATCCAACATCCATCCAGGCCATTTCGAGCAAACCGTCCTTGCAAACTGGGAGAAAGCTGGAGCGACTATAGTAAAGTCAGGACTCACACAAGGAAAGGCCAAAATATTTATTTCGGGGGGGAGGAAAGAGAAAAACGTCTGAAAAGATTCTATCGCTGAATTATGTTGTTTGTTCCTGCTAAAGGTCAGAGCACATACAGCAGCAGCCAGAATGGCCTTTCTGACTAATCATAAGCCGTGAGTCTTTGTGTTTGTGCAGGGTCTTAGCTTGACCTTCCAAATCTTAATAGCGTCAACAAAAATAATGCTATTCAGATGATTTATGAGTATTTTCTCCGTCTCTTTTTTAACTCCGGTGCCAACATTCAACCCGGGTTGAGCAATCAAAGAGGAAAATAAGCATTTAATTACAGTGATTTTACCTGAGCCACACTTGGTAATTAGCCCAAAGAACCCGTCCCCTCCTTCAGCCTGACAGGCACCAAACGGTGTCTGGTTTCAGATTACCACAGGGATTATTCAAGTTCAACAACTCTGTCAGCAGGAAATCAAAGGCAAACACACACACGGCTAAGAGGCTTTAGATTCACAGATTCACTCTTTAGGCAACATGCTGACCAATTAAACCGAGATCCATTTACTGAACTGCCTCCTGTAAAACTACATATATGCATTTGTGACCTCATGATGAGGAAACAGCTTCTTTTAATGAAGTTTAGATGAAAGTTGTGCATTCTGGGCTTTGCTTCAAAGAAATGCTGAAATGTAATGGCACTTATGCCCTGCTTTGTTGTTATTGTGTTCCAAACTCTGGAATATCTGAATATCTGAGTACACAGCAGCAGCAGCAGCAGCAACTGGGTCTTAATCAGCACCCGGGGCAGCCGCACACATCAGAGGGACACATATGTTCTGCATCCGAACGCACCGCATACACACTTTCCTGCAGTGATAGCAGATGTCAGGTGCCCACCCTCCAAACACACACACACACGCAAAGAAACTCGTGAGATCTGAGGTCAACAGTCAGCGCCCAGCATCAGATATATGACAAGAGACTGAAATGATCTCTCTCTCTCTCTCTTTCTCTCTCTCTCTCTCTCTCTCTCTCTCTCTCTCTCTCTCTCACACACACACGCACACACGCACACACACAAACGCACACGGACATGAGTGAAATGCTGCAGAGCAGACAGAGTTATTGAGTCAGCAGCCCCCGCCATCAGAGCTCTCTCTAACCAAGGGCAGCGTTCTACACTTTGTCCTTCTGCTCAAGCGACATCGGCTGGCAGCCGCCACCGGCTCTGATTCTGGGGCTCTCTTTGTGTTGGCGGCTTGTTGTTTCTGTAGCGCTTTCGGGGACTGATCCTGAAGCACCCTGAGAGGGAGCGTATGCCTGCCTCTTCTTGGTGGCTGCTGGGATACGCTCCTTCTTCCTCAGGAATAACTGGAAGGGTGTGTTCCACTTTCTCCTAAGAAACTCTTCAACTGGTGCTCCACTAAATATAAATCAGGCACTTCGACTGATCAAGTTTAATTTAAATATCGGCACTGCTTATGGGATTTTGGGGTTTATTTAACCGGCGTATACCTCACTCGGTCTTCCCCTGTTATGACTGGATTTTCACTCTTACGTAATCCCGTCTGACATAAGCCCAGACAGGAGCACAGATTACTGCCTGCAGAGATGGGAGAACCTTTCAAGTCTGTCGCAACCGTGCGGATGACAGGTTCGCAGGAGCCACCGCCTCTCCCCATTCTAGGTGAAGGAACCGCAAACTCGAAAGCACGCGTGTCAAAGGAGGCAGGTAGGCGAGCCAAGTTCGTCAGAGCTCTCCGCTGGATGCCGGGATTTTCGTTCGCTTCGGCCGTCTGGTCTGCTCGCGGAAATGAAAAGAAATCCCCGTTCCTCAAGCCCGTGACGTGCTAATCCATTCTCAGATCTCCGATAAGATGCTTAAACAGACTGATGCCCTCAAGTGTCAGAGTCTGAAGCCTTTGGACCAGCAGGGGCTCAGGGATCATTTTCCTGCACATTTATATGTCTGCTGATTGACACGTGTCTATTGGAGCATCTGTTCCAACCACAAGCTCCCTGAGTCCAAGGAAACCTAAATGTACGGTACGCGCTCAACACCGCAATGTTCCCAGGCAGCTCCAAGCTCACAAGCAATTAGCCACAGTGATAACACTTTAAATAAGTATAATTACTGAAACTAATTTCTGTAATGCTGTAAAGCTGCATTTAAATGCTCTGCCAGCCTTTGGACACCAAACAAAACAAGTCAGCAGCTCAAGAGCTCTGCTCATAATTGGCCTCTATTGACGTGCTTTCTTGATGAATTATGCAGCAGTAAAAGGGAACCGGCAAATGAAGTGATGGCTGCAGACAACACTGGGATAATATTCACACGTCATCCTGCACTTTGGACCAGACACGGAAATAGCAAATCGCCCTCAAAGGATGCTGACAAAATGTTACCAGATTAAAGATTGATGCCCGCCCAGTCATCGTGTTGCTGGAGCGCGAGGCTCCAGATTCATCACGAGAGCAAACATTTGATAAAAGTCGTCCAGCTGACGGACTGATTTTTCTGGACATCTTGTTCAAAATGAGGTGGGATTGGGGAAATTTGGGATTACAGGCTGCAGAGATAAAAACAAAAAAACAAAAAAAAAACAACACGTAAATCTGCCAGATGGCACATTTATGGAAACAGTGTAAAAGTCACACACAACCACAAAGCAGCTGAACGGCCACTTCTCTCTGGGTGGCTGCCTGACATTTTTGTAGATCCAGCCGGCGGGGGGGGGGTCAGGAATGTTGGGTAAATACTTAATAGCCTAATAGTTTGGCCTGTACATGCTGTAATGCTGTATACACAACAGGATTCTGCTCAAATCCGTCCGCAGCATCACAGACATGAACCTGCTTCTGCGCTCCGCACAGGTTCTGTTGCCCCGATATGTTCTCATCTGAGGCTGCACGGGAGGAAAAAAAAAAAAAAAAGCTGACAAGAAGCGTGTTTCTTGATTATCCTCCGCAAATTCAGCAGTTGAAGTGGTGGCGGTGGGGGGGGGATTTATGGTCCCCTCGGAAACCCACAGACGGATGTAAAACTATAAACACCACAAGCGAGATGGGAAAACGACAAAAGCCGTATGGGTTGTCAGTCAGGTCGTCAACAACTTAATGAAAAGTTTGCATTAACATTCAAATGCTCTGAACCTTCTCATTGCATGTCAGCAGCGCATAATTATTTCGTAAACTATTGGTATTTACGATCGGCTTCCGGCCGCCAGGAAACAAAGGGGAGGGCACTCGCTCTGCTCTGAGGGCAGTAAAACCCGAGTGATTGAATCAAGTCCTGCGCTGACCTCCAGCCATTCAAAACTCATAAAATAATCCCATTCAGCACAGGGACACACCTCTCGTCCACAGTATGGTGCTGAAATTCTGCACCTTCTCTCCTCTCCCACACAGAGGACGAGCTGATACTTGATGCTCACGCTGCGGGACTGGGACGTGTGCAGAACCAGAACAGGAGACGATAGAAAAGCACTGACAATTCAAAGCTTCACTGGCATGCACTTGCACCAGGCTAATCATTTTTGATGATTATTCCATTGGGAGTTTCTCCTGAGGCTTTCAAATGCCCGAACCCAACATCACGTAAACCTGTCAGGAACTAGAAGCAGCGCTTTTTCGCAGAGTTAGATGAAGTCAAAGAGGCTGACATATTGATCTGCCGGTGATTTGTTTATCAGCGCACACAGGCAAGCAAAATTACACCAATCTATACCAGCCAAATATGTAAAAACAAACCAAAACAACTCAGAATCTCCTGGATTATTCCCGGTAAATATTCCCAGTAAATGTCTGCACTAAAGTGTTCCAAAAAAAAAAAACAGGATGTTTCTGGGGTATCTCATTGGCAAATCCTCAAACTGTGCTCATTCAAACTGCGTATTCAATTTTTGAATTGACACACGTATAACACATTTCTACAGCATCAAGGATGTAGTTTTAATATTTCAGACAAAATACGCTCACATGTCTGGGAACATCGGGACTGGCCGACATGCAGTCATCCTGCTGAGCATGTTTTCATACAGTTGCACGCTAAGTGCATCTCCTAGAAAAGTACACTTGAATATTTAAGCCTGGTTGGGCTTATTTTAACAATGGCTTCTCCTGACTGAGCAGTGCTGTATCAACCAACATATGGTTGAAATCAGCAGAGCGCCGTGCTAACTGCTGCTAAACAGTCAGAGTAACGACAAACTGCTGCTTGCGGTTCTGCACTGTCAAGCTTAGTGGCCATCCGCATACTAAAATACAAAGAATGTCTCATATATTGCAGTTGGTCTCACTAGCATCACCATTTACTCTGCAGTATAAATTCCACTAGAAATTACTTATATGAGTATTACGCAATAACGCCCATCAATGCAAATATTCTGACATATTAAACCAAAAATGCACTGCTAAAGATATAGTTTGCATCTTTCGTCGTCATCATAGCTTTCACGCTTCACCTGCAGGAGCAGCTGGGCTCATTTTGAACTTTTTGAAGTATGACAGCCTGATGTGTTTGTGAGTCATGTTAACCAGCGCCACACAACAGAAGTGTGCCTGAATCACAATGATCCACTAATGAATAAAGTCCCCTAAATCTGTTTTGCCCTCGGAGGCTGTGATATAATGCCGGAATAAAAAAAACGAACGCCTTTCAGTCTTCAGACTCTGGGAAACTGCCACACGGAGCACTTAAAATTCATGAGCAGTTCAAAGACACGGAGAGGATTCAGTGAGGATAATATGGCATAATATCCTAAATTTATAGCCGCGGCATCGCAGTTCTTGCAACCATAAAGAAGAGCTGCTGTACTCCAGCAGAGAAATTCAGTGTGCTTAAATAAGAGAGACAAAACCAGATATTCCAAAGTAGATCCTTGGATTAAAAAACATTCTAAAGGACAGATGATGAATCAGCGCTGAACGACAGCCCTGATCGCCGAGCAACACTCCACTGCAGCGCTGATGTTACATTGCCAACACATTTATTTCTGCAAATCCTGGTTTTAAAACAGGGACACAAGCTGTTGTCTAGAGCAGGAGGGTGCAGTGATCACACTCTTTCCTGCCCACACCCAAAACAGGCGGGGGGGGGGAGCACGTTCAAATGTAACAAAGTTGGCACGTGCCTCTGAAATGGTTTCCAACACCAACTTAAGATGTGTCAGTTCAACCAGGAAGTGGGCCACGTGAATTCAAACCAGGAGGGTGAGAGTGTTTTTGACAGCTTTTTTTATTTGTTAAATGTCACAAAAGAAGAAGCTCTTCCAAACTCCCCAGAGTTCAGCTCAGAGAAAGGTCTGAATAAATAACAAGGAGAAGCCACCACACTTTGCCCGTGTCTGTCTGCTATTTGCTCAATATTCCTGAGTAATCATTAACTTTTGTGGCCGACTTCTACAGAACCTGCGAGCAAAGGTTCCATAATTATGCGCGCGTATATCTTAAAGCTGTATTCCAGTGAGCCTTTCATGAATTTGGGAAGTGAAATCTTGAAATCAACAGATCTTTAATGTGTGTAAAGTGTGCGAGTATAAGTGTGCAAAATTTCTGATGTTAGAGAAAGAAGCAGTGCTTTGAATTACTAATAATTGTAAGTAGGTTTTGGTGTCACGCTGGGTGTGTGGGGAGGGAGGGTGTGAAACTTACTTGATAAAGCAACGTGCACCTTCAAAAGTATATCCTTCTTCCCATCCAGTGGGCAGGTCTATTAAAGAGGTACAACAGAGACAAGCATGAGTACAAACTGGTTCGACAAGCAGATGTGTGTTAAATAAATAATGTGTGACGGTTCCCAGCTGTCAGTCTTCACAATCGTGCATAAATCCAAAAACATGTGCTTTAAAAGGTTACACGAAATAAATAAAACCTTCATCAAAACGCATCTCACACATACAGCGTCTGTCATTGTTTTTTCCCCCATTTTCTATCAAGAACATTGAAAAAATTCAACAGCTTCCTTCAATAACTTAATGAAGTCTCTAATCTGCCAAACAAGCCTGTCATTTTCACCATGTTTTATTGCAAATAAAAACAAGAATGACAATAATTGCTGGGCTTGGAGAAGCCTACTACTACTACTACTATTATTATTATTATTATTATTATTATTATTATTACACTTCCCCAGTATATGTCAGGCTGAGATGTGAGGCTTTCCTGTCAAACACTGAAAAAACAACATTGGTAGACTCAAAAGATCATGTGCACTTTGTGACACATCTGTAACATCACACTGAGGGCAGATTCAACATTAACCACCAGAAACACTCCTAAAGTTAAAGCAGCCTGCAGGAATTCAGCCCAATATTGATATAACATATTGGCCTATGGTGGGGGGGTAGGGTGAATTGTAATAATATATTACTATTTTGCATTTTTTAATGGTTTCAATTGGCCAAAAATAACCACCAGTATTGCAAAGTTTGGAGTTCAATTCAAGTCAGAGTTCAGGTTTCAGAACATATTAAAATAATAAGAACAATAATAATAATAAAAAAAAAGATTACATGTGAAGGGAGCCTTCTGAAGTCTTGAAAATAAATAAATACAAAGATAGTATTCAGAGTGTGCACCGCAGAGACAAATATCAAACAGCCCACCCAGGCGAGTCAGAACTCAGTGGACCAAATAAATAAAAGACAAAACCTCCTCCAGTCTGCACATTTCCACCCTTAAACCTGCACCAAGCTGCTGAAAACTCCAGGCGTCTACCATCATGGGGCAAGAACACTGGCTTCACATATGCATCAGTGGGCACTAGTCCAGATGTGTCCAGCTGTCAAAGGCGAGGTGACGGCTGTGGGGGGGGGCGCTCCTATAAATTGGGGCTGCATTATCACAAGTGCAGATGATCCATTTGCAGATCCAGCACATGTGCGGTTGTTGAGGGGGTGTCAAAGATAACTTCCTCAAAGGAGGGGGGGGTCATTCTACACCCCCCCCCCTCTCTCTCTCTCTCTCACGGCCACCTGACGGCGAGCACAAGGGACGCAGGAGCCCGACCTGACCCCCGCCAAGCGACACCTTACCCGGAGTCTTCCTGTGGCCGGTCAGGACCGCCTCCCCGCCGCCTGGATGCAGCCAGGTCGTACTCTTGGCTTCTTCGCTGTTGAGAGAGAGAGAGAGGGGGGGGCGGATAATTCATTTTAGCGCCGCGCTCTCCGGAACACGAAAACGGGCAAAACCGAGCGGAGGCGCCGGACTTACTTAATGAAGAAGAGGCGTCCGTCCCGAGTGACGCCGTAACTCCAGGAGGGAGGCAGAGCCGAGAGCTGGAGCTCCGCCGCCATGACTGCTCAGACTGGAGCACGGCCGCGCGGCTCCGCTCTCGCGCTGGCGGCGCGTACACGGAAACCCTGGCAACGGCGGATGGAGAGCACGCGGGGCGGGAGAGCACGCGGGGCAGGGCCACAGAGTGTCACGAGGCTGCACACCTCAAACCTGCTGGGAGGAACACCCCCCAACAACAACACCCCCCAACAACAACACACAACAACAACAACAACACCCCCCCAACAACAGCAACACCCACCCAGATCTCTGATCTCTGCAGGCTGGATGATTTTTTTCAAGATATCCCTCAGAAGGATGATTATCATAGGGCCCAGGACCTGTTGGAGGGGAGGGGGGGCCAGGTCAAACATCGATCTGCTGGAGCCCGTGAGTTTTTGGAGTGGATCCTGCAGGTGGGCTGTAAAAAAGCTTGTGTCTTGTGGGTTAATGGTCCTCGTCAGGAACAGCCTGGGCAGTATCGGTTTTACTGGAAGTTTGTTTCTGAGCTGCAACGGTGAAGAGGATGGATGACTTGAAACCCCCCCAAATATTTCTACAGGAGACATCATAAAGTACTGCTTTTTTCTTGCCACACTGGATCACAACTCCTTAACATCCACCAACATCTGGCTGAGACAATAGGCAATTACTTCCACTAGTAAACAGAGTTATTTATTGGCTCCAGGGTTGATTAGTCTCCTCAGCACTTGACTGGCCGATAGAGTCCCCATGGCTCCCCAAAGACCTCAAAGACAGAAGGTTCTTCTGTGGGCTGGCATGGAGGATCCCTCTGATCTCACATTCAGGAGGACTGATCAAGACTAGAACCGATCAACTTCCACTGCACAGGTCCTGCCTCATCTTTACTTTTAGGTCTTGGTCTCCGCCTCTGCGCCATTGTGCCGTGGGACTGCAGCGTCAGCCTTTCAGGCCGCACAAAGACGGGTCACCCAACACCACTACGGCCCGGCAATGTGACCCATTGTCTTCTGGACACATGGTAAGCTGCTGTTTTTGAGGCAGCTGACGGTGACGGTGGGAACTGAATGTGAGCACCAACTGCCAGGTCATCCGCTTTCTATAACAGCGGAGGCAGCAGTTGGAGAGTTAGACGTTAACCCCTCGTTCATCGCTGACTGGTGTGTCTAACAAATGTGCACGTGCGGGGCGACAACCATCATCAAGGCGGATTACTGCCCGCTGTATTGACGGAGTGTCAAAGGGCTTGAGTATATTTCCATATTTTTCAGAGAATGAATAGGTTTCTGGTCTCTGGTATAATCCCTTTAGGAATATCTAAAATAAGATCCACTGTGCGGAAATAATTGGATTAGATCCCAATACCTGCATGTGCCTGGATACCCGTGGGATTTGAAAGCCAGGTAGAGTCTAAAAGACTCAAATCGTGCTTCTTAATTTACCACCCTAATAGTAGTATTAGGCCTTTTTCGCTATTAGAAAACATTGTCACCTGCAAAATGCCTGCAAAACAGCCAAAGTCTCTGCAGCGATAAGCACACTACTACGAGTGGGGCTAATTTGCATCCAGCACTGTGGCTCTGACAGCTTTCTTGTATTTCCAAGTCACAGCCCACGTCTTGCCAGGGCAAACGATAAACTCCTCACTGTACTGCAGCTCATCGCGAGCACTCAAACAATTGAGTGGCTAACACGAGGGCCTGAAGCGATGTTTGTTTTCCGACAGAGAGTGGATCTTGAGGAGGACGTCCAAGTGTGTAAAGACTGACTGATCAATGGAGAAACTGCGATTCCACAGGAGGCAGCAGTCGGAGAGGCGCTTAACTGAGACTGTTGCATTAATGTGACGCAAACCCACCCCCCCAGTGATTCTGAAATAGACGTGGAATTTGAGACTGCCCCCTTTTACGATTGCATAAAAGAAACATGAAATGAACAAAGGCTTTCGCAAAGTCTCAACTCATCCGCCGAAAATATTAAATCATGTCCTAAGGAGGAGCGTTTGAATACGAAAGTGCAAGCGAATCGTTCGGAAGCTCTGAGATTGTGCAACGCGTTCTTACGTAATTCCACCGTGTGAGGAAAGCTAAAGGTTCTCTCCTCAGTGACAGAGGCTAGACTGGAGGCATCAGAATATAATTAATGGCTGCACATTATCAAGCAGCTGTCGGAGCCCCCCCCTATTTTTTTTTCTTTTTTCTTTTTCCCGATGGTAGCAGTTTGGCAGCGGCCTCGTGCCTGTCTTGTAGAATTGAAGGAGGTCTTCTCTGCTGGAAGCTTTCACACATATTTAAGCAAAATCACGGCACTCTGAATTTAGCACGGTGCCTCCAATGTATAGAAACGGCACAACTCCTCGGTTTAAAGCGCACCTCCGTGACAATGCTGAGCAGGTATTAGACATCAACCTCTTTTTTTAAATATGATAATCTGACCTCCCTGCAGTCGCTGCTTCGAGCCCCCCTCGGTACAAAATAATGAACGGGAATCCTTCTGTCTCGGTCAGCATCATAAACTGCTTTATTAATAGCTATTTGTGCTTAGTGAGCAAGTCTGCTGTGAAAGACTCACTTTAATCTTTCGCACACGACTTGAGTGGCTCTCCATTGATTGCGGCTCACGCCATTAGTCAAAAAAAAAATAAGAATTCCACCCTTTCATTTAAGTAATGGAGGAGATTATTATATAAAATGGACCAGTTCATCAGGAGCTGGATCTGGTTGGGGGGTCGTTCCGCTGCACTGCCTGGCGCGGGTGTGATCCTCGAACATGCAGCGCTGATTACAGCTCATCACTTGCGCTGATGTCATAAATCCTGACAGGCGGACCCCTCGGTTTTCATCTTCACAAGAGCGATGCTGTGCTTTCACACTGCAGCATGTTTATGCTTAAGTGGCATATTATAGATCAGTTCTTGGAGGCTGAAAGGGCTCTTTCAAAGGCAGGGATTATCTGGCTCCAATTCCAATTCCACCTCACGCATCGTTATGGCGGTGCACAGAGGTAGAGACTCGCTAAGGACACAACAACGACAACAAAAACATCTGTTTGGCTCTTTAATACGGAGGATGTGTCATCTCCGAGTCCTCCCCTGTTGACACACATCCTGTGTCTGATGGGAAATTGGAGCAGCGTGACAACGGGTCACGAGCACCCTCACAGGGCAGCCGGGGTCATGGGAGTGAGACCAAGAAAGCCCCAAGTCCTGGAATAAACCTTTGGGTCAGATGACTTGAATCCTCAAGTGCAACATTGATATTTCCAAATAAGTCAAATCTAAAATAGCTCCCTTTGTTTCACATGTCAGAGTAAACGTTACGAGACTTCAGCGTCGGCTGGTGGCTCTCTCTGGCATCGGAAGGCAGCGCGCTATCCATCCGAGATAAAGTAACCTTCACGGCTATTAATTAAAAAAGTTTGGATTAAAAGAAGGGAAAGTAGCGAGATGTGTGACCTCGCCTTTGACATGCCAGTACACATATTTATGTATGAACATCTGCTCTGCTTGGGGCTATTTTCAGCCTGGAGTCATTCAAACTCAAGGTCACGCAGCAACAGCACGCTGCATCAACACTGCAGAATCAAAGTTCAGCTGTTGTTTTGGTCCCGTCCTGATCGGTGGCACGCCGAGAAGCCGGAAGGTTTACAACTCGCATAGGGTGCTGTTGTGGAATTCATACACTAAATGAGGCATTATGTCAGACTTTAGTCAGAGTAGAGTTGGCATAGAACTCATGTCCCTCTCTATCTGGAGCTCTGACAAAATCCCAAAGATAATTACTAAATTCAGCACAATGACCACAGACGTTACTGGTTCACAACTTAATTTAATAGTTCAGGTCATAAACGCCTTGAAATGAGTTGAATCCAACTGATATTTTCTGGATTTCAGATCAGACTATACAACCATTAACTGACTGAAGTGATTCAATTGAGGTGAAGCTCATGATGGATCTCTTGATGGTGACACTATTGTGGATTTTGCGCATGCAGCAGATTGCATGTTGTGCTGAGCCAGCGTCCAGCGGTCATTGTAGCCGTACGAGTTATGTGGTCAGATGACCGGCGTCAGCAGCAAAAAAAAACAAAAAAACAGAAAAAACAGAAAAAACAAAAAAAACGGCAGAACTGAACGGAAAACGACACAAAATTGAGAAGTGGGAGCGAAGGATTCTGGGACATTTCAATGGGTTCCCTCTTCCGTCAAGAGCGGCGTAACGTAACATCTTCTCGTAAGATAATGAGAGGATTGCATTCCAGGGTAAACCAAGCAATAATTGAATGAACAAACCTTGACGGCGACCAGCGGTGTGTGTGTATGTCAGTGTATGAGTCTGCAGAGGTTGTGTCTGGGCCGTACACATGCCCTGTTGCTGAGCCTCATTACGTATGCAGAACCATCTCCTTTCTGCACCGCGGACCGACCGATGCAAAGCGGGTCAGGCAGGCGGAGAATTTCTGCTGGTAGCTCCCCTCATCAGCAAGTATTGATTCTTCACTTATCTCAAATGCAAGCTGGCTGCTATGAAGCTGCACATCTGACCTTCTCGCACAAGGAGAGCAGAGCGAGGGAAGGAAAAGTTCTTCACGATGGAACAAGGCATCGGCCTGATTGGCGTGTGGAGAAGGTTCGTGGATGGACTAATCTGTCTTCTGCTGTCTTTATTGCATTAACTCAGCTCCACCTGTGTGCATGGTGGGGGGGGGGGTGTTCTTCTCTGTATAAATGGCAGCAGTTCCTTTTGACTTGATGCCCCCCTCAGAGGGTGTTTACACATTGTGTGGTATTCATCTGTCCCATGTCTGGCCTCCATTCACTCTCACACTGGGAGCGCTCCTCAGAGGGTACAAGACTATTTTGACATGTGAAAATAAAGCCGCGCTAAAAGCTGCACTGCATTGAAAATGGGGTGTAAAACTCTGGGAGCACATAGACAAAGAACTTTAAAGGACAATGATGGAACTGTGCCAAAGAAAACTCCCCGGTGTGTTTGCGCACGCCAGCCTCTTCCCATTCACTTACATGCATATCAAAGCATAATTCCTTGAACCAAAGACGTCTTTTGAGTCAGAGTAATCCTCCCAATATGGAGAGCTGGATAGTGACGCCACATAAAGGGATGCCATAAACATTCTGCTGCAAGGGGGTCTCTTCACAGTCTCTTCAAAATGGAACGTGTGTTTGAGTTCAGCATGGTCAGAAATCTCAATTTCAAATTAATCAACAAATAAATAACAAAAGTCACTGCAGATGATGTATGACATGCACGGATAATTTAACATAAAGCTACTATTTCATCAGAGCGAAAAGTGAAAACAGAAATTGGAATTATATGCAAATTTGAGTTCTTAATTTCTAATTTGCAAATCATGAATGCTGTGAAATGCATAAATAGATATATTTATCTAGCCGGGCTAAATGAGTCTCTAAGAGATTAGGAAGCATCATGCGGTGTAAAATAGTCAAACACAGCTAAGGATAGTGTCTTTTTTTCTGCAAGGATGTAAAAGAGACGAAAAGGGAAGGGCACATTTTGGGAAACGTAAATTTAGATGTAAGGGAAAGATCTAATGCCCCAAATTTATTTGGCACACATCAGGTTTAATAAGGAAAGAGGCGTCAAATGCAGAGATCTCATGACACGACAAAAAGGGGATTTCTATATTAAGTGTAAAACTGGAGCTGGAGTTGGAGGGCTTCATTAAGGGTCCGATTACGTCCTGTTCTACAGACAGATGTCACCCAGACCATCTGGCAAACATGAGATGGTGGAATCCCGTGGAGACCCTCCCTGTTCCTGCAGATACAAACAAGCGCTTCGAGGATTCGTGGGAGGGAAAAAAACAGATAAGTGGAGGAACCCCCTGGAAATCCATGTTTGTTCGCTCTGGTTGAATAGGAAGAGAGGGATTCATTAAGAGACACAGAAAAATTCTGTTTATCTTAACTCTGCCAGAGTAAACGGTTCATATGCTTTTCATTTCACCACAATGTGGAATGTGCGTGATATGGTTTAAAATCCAGTCTTGAGCTGAAACAACCCGTCAGGCTGTTACGGTTACTTACAACCGAGAGGGTCTATAAATGGTCCTGCCGCCCTCCACACTGCCTACAAGATAATGAGAGAGGCCTTGATTGAGTGTACACCGACTGTCATAACAGGTGTTTCACCTGTTTCTTATTAATTATAGCCCTGAGGTTGCCAAGCAACCAATTAATTAGCAGAAGCTCCAGAGAGGGCCACAGAATGGGCAGTGGTTCAGGTTTCTATGCACTCCCTGAGTTGATGGATGGAACAACGCTGCCAACCTCCCAAATCTCCAATATAATAATTCAGAAATAGTTTCACTCAACGTCCAACCAGGCTCACAGATCAGGCTCTCTAACCTCCTGACGTTAGTTAAATGTTTGCAGCCTCTGATCATAAAGCTGCTGTGTGCCTGCAGAGTCACCCTAAGTCTCATTTTCCTGCTGCTGGCCTGCGTGGTGTCATACATACAGATGACCTGGCTCATGGGTAAATATCGATACTTTCACCGGGTCGATGGCAGAGAAGGCATGCCTACTGTGGACCTTCCTGACAGGCTGTCAGGCAGCATAAATTCAAAATGTCGGCATCTGACACCTTTTTATGCTTCTGTCAACACATTTTCAATCCTGCCCGGATCTCCCCTGACGGCGAGACGGCTTCGCCGAATCTAACAGCGCAACATCTGGAGTGACGGAGATGAAAATGATCGGCAGTTTAAGCAAATATTGTGATAAATAATTCAATAACTGTGGAGGGTTGTGGGGGGGGAAAAAAGTCTTGTTATCAAAATAGAACCGGTGGAACTTCCACGGCCTACATGACTGGCAAGTAGATGAGGCACCTCGAAAGACGGCCGTGCTGCCTTCAAGTGACTGACAATGACGATGATGCTGGTGATGGATGGAGGTGAGGACAAACTTGTCCAAGCCTCCCTTTTCTGTGCACATTAGAGGCAGTTTGTGACAGGTTGAGGAAACCCACCAGCAAACACAGACCCACACATATCCCCCCCCCCCAACCCCCCAACCCCCACCCCGAGCTGTCTAATCGAGGGTGGCGACGCTGAACCCTTTAACACGAGCGCACAGATCAGGCTGGATGCAACAGCCGTGTGAGGCACGGGCGAAAGCTAAGTAGGCTTCTCTGTCACACACCCTTTCATCACTCTTGGCAGCCACCGAGGCCAAAAGACACCAATTAATCTCCCGTGGCTATTATGGGTGCGGAAAGGCAGTTAAATTGGACACGAGGAGCATACTGAGGCAGGTAATCAATGCAGCCTGGAACCAGCTATACTAGAATAACTGCTGTTAATGGTATTGTTTGTAAGGGTATTCATTAAATTAACATTCTTCTTGTTGGTGACCTCGAAGCTTACAATCTGTTGGTCAATTTATTGGATTCAGCTTGTAAATGGCTTAAGAGCCATTAGACAATTAGCAGACTCCCAAGGAAAAGCGTTGGAGTTCATTAGAGGATGTGCATTTGTCAGTCTGTAAATGTTTTCTGAGTTTGTACCGCCGAGGATTGCTTTTGTAACACCAATAAACTGTGTTTTTTTTCTCCGACTGCCCCCAACCTCAACTTGCTTCTGACTGTTTACTCTTGGCCGAGGCCTCTCCTATTTACCGCCTGTTGCCTCAGAGCAGCCTGGTCGGAGCAGAATGGAGCCTGGACAACAGAAACTCTGCGAGCCGGTTGTTTCGTTCAGTGGATGGCCACTTTGCTCGGGGGCATATTGGTATCCGTAACACGAGAGGTACCGGCACAAGGTGTCGATTTCACTTCCTTGTGATCAAACATCGTCAGCATTGTTCTAAACGACACTTTGGCTTTATGAGATACGGGCGTCTCACCCCGATTCTCCACTGTTCTCCCAAAGGTGAATGCTGAGCAACAGTGAAGGGCGGCCATCTGATTAAAGCAACTCTTCACAATAATGAGCCCGTTGTTATTATTATGATGCTCATGGCAACAAATACCAGGATGTGATATTTCAGCTGTGTCTATGTCTATTCTTATAACGATGCAATTGCTGTTCTATTTTAAGGTTTGCCCTGAAAGACTAAATAAAAACGAGTTATTTACTATGTGTTTGTTTTTTTTTTCTGTAGGACTGTCCTCCTGAGCTCTGCTGAGATGAGATTCTGTTTTAGAAAATCAAGGATACACACAGCTGCTCACCTCCCTCGTTACATCAGCTGTTCTCGCTGGTATTCTGCTGTTTGACTCACGTAGGCCAGTTAATACCAAATAAGCCAGCGAGAAACCGGCAGGGAAAACGGAACCTGGCTCGCATTTCCGAAATGTGCGCAGGTCTCAGCTCTGCGCCTGTTCCAGTCATGCGTCAGGTGGGGCGTCGACTCTGGTGTGCAGGGAAATCAGTTATATCTGCACGTCCAAAGTGATGATTCACTCACTCTGAGAACCGCGGGGCTGCGGGGTTCTGGTGCATCTGAGCCACACACACACACACACACACACACACACACACACACACACACACACACACACACACACACACACACACACACACACAAGCACTCCTGTATGCAGAGAGGAAGGTGCAGTGATGCAGAGATGGGGCCACATACAGCGCTTCATGGTCACTGCCTGGGAATTATCACATCAGACTCATTTTGCCCAATGGTTCTGACAGAGGTTGAGCCGTTCCAGCCCGGCGCGGACAGGAATGACTCCTGACTGTGACCACGCAATGGCCACTGTTGTGCACCAGTGATTTCCCGGCACACCAACAACAGTCGGATTCACACAGGCGACCAGGAAGCTCTGGTCAGAGTGCCTGAAACAACCAGCGAGTAATCAGTGGAAATGTCCTCTCTGACTGTTGCAGTTTGAAGTTTTTCCGTGCTCTGCCTGGGAGGGTTTTGGAGGATTTGAAACTAACATATCTTCTACAAGTTCCTGGTCTTCTGTAACCGATCTGCATTTATTTGCATGATGTATTCAAACAGCGTGCTCAGTAGCGACTGTATGACACGGCCAATTTGGAGGCGCATCAATTCAACGGGCTGTTGTCACAAACAAGATGACAAACCAGGACCTACCGGTGAGGCACGAAGCACTAGGCACACAATATTTGCCACACAACCCTCTAAATTGATTCCCTAAATTATTTTGAAACCGCAGCTAAAAGTGTCATTAGAAATGCATTGAGCGAGATTGGATGTGGGGATTTGGATATTTAATTTAGTGCGTTTGCATTTAGAATAAACTCAAATGAGCTCTGATCTAATTTAGATTTATGGGCAATTCCACAGTCATGACTAATGGCGTGTCAAAAATGGCAAAAAGGCATCAAGTGCTTATAGTTTAATCTGATATATTCAGAATCCTATACAATATACATAGAAACAAGACATTTCCATGCATGAACTATAATATTTAATAATTTATTCCCGAATAGAGCACACAACGCTATTTTAAACTGGATTAACTTGATATATTATCTAAGGTGGAATTTCAATACGAGTGCATCGAAATATTCATATTTATGCAAAACTATAAATATGATTATGCATACACAATTATAGAACGTATTCTTGCAATTCGTAGTAACTTAAAGTGGCCTTTTTTTTTTTTAACGCAAATTAAAATAGATTATCAGCAAAATGACGTGAACGCTGAACTACAACCACTGGAGCGTCCCTGTGTCGCTACATGAGAAAGGTGAACGTGACAGGTCTCTACCCACTCTGTCAGAGCCTGTTGTCAATAGAAGAACGCTATCAGATGGGCCAGGCCGTCACCTTCTCCCGTTGCTATACCCGCACACCTCCATCACCTGTCGCTCCATGGCAACGGTTTCACGGGCTTCCCTAGTAACCGCCGCCGCGGCGCCCCTGTCTGCTTTTAATCCCCTGTTAATATTTTAGGCACGTTTAAAAGTGCAGACTGCGGACCGCCGAGGACCATCTGAAGCTGAGGTAACTCTTGTGAATACTTGAATCGGATTAGGATTTATTTGACGTCCGAGAGGGTTCAGTGGCCGTCCGAGAGCGGTCGCCTGTTTTCTCTCGGATGGATGGAGGCAGGGCCGGGTTCTGGGTCTGCAGCCTCCGCCGTCAGAAGCTGATGGGAGGACGCAGAGGATGCGACGGAGAAGTCGCGCAAACGCCCTTCATCTGGCACCCGAAGCCACCTGGGAAGAGGCGCGGGGCCTGGCTGCTCCCGTATTCCCTCTCACAGGTTTCAAAAAGAGGCCCTGACAGTTGGGAGCCAACGTTCAAAGCCATTCTTCCACTCGTACTGTATATATTTTCAGAGCAAAGGATGTGCTTTGCACACAAAAACGCTTGAAACTATTTGCAACTGCAAAACACACACACACACACACACACACACACACACACACACACACACACATATATATATATATATATATATATATATATATATATATGACTATGCATACACAATTATAGAATGTATTCTTGCTATATATATATATATATATATATATATATATATATATGTGTGTGTGTGTGTGTGTGTGTGTGTGTGTGTGTATGCGTGTGTGTGTGTGCGTGCGTGCAGTGGTGCTTTAAAAACATCATCTGGAGTTTGCCACTTGAAATTGATCAAAATTCCGCATTGTGACACTGCCATGGATTGAACCGCCGAGAAAAGAAACGGCTGACAGAAATAGAACTGTCAGACGCACAAACTTTTTTTTTTTTTTTTTTCTTTTTGTAATGAAAGAATTGTAACTTTCCAGGATTACCGGTTCGGGATTGAGGGCTTGTTAAATGATGTCTGTGCAGGACATGTTGAGGAAAAGCAAGTCCCCTGTTAGCAAGAGATCTGAGATCCAGCATCTGTACCACAAATACCTGTCAGGCACCGCCATGTCTGTCAGCGACCTCCTCCAGTTTCTGCACAAAGAGCAGATGGAGCTGACAGCGGACGAGGACACGGCGAAGAGTTTGATGCAGAGATATGAGATCGAGGAGTCGGGTAAATGAGGGGATGAGTCGTGTGTGTGTGTGTAGGGGGGGGTGGGGTGGGGGGGGGGGTGTAGTGCTTTGTATTTACTGCTAATTACCCTAAATCGGTCCTCCCTCCTCCACCAGCCATAGAGAGCAAGTACATGACGTTTGAAGGCTTCTTCAGGTACATGGAGTCCAAAGACTGCTGCGTGTTCAACCAGGCTCACACGTCAGTGTACCAGTGCATGGACCATCCCCGTGTCCTATTACTTCATCTCCTCCTCACACAACACCTACTTGACCGGGGATCAGATTGTAGGGAAGAGTCACCTGGACGCCTACGTGTGGTAGGTCCTGATCTGCCTGGAGACACTGCTCACCTCTAAACAGCTCTCCTTCCCGCTGATGTGGCTTCATGTTTAGTTGCATGACAAGTGTGTGAGTGTGTGTGTGTGTGTTTGGGGTGTGCGTGCGTGTGTGTGTGTGCGCAGTGCTCTGAGGAAAGGCTGCCGCTGCCTGGAGATCGACTGCTGGGACGGGCCAGATATGGAGCCGGTGGTCTATCACGGTTACACCCTGACCAATAAGATCCTCTTCAAAGAGGTCGTCGCCACCGTGGAGCAACACGCCTTTGAGGTACTGCGGTCACAACTGGTCCTGATGGGACTTGATGGCTGGTCGCTCCAGTCGAAGGCTGGACCCTGACAGTGTGTGCCATGTGATCTTGTCTTGAAAGGTGTCTCCTTACCCCGTGATCCTGTCATTAGAAACCCATTGCTGTAAGCAGCAGCAGGAGATTATGGCCCATTATCTCGTCTCTATCCTGGGGGAGAAGCTGCTGAGAGCTCCCATAGATGATCCGAACACCGACGAGCTGCCCAGCCCAAATGTAAGAGCGCGACAAAGGCGCAGCGCGGTTGTAAGAATCTTTGATGCTTTTCAGAGCACAACAAAGGGGAAGTCAGAGCGTTTCATTATGAAGGGCCGCATTAGTCTGAGGCTCCTCTCCCCTGCACTCGTCCCAGAGGAGTAGCTGGACCAGGCCTGAATCACTCAGTGACTCATCACATCTAAAGTGAAGGGTTTATTCTCGCGAGCGTCCGTCATTATCCTCCTCCAGAAGCACTTCAGCTGATTGGACAGTTTCATTAAACTGCGGATTAAGTGCCATAAAAAAATCAAAACACCCCCCCCCCAAAAAAAAAAAAAAAAAGACGTAAATGCAAACAGATCTGTGCTTATTCCAAGTAAAACTGGCACTTCCTCAAGTGAATACACAATTATGACTTACAGATTATGCATGTATGAAGCGAAATGTGTCTAATCTCACTCTCCTAGTGACTGGATACCTGATTTGTGTCCTTTATCAAAAATATGAAAACCAGTCAGGTTTCCATAAGAGAGGATTAAGCGTCTAATGCGAAACATGCTCCGCGGAATGTTAGAGAGGGAGAGCCAAAGTATTTCATTTCCATGATATGAGCTCTTTAAGTTTTTTGCTGCAGGCAGAGCCCCAGTTATTTTTGCACGTTTCGCCTCAGTTTGATCACAGTGCCGCTTCCTCGCCGCGATTATATCCTAAAGAGACGTAAAGACGGTACAGGGGAGACGCAGCAGCCGGAGCGTGACTGCTTCATCTGCTGCTTCCAGTGAACGGAGCCCTTTCACGCTTTTTAGGGAAATTAGTGCTTCCTTTGAATACCGGGCTGACGACGCGGCCGTTGGGTGACGCAGCGCCGCGGCGGCTCCCGTTTACGTTCCCGTGTGTGTGCGTGTGTGTGAATCTGCGCTGTAGGACCTGAGGCACAAGATCCTCATCAAGAACAAAAAGCTAACGCCCAGGACAGACGCAGAGGAGAGTGTAGATGAGGGCAAGGATGAGGAGGGAGAGAATGAGGAGACAGAGGAGGAGGAGGAGGAGGAGGAGAGACAGAAGACAAAGGAAAAGCAAAGTTCTTCCAAGCTGACAGGGTCAAAGATAAAAGTAGGTATGAAGAGGAGGATGAGGAAGATTGAGACTGTTAAGATGGGAGCCTCCTCAAAGTGCATTCGCACATGTGTGGGAATCGAAGCAGTAAAATAATTTTAGATATCTTTGAGTAAAAAGGAGCAACTGCTTTTTTGTTGGTTAGCACATTGAACAGGTGGCAACATCGACTGCACCTCCAAAACAAGAAAGTTCCTCTTGATGTGCATCTGTAAATTATTGATCTTATTTAAGACCAGGCATTGAATTACAATGTTTTGGTGCATATATGCTGCATACGCACCTGATTGAAGTGAGAAAATTCAGTGTTTCCCTTGTTTCATGGTGTTTAGACTGATCCCAAATGTCTTTGTTTCGTTTAATTATTGTTTTATGAACTGAGCAGAAGAAAAAGGTGGTGGTGGCGGAGGCTTTGTCTGACCTGGTCGTATACACCAGGTCTGTGAAGTTCTCCAGCTTCGCACACTCCAGGGACAACCAGCACATCTACGAGAACACGTCGCACGAGGAGACCAAAGCCCGAAAGCTGCTGAAAAGCTCAGGTAAGAGGTCCAGGGACTAAACTAACAGCTACATAATCGGACAGGCGACCTCAGAAGGTCTTTAATTACGTCCATCAAAATGCTCTTTTCTCGGGCCTCAAGGTGTCACCACAGTGAAGTGCCTGTGACAAGACTCATAATTTGATGGGAAATTTGAGAGAAAAAAAAAACCAAACACGAAGTGTTGAACTTGGGTGATTCTGTTTTTACGAGCACGTCCGCTTGAACGCCAGTTCAGATGAAACCGAGCGGCTTTCTTGGGGCGCAGAGTGACACACCTCCTCCGTCGTGCCGGTCGTCGCTCCGTAACTTCCGGCCTCCCCTAAAGTGCTTCGCTTTCGTCTTTCCGAGGCGCGGACTTCGTTCGCCACAACCAGAGGTTCCTCAGCAGGATTTACCCGGCGGGCTCGAGGATGTCGTCCTCGAACTACAACCCAACGGAGTTCTGGAACGTCGGCTGTCAGCTCGGTGAGTCACCCGGAGACACAAACAGGAACCGGGAGCTGAGGAAGACCGTCAGGCTTTTGACCTGTGCAGGCGTGTCCGGTCATATCTTTCAAAACAATTGAAATAAGACAAAACACTGTTGACCCAGGAGTGTAATATGAAGCCAGTCAATAACAGCGCATGTGGAAATCAGTGTTTATCATTTTTTGATGAATAAGTATGAAAGTAGGCTTGTTTTGGCACAACGCCCGTTTCTATTTCAGTCAAGAGAGAAGCGCTTCATGCTCCTTTACTCATCCATTCATTGATCCTCTGTGGGCCACCAGTCGTTTCCGGTAGGGTTCAGGACTCCCTCTTGAAGTCGATCCCCCAACACGGTCAAAGCTGATTTAGTTTCAAATCGTTTGTTTGACTCGTTTGCGCGCGGAGCTTGAACGTCAGCGATTTAAATTTCTTTCTTTTTTTTTTTTTTTTTTTTTTATAAACGAACTCAAAGCATTCAGAGAAATCGCAAAACTTCAAAGGGAACAACGTGGCCGAGTGCCCTGTGGATTGGAGCGAAATGGACGTGTCGCTCCGGCTCGCCCCCCTACAGCAATACCCCCCCCTGCCTTTAATCTAGCTTCTTTAGATTCAGATGCGTGCATCGCCATACTGTAAATATTCCATCAAAACAGGAAGTAAACAGGCGTCTGGCCTCCGGCCTCGCTGTCTCAGCCGCCGCCTCACTGACTGAGCAGATCGGAGTTTCCGATGCTCTCCCGGTCGCTGCGGCGGAAAGCCGCGCCTTTCGAGAGCCGACGCGCCCCCCCCAAAAAAAAGCGACGTTCTTCGACGTTGACATTCGAAAAGCGCGGCAAAGGAGCGGCGGCCTCTATCCGAGGGCAGCGGCGCGCGTTACGCCGCAGGTGGCGCTCTCTAAAAGCCTCTGCGACGCCTCAGCTCGCAGAAGGCTTTTGAGCGTGGTGTGAACTTTCGCTTTCCCAACTGCTGACTGTGGCTCCGCTGTGGCCGCGGCTGCGTCGCAGTGGCTCTCAATTTCCAGTCGCTGGCCTGTCCTATGGACCTTAACGATGGCCGTTTCCAGGACAACGGAGGCTGTGGCTACGTCCTGAAGCCGCCGCTGCTCCTGATCAGCGAGGGACACTTTGATCCCAGGCGCAGCCAGCGAAGCCTCCGACCGACCAACCTGCTGGTCAAGGTACGGGTAGAGCAGCGAATAATCCAATCAGAGCGCCTTTGGGGATTAGGGGTGATGTCACAGGCCTTGGTGCGTGGCCCTGTGACTTTGGATTAATACCGAATGTGTGTCTGTTTAATTAGATTAATAAAAGGAGTGAAGAGAGTTGGGAATGTGCTAATTTAATTAGAAGCAGGCTGATTAAGAAAACACCATGGTCAATTATTTTAAGCATTTTCTGGAAATGAAAGGAATACCGCTGTTTTAACATAACGTGTCCATGACTCGTGAAAGAGTGTAAAGGACCTTATTTTAGTCCCATTACAGAAACTACTTTATTACTACAGCACTTAGTGGACTGTAATGTGGGAAATGTAATTTGATTTATATATGAAATATCAAATGTTGAAGTCACTTACTGGCGAAGAGATGGACACGGGAAAGAATTCACATTATGCAATTATGCACATTATATTCAATCTTATGCATATTTTCCTGCCTCGCCGAGTGTCCACTGGCAGGTTCTATCCATCTTCAAATAAATCAGACAAAAGGATGAAATTAAAATGTGATCGGGACGTCAGCGATTAACCTTTTATGCGTGAACATTATGTACTTTGATTGTCATGCTTAACAAACGGTTCGCTGACATGAGCAGCATTCAGAGTGTGGAGGCTCCAAGTTATTCATGCCCTCAGGAATACAACCTTCAGTTCTCAGGACACTCTTTAGCATAAAACTCAACAATAGTCTGCATTTGAGTTTAGATTTTAGGACATGCTGATGGAGTTGACATTCATGAATGCGGCCCTCCTTTAAAGGAGGTTGTGAAGTGCGCGGGGCTGCAGGGCTGCGGAGCGTGTGTAGGCTTTTTTGGATGGATGGTGTGAAGTTCCATCGCGGCCATGATAAGTGCGTGCAGGTCTGCCTTTGATCGCAGCGGGAGCAGAGGAGACTCGGCGGGAGCACAACGGGCCTGATCACGCTCCCTCTCCTCCTCCTCCTCCTCCTCCTCCTCCTCCTCCTCCTCCCCAGCCTCCCTTTCCTCTCCGCTTTTCTCTGCTGAGGCGGGCCGTCTGTTTGTCTCCAGGTGATCAGCGGGTCCAACCTCCCCATCCCCAGGGACAGGAAAGCTTTTGTCAGAGTGGAGATTCACGGGATTCCTTCTGACGCGTGCAGAAAGAGCACGCACGGCGTCAAGAACAGCAGTGAGTACGGTCCGGGCCCCCCCCCCACCACCCCCCCGCGCGGAGCTGCGTGACGGCTGACCCCGCGGCTCTCGTTTGCCGTCGCCTTTGCAGCCGCGAGCCCTCGCTGGGACGCTCACATGAACTTCAAAATCAGCACGCTGGAGCTCTGCCTGCTCCGCTTCTGCGTGCGAGATCAGACGGGCTTCCTGAGCAGCGAGTTTGTGGGCCAGTACACCCTGCCCTTCACCAGCCTGAGGAAAGGTGAGCCGCCTGACACTAAAGAGTGAGGGGAGGAGGAGGGGGAGGAGGAGGGGGAGGGGGGGGGGGGGTGGGTGATAAATGACATCGGGGGACATCGTGTGATTGTGTTCAGCGTCTCTGCCCCGTCAGCGTTACTAAAGGTTGTCTCCGCACCTTCACCTCTGTAAGCCGCGCTTACGCTCCTTTCTCCGTCCTCCCACAGGCTACCGCTGGGTCCCCCTTTGCTCACGAGACGGATGCAGCCTCGATCCCGCCTCCCTCTTTGTCTTTGTTTGGTATTCCTAAAAACAGCCCTTCACATCCATGGCTCATACACACAACACCATCCCCACCCCCACCCCCCACCCTCCCTCGCCAAAGAATACACAAGCATGGAGGCTGCAGATAAACAAAAAAATAACAAAACACACATATAAATAAATCAAAAGCAGAATATCCTCAGATATAAATACCAGTTATATTGTCAGAGAAGAGACGTGCCTTTTTCTTCCCTTTCTGCTCGCTCTGCTGCAGAGGAAGACCCCAGAAGGTTCCAGCAGGGCTGAACGCTCTCATCTCTCCTCTGAAGAAATCTCTGATGCACAATATTAATTTCCTTTCATTGAATTAATAATTGATGCAAGTGGAATTATTGTGGCGAGTCTGAACGCACACAAGAGTGGCACAACTTTTAGATTAATTACTTATTCCAAAACAAGAGACGCCTTCCTCCAATTAAAACCGATTGAAGCCAGGATCCATTAATACTCCATGCAGAGAGCCGCAGCTTCCAAGCGTTTCCTATTGCCTGAGCCAGCTGGGGGTAATATAAATAGCATTCACAGTGGTATACATTATTGAACCAAATTCAGTGCAACGAGGTCTATTTCCAACCTCCCTCTTCACTAAACCCCATGAATGGGTGCAGAAGAGTACAGGTCACTCAAGAGGAAGGCGGCATTCAGACAAGACCCGCGCCAGCGTCAGGGGAAGCTTTTGTGGCGGTGTTGGTGTGGGCGCGTAACAACCGCCTTTACGTGGCGGTGCATACTTCTGCATAAGGGCGCCTGAACGCCACTGATGGATGATAGGATGGAGGTGAATGTTAACTCACCCCCCAAGACCAGAGCAGCACTGTTAGCACCCTGCTTGATCTCTCTCACACACACACACACACACACACACACACACATACAAACACACACAACCCATCCACCACATTACCGCATACTCCACTGGTCAACGACAACTGGACGGTACTGGACCATCATCTCTTTAAACCTTCATGTCAGAGGACACCGTCAGAGCACCGATGGTGGATGTTGATGTGAATCTAATCTTCTTTTTCATTTTTATTCAACATAAATGAAAAAAAATGAACAAATGGTCTTTATTTGATCCGTGTTAAAAAATGTATTAAAAAAAAAACAAAACACAAAGTGTTGCTTTTCAAAGTAAACGTCCTTGTCTGAGTTTTACTCAGACGTGTAACTTTAATCCTTCACCAGTCACTTTTGTTCTGAGGAGGATATTTCCATATCATAAATAAGTAGTGCACAATTCTTTCTGTTGGAGTGGCGGTCTTCCTCGGCGCGACTGCTCCCTCTGGTGGCGGCACTCTGGAAGTGCAGCTCCCACCGAGGTCAGATCGCACAGTTCCCCAGAGGAAACCATTTCTCTTTATCGAGCAGCTCCTCCTCCAGTTTTATGTTGGTTGCAGCAACGAAAGTCTTTTTGCTCTTGACGACCACTTCCAACACCATCCCATACAGGACAGGGACAGAGCTGTACTCCAGCTGTGAACCCAGCGAGCATATTTTAGTCTTAACGAAGAGGAGAAATTGGACTTTTTTCTACGCTTTCATCACCTTGGTAACCAGTAGTTTTTTGGTTAAACTAAAATAGCAATCTAAGTGATGACTCATGAAATGAAAGGGTCAAAATGTACCAGTTCATTGAAGGTTGGATTGTCGTTATTGCGGACCACTTTGGTCTTCCTTTTGGAGCACTGCTTCGGGTCCGGCCTCAGACGCACCACCACGTAGGCATCAGGATTTGTTCCGTTTGAATGTTTCTGTCAAAAGGGCAAACGTGTCAGCGTGATCTCGACTCACTTCTGAACTCATTACTCGAGAGCTGCGCAGGACACTCACAATATTCTTCAGGTGTTTCACCAACACCGAGAGCTTACAGTTGGAGTACGAGATGTAGAGCTGGATCTGGGGACGAGCCACTGCGACAGAGCAGCGCGCAAAAGGCAAGAATACCGTCACTCTACTGAGACAGGTAATCCTTAAAGACTCCAAACTTGTCACGGATCAGAAAGTCACCTGTCGTGAAATCGTCTTGGACTTTTTTGGGCCCGTCCAGGAACAAGCTGCACACAAATTCATTCTGCGGGGCGAGGCGTGTTTGCAGGTTAGAGGCAGCTTTGATAGCAAACTGCTGAGCGGCGAAGCGGGGATAGAACCTACTCCCTTGCACGGTCCATCGAAAAGCTGCCTTAAATATTTATTCAGCAGAGTCACCCTCTTGCTTTGGTTGAAAGACATCTTATACCAACCAGGAAACCTTTAACGGAGGAAGAAGTTATGAATGCTCCCGGCTTAGAGCTTTAGCGCTCTTGAATATACGGAGTTGCTCACTGAGGCAGCGCAGATTCAATGAAGTGCTTCTGCAGCTGCTTATGGATCATCTCCAGCTGCACATATGTCATCTCGCTGTTGAGGAATCCATCGTCGATGGTTACCCTCAAGTCGTAGATCTGTGAACGGAAGGAAACACGCTTCCATCACCATCCGTGAGCTTAGTTTATCGTCCGTGTTCACGCTGCATAAATCACTGCGATATTGTTGCAGGGAGTCGCGGCGTTTATTTGTAAAGTCACGCGAAATTGTGAAGTTTGCCGTTCTTTTTACGTCCGGAGCAAAGACAGGCGACAGCGGATCCGGCCCTAACGCAGCAGATTCCTCCCAGAGCGTCCGACTCAAAGAAGACTTCTCATCAACATTCTGTCTGAATGATCACAGCCGGGGGAAAAAAAAAAAAGAAAAAAGGAAAAAAGAGGTGTGGGCTCACCACTTCTTTCCCTCTGACATTAAATCCCTGGATGACAGCCTCTTGGATGTTGCTGCTGGGACTGGGGATGCCATTTCGGGTTAGCGGCTCCTGTTTCTTCCCTTGAGCCATGCTGTGCGTCAGGAAATTAATCTTGACGGCGACACAGTCCATGCTTTCCTTGATCTTCCTGTGTCGGGGGGGGGGGGGGCAAAGTGTAATGACGAGATTAACACAGAGGCCAATAAAAGAGCGAATTAAAAAAGAGACAGCTGCGCATTTTCACTTTGTGAAGTAGGACGTGGCCTCCAGCTCTGTGTCATGAGGTCTGAGGTTGTTTTGGACATACTGGAGGTCGTTAACGTCCTTCAGTTCTGGCATTCCCGCGTGTAACATCTAAAAAAAAAAAAAACCCTTCAACAACACGAATCAAAAGTTTTTGATCTGCGGGCTGTTGCCGTGACGATGCTCGGCCGTCTCACCAGTTCCAGCAGGCCGAGTATCAGTGCCGAGCGCTGCCTGATGACGTTGTAGGCCTCACAGCAGAGCTCCACAAAGCGCTGCAAACGCTGGGGCTTCTGCCCCCCGCCGGTGATGAAATGCTGCATCTCGGACGTGAAGACGAACGGTGACCTGTCCCTGTGCCGTCAAACAGACCGCTTTAATCCCGTCCTGTGAGGGGGGGGGGTCGCCCTGTTCCCCCGCGGCGGTCTTGCCTCTTGAAGCTTCCGATCTTCTGCGCGTTGCCCATGATCTTGCCGAAGTCGATGTGGAACATGTGGCCGCTGTGCTTCAGCATGATGTTGTCGTTGTGCCGGTCACAGACGCCCAGGATGAAGGTGGCCACGCACCAGCCCGCACACGAGTGGATGAAGTTCATCACCGCCTGCAGACGGAAGCACGTGTGGGGAAAAGGTCCAAAAGTACAAAAGTCGGGGGTTTTCGCGGAAAGATCTGGGGACAACCTTGTCGTAGTCCTCCGTCGTCTTGTTCCACATGTGGAACCATTTCTCCAGCGTGTCCTCTCTGAGGCTCCCAGCCAGACCCCACTCCTGCTGGATCTTCCCCAGCGTCACCGCTTCTGGAACCACCTCCACCAGACCTGACTTCCACACAGAATAAGTTCAGGAAACACTCAACACCCCCACCCGAAAAAAAAAAAACCAAAAACCAAAGAGTCCAAACTGACCCTGGGCTTGGCCTGTAGAGAGGCATCTGTAGGTGATCATCCGCAGGTCCAGCCCTTCTTGGAGCCAAACTCGGTCCATCGTACGGACGATCTGAAGAACCAGCATGTCCTGCCGCAGGTTATCCCCCGTCTTGTGTCACGAATCACACGGGCAACGTTAGGCGCGGTTAAAGGCCGGAGACGGAGACGCGGGCGCGTCTAGAACCTTGCAGATGACGCCGACGTTCTTGGCCAGAGGGTCGGCGCAGACGAACGAGATCCCCAGAGGAGCGGCGTTGGAGGTGTACACCTTACAGGCCTGCGGGAGCGCCGGAGGAGTCACCGCTTTCGCCTTTCGGGGGACGTGACGGAGGCCGGGGGGCGGCGGCGGGCGGGCGGGCCTACCTCTACATCCAGCCCCTTTACACGGACCGCAGGGTCGAGGGGCAAACAGCAGCTGAGGCCGTCCTTGAAGAAGTCTTCGATGCGAGGCGCTTCTTTCTTCAAAACATTCTGGACGCAGAACAACAAACAAATAAAAACAGATAGTCGGTAAATCCATTAACGGTATATTTGAAAGATAATGAAATCCTGCCCCCCCCACCTCCCTCTCACTTTACGTCGAGTCTTCTCAGCAGTCCGGACCTTCTCGGCCACCTGGACGAGCACGGACGTCAGGCGGGACTCGAGCTGCAGCTCCTTCCTCAGCGCCCGGCCGCAGCAGTGCTGCAGCGCCGCCTGCACCTTGCTGAGGAAGCTCTGGTAGTACGGGTCAGCCTGGGCGTCCTCCAGCAGCCTGACACAAAAGAAGAGCCCCGCCGCCTCAAAGCGGCGCCCGTTCAAAGGCCCCTGGCCCCCCGCCCCGCCCCCTCTCGAGCACGAGCTCCGTCACCCTCACCAGTGGAGCTGCTGGGCCACCTGGATGTTCCTCACTGATCTCTCCAACAGCAGCATCACCAGGGGTCCGTCCAGCTCCCACTCGCTCTTCAGGGCCTGCGGGGGGGGGGGGGCGGGACCGTCAGACCGACGCTGAACCGCCGCGGGTCGCAGTCACCTGCTCGATTACCTGAACCAGCTGCGGCAGGAAAACCTCCAGGTCTCCGTCGGGAATCTGCTCGAAGAAGTGGACCGCTGCCCTCCGCACGGTCGCGTCGGGAAAGCTGGAAAACGGAGTGGAGGCTCGGTCGGACACAACGGCGTGTTGAAACACCATCGCCATCGTATCGCCGTTGCAGCCTACTTGTTGCTGAGAAGAAAGAGCGCCTCCTCGGGCAGATAGATGGGCCAGTTGTCCACAACAGTGTAGATTTCTGTCAAATCCTCCGGCTGCCACCGGGGGGGCGCCACCCAGCAGCAGATGCAGGAAGGTACTTCCTTTGTCGCTGCAATGACGCTTGGTCCAGAGGAAAGATTTCTCGTTTTGCGTGAGGCTACGGGAGGAGATGATGTTCATGTATGTCCAGTAAATTTTAAATGAAAACGGAAAAGTAAAAACGGAAAACCCACAAGCAGAGGCAGTGCTTCTTGGAGACGGCCGTCATCTTCCTTCGGAGTTCCTCACAGGGCTCGGTGAACGTGATCAGGCCCGGAAGCGCGATGGGCCTCTGGTACCTCCAATCGAAGAGGTCCTGAAACTCCAGCTGGGGGGGGGGACAGGAGATGAATGACGCGCTCGTGTTTGGACTGAAAAGAGAGAAGAGCCGCCCCGTCCGCTGACCTGCAGGATGACCCCGGCGGGTCTGTTGTGGCTGTCGGACAGAGCTGGGGAGGGGGGAGCGGACAGCTCCGCCAGCGAGGACAGGCTGAGCAGGACGGTCCCTGTCAGCAGGGTCCTGCAGAGGGCGACGTCATAGCCGGGGTTTATATCATCGACGCATCAAACACCATCAGCAGGGTCAAAACGCGAGTTTCCTCAGACCCAGACATCAAATATCAACGGAATATTACGCAATAAGTCCAGAGTAAATAGGAAATGTACAGTATAGTAGTAATATTCTACAATTAACAGCACATAAATTAGCCTTTAAATTGCCAATCACGGCAAACGCAGACTTTGATGGTGACCACACTGTGACGTATCTGAAGAGGATTGACTATTACATCCTATATTCATTCCTACATTAGAACTTTAGCCTTTCCTCGGCAGCTTAAGTGAAAGAGAAGGAGGACCAATCGTCGGTCTCCACAGGAACGGGCCCCTCCCCGACCCACCTGCGAGCGTACAGAGGCAGCACCGCCCAGCCCAAAAGCTCGGCGGTCTTCCCCCGTTTGGAGCCCTTCAGCCGCAGCGTCAGCATGCACTCATACGGCAGCTCGTTCACTGGAACCGGAAACACCATCCTGGGGGGAGGAAACCGCGGCATTAAAATGAGACCTCGGGCTGTGAAGCGGACCGCGCGGCAAGTTCGGCAAAGAGAAAGAAAATCAAACAAGCAAAGCAAACAAACTGAAAGCGAGGAGGGTAATTTGGGAGACTTGCATGCGGTCACACTGGATCTTGTTTCCGTAGCACAAGGCTGTGCTGATGTTCTGAGAGATGCCCGTTTCACAGATCTTTGTCAGCCCGTAGGTCAAATCACAGGAGATGGAGAAGTACTCGTAACTTCGGATAAAGGCAGACAGAAACAGTACCGTTAAAGAAATAAAGCACAATGGGCGCAGTCCAAATATGTCTGTGGGCGTGCGGGTGTTGCGCCCACCTGCTGGGCCAGCTGGCGTGTAGCTGGTACACAGCAGAGACGTTAAACTGGAAGACGCCCGCGTTCTCGTCCACGTCGCGGGCCTGTCGCTTCTCGGTCGCCTCCTGGACTCTGTAGTCCGACTGGAAGTTGTGGAAAAAGGCCCGCAGCACTCCGAGCAGAGCCGAGTGGAGCATCACCATCGCTGCGGGCCGGGGGGACGGGGGGGCGTGATCGGAGAAGATCGCATTAAAGCCTCCGTTTAGCGCACAATCTCTCACGGTTACGCATCCGTCACGGCCGTTAACAAGAGTTAAACACACGAGGCAGCCCTTGCGTTCTTTAGGAGTGGAAACGTTCGAGCCTTGAGTGCCTCTTTGTGCCGCTTTCTAAGGCTTTGGCTTCAAGGTTGCGCAACCCAAGCTCGCTTAATCCAAGCGTGTTTGTGTGGCAGTCACAGTGTACACACGGCGAAGGCCTTAAATCAACGCCGCGAAAACACTCAAGACTCAAACCGCAATGCCAACAACCGGCCCGTCGCGCTGCTCACCCGTCTCACACTCCGCCTTTTCTTCGTAGCTCTGCAGGAAAACAGAAACAAAAAAAACGAAAATCCATTTACGAGACCGAAAGCGCCAGCTCCAGGTCGGGGTCAGCGGCTCCGGCGCCGCGGACGACGGCTTCTCCTACCACGGTTATGGGATTGACTCGGTTGAGCCTGCCGATGGCTTCCTCCAGCTCCTGAGACGACAGCCCGCACAGGAGTTTGCAGATGGTCCGGATGTGATCTACTACCACGTTCACGTTCATCCCAGACTACGGACGCGGAGAGAGAGAGAGAGAGAGAGAGAGAGAGAGAGAGAGAGAGAGAGAGAGAGAGAGAGAGAGAGAGAGAGAGAGAGAGAGAGAGAGAGAGAGAGAGAGAGAGAGAGAGAGAGAGAGAGAGAGAGAGAGAGAGAGAGAGAGAGAGAGAGAGAGAGAGAGAGAGAGAGAGACAGAGACAGACAGAGAGAGAGAGACAGAGACAGAGAGAGACAGAGACAGAGAGAGACAGAGACAGAGAGAGAGACAGAGACAGAGAGAGAGACAGAGACAGAGAGACAAAGACAGAGAGAGAGAGAGAGAGAGAGAGAGAGGAGTCAGAAATCTGGTGATGGAAACGCCTCGCGGGCCGTCTCCTTCCATACCGACCTTCGACCTCATCAGCTCCCTCATCTCCCTGTTGTAGCTCCCGAGCATCTCCTGCAGGTTCAACCTGAAGGCAGGAAAGGTGGACACACAGGTTTAAAAAAAAAAAAAAAAAAAAG
Source organism: Lagocephalus sceleratus (assembly GCA_911728415.1). Taxonomy (NCBI): domain Eukaryota; kingdom Metazoa; phylum Chordata; class Actinopteri; order Tetraodontiformes; family Tetraodontidae; genus Lagocephalus; species Lagocephalus sceleratus. The sequence goes on from CAJVRN010000116.1 coordinate 6,879,649, forward strand.
GAAGCCGGAGGCCTTTCAACGCTTCAGTGTTTCCTCCAAACAGACGGAGTTGACACGTGAACCAGAGGGCAGTGTTGACGTTGAAGCCACGCCAAGAGGCCGACGCGGGAGGCGGGGCAGGAGCCTCACCTGGAGGTGCTGAACACGCCGAAGTGACGCAGGTAGCGGTAGAGCTGGCACGGGTTCCCGTCGTCCTCCAGCTGAGGACGGACGAAAGGGAGGAGGGCAGGTTGGAAATGGCCGTCTTTCGTAAGCTCAAACAAGGAGTGGCGACGCCGAACAAAGACGAGCCGAAGGCGGAGGAGGGCGGGGAGGAAGGATCGGGACTCACGCTGCGGGCCAGGCGGTGCTTGACGGCGTTCAGGGGGAGCAGCCGGAGAGGCACGGCCAGCTCGTACTTGCAGTACTTCTGAACGGTGTCATGGGCGCCCAGCAACTCCTCACTGAGGGGGGGGGGCACAACATTGTCTGTGCTGCTCAGGGTGGGGAGGGGGGGGAGCACTCGGTCCAGGGCCCGGGGGCTCACCTCTGGAGGTACTCCTCTGAATCGCACAGCTTCAGAACGTAAGGCTGGCACGTGGGGGGGGGCAGCTCCAGCAGCTGGAACAGTTCTCCGATCAGGCTCTTCACCGTCCTGTTGACTGAGAAACACACACACACACACGCACACGCACACACACGTATGTGCTTTTAGGCTCCCGCGCTGTATTCTAACGTGATGCCGCGCGAGGTCGTGGGATCTCACGTGCTGTGGAGAGGGGCAGCTGGTTGTGGTTCCACTCCGTAGCCACGGTGACGGTCACCTCCGCCTGCTGCAGCAAGGCAGGGTGGACCTGGGACACGCGTCCCCAAATCACCCCCGAGCCGCCGACATCGTCTGTGGGTGTGTGTCTTGACAGGAGCCTGGAGGAGACGGGAAGGGAAAACAAGCAGGTTCCAAAAATAAACACAACCAGATTCTAATCCGTTCTCTCCATCGTGTCGGGGAAGAACATCACTGTGGTAACAATATTGGGAATGACGTCACTGACTGGGAAGTTGAGGCACAAAAGGAAGTCAATGGACTGGTGCTGCCCTCTGGACAGTCAATCAGTTTGATGGCGAAGGGGTCCTAATGTGGAGAATATTGAATTATGAAGATGAGATTGGGTAATAAATGGAGCTCTTTGTCCGCGCTGGGACAGTTCATGAGATCCTCACATGATGCTCGACTTCGGTCCTGGACCGGTGCAATCTGTGAGCGGGCTCCGGCGGGTCAAAGGAAAACTGCTTTCGGGCGAGTGGCGCCCGCGACCTCGGGGGCACGGGCGGCGGTCCCGGTCTCCGCGTGTCCGGCAAACAGGCGCTGAGGAGCCGACCCTTTGGAGGAGGAGGAGGAGGAGGGCGCCGCGCAGGTTGAGGTCTGGTTGAGGATGGAGGGTCGGCGGTCCCTGGGGGGCGGGATTCTCCTGAGGGGGCGAGACCTGGCAGGAGTCTCTCGGACGGGTCGTCATCGGGAAAAACCTCAAGGTACTCGGGAAGGCCGGCTGCGTTGGGATCCATACTGAGGGGATCGGGAAGGTCACCACGGAGCGTCCTTTCTTTGGAGCGATCCATTTAGCCTTCGAGGGGGATCCATTACAAACGTCTCAGCATGTTCCCACCTTCTCTCCCATCAGAACGAAGGCGAACGGGGCTGAAACACAGAAATCAGTTCCATTAGGAAGGTGAAACTGAGACATATGAGCTCTTTCCTGGCTGCAGTCTCACTGATCCAGAGGCTGCTTTTATGGCCGTTTAATCATTAACAAAGTTTCAAATCTGAACAGGAGTGTACCATGCCTGACAACAACATGGCAAAACTCTGAAACAGGCCAAATATGATCACATCATGCCCTGAAACCCGAAGATTGACTGCATTAAACATTATTTAAAGCGATGCTATCATACATATATACTATCAATCACATAAAAGACGTATGGGCACTAGAGTACTGGCAAAGTTTAGAACAGAGGATCTCGGTTTCACTTTCTATTCCGATACCTTAAAAAAAAAAGAAAAAGGGCCTGAAACTCACCAATTAATCTTCCCCACTGGAGCGTCTCAGCAAGGTGACGGCTCGACCGAAGCAACGCTCAAATGACACCTGGAAAAGCCTGGAAAGTTTGGCAGCAGGGTTTCCTCCCTCCAGTCCCTCCCCAAAGCCGCTCCTGCAGCCGCACAGCGCCCCCTGTCGGAGCCCGTCCGGAATTACGGGCGCCCTGAACGCACCGCTTCTCAATATTTGGCACGATTGACGACTTAAAGCGTGAAATCGTAACTCGACGATTGAAACATTTTAGATTTTTAGATTTTTGTATTTTCAGACCAGCTTTCAGCAAAGGAACCACAATAATGTCGCTTTTCTCGTCCAACAGTCGGACTGTGGCCCACTCCTCTCGCAGGAATGTCATGGAGCAGGTTGAAGCATCGCGTTCCTCTAAAGGGGAAATGAAAGAAAATATAGAAGGAGAGTGATCCAGAGTCCTCATATGCAAAAGGTAAGAAAATGGTTTGTTTCAGGCGGCTCACATCTGATTTTGACTTTCTGAACTGACTCTATAAGTGACGCGGGAGCGCAGCCTCTCACTGGGAATGACAAGGACGGCGTTCCCATGAATGCGGCACAGAGGTGCCAGCGTGCATGCATAGAGAGAAGTGCATGAAGAGATAAGGCAAGGAGAAATGAACTTCAACCAGACAACCTCTCCCATTTCCACCCCGAGCCCCAGACCCCGGTTTCGTGGCTACTATGCGCTCATCCTCATCGTCTTCTGCGCGCTGCTGCTGTGCGTCCTGGCCGTGGTAAGTTCAAATGAGTCCAGCATCGCTGTCGTCGTCAGGACTTTACATTTCTTTCCTGGGTGTTCTCAGGTCGCGTACTTGAGGAGAAGGTCAAGGTGAGCGGCTTTTTGGTAACCCCCACCCCGCTGATGCGTTCAGGGCCATGTTTGACGCGTCCGTTCTGCCTCTCCAGGTGGGATGATCTGCGCCACAGGTTGGTTTCTTTCTACAGGTATGACTCCACAGAGGAACAAGGCTGGGGGGACTGTGAGGACGGAGAGTTGTCTGTGAGCAGATTCAGACTTTTAAAAAACAAACAAAAAAGACCAAAACACAAGCTCGTCTGATTGGATGGCGCTTAAGTCATATTTATTTCCCACAGGAACCCTTGAACACGGAGGGAAGGCACCTGCTCTTATCCGCTTATGGAACAAGCGCAAAATAAAGTGGAAAGAGGCTCCAGCGACTGTTTACGTGGCTGTTGAGTGATAATAAGTTTGTTTTTTTTTACTCGAAATGGAGAACAGCAGATGGCGCTGCAACACTATTGATAACAGCAGGGGTTCGGTTAGTCATCTTTTAAATGTGCTCTTTGGGTCATTACACCACAACATACATTCCATTTTAAACAATCCACTTTCCTTATGTGTATATATATATAGTTTTTAATGACTAAAGCCGAGCTCAGCAGTCACACCTGTCTCTGCTCAGCAATCAGGGGCTTTGATAGAAGTTCCTCAGGTTGATGCATTGGTGTGATCTGCTGGAAGGAAGGATGGGATCCCACATTAAACACAGGTGACCAGTGGACTCACACCATTCCAAAAGCCTGTCTGTAACCTTCCAGTCTAATCCTGTACGTGTGTGGGTTTAAGCTGGTTCCTGACCACCGGCCTGTTGGCCACGACTGCCCTGGTCCTCCCTGCTCTGGGCAAGGACACCCTGCTGTGTTACTTCTGCCCTTTGCAGCACAAAAGCGAGCCCTGCTCGAACACCAGCAGCCGCTGCCCGCCCGCCCAGCGCTGCTCCAGCTCCCGGGGCCACTACGGCCCCGTCCACGTCCTCTCGGCGCAGGGCTGCACGGACGCGGCTCTCTGCAGCTCCTACGAGGTCGTCTCGTTCAAGGGCACCAAGTTCAACGTCAGCCACACCTGCTGCTGCAAAGACAGATGTAACACGCCGCCCAAGTCTGGTCCCAACATGGAGCTGCTGCTGGGGATGATCACCGAGGAAGAATACAGCGACATCAAGAATGTTCTGGAAGAGGAGGTCTGGGATTCATGTGCAAATTTCATATAGTTAATTACATATATATAGTTAAGAGGCTGATGGCCTAAACCAGTCTGGACTGGGAAAAGGTAGAGATGTCAGCCACACCCCTGGTGAATTGTGATTGATTTCTGTATATAGCGGTACAAAATAAACCCCCCCACGAGTGGACCCGAGCTTGGTACGCGTGTCTTTAATTGGATTGGGAGCAGGTGTGATTGGAGGCGTGGCCTGTGCAGGAACACCTGGGGTCGCTGGTGCACGTTCACGTTTTAACACATTTTACCAGTTTGATTCAAGCTGCTCTTTACCATTAGCAGGTGAGTCAATGTCCTTCTCTTGCCTTTTTATTTGTATTTGAGAATCCAACAAAAGACACGTGAGCATAACAGCTGGATCATACTCCTTCAGCTTAGCCTGTTGGTGACTGGAGGAGCGACGCTGAGTGTGATTGACTCCAGACTGGTGCCTGAGGTCATAAAGGTTGTTGGTGCTTTGTAAAAAAAAAAAAAAAAAAACCAGTTGAAATTGCAGACTGATTAAATTATGAATATGAGATTGGGTAATAAATGGAGCTAATGGATCCATAGAGCCCTTCATATATTATCCTGAAAGGAAAATCCTCCATGATCTAATTTCAGAATTCTAGTTTAAATAACACCAAAATGCAGCTTTTAATATGATTTATCCACTAAAGTATTTAGCCGCAGATCGACCTGTATTTCTGACCTGTCAGCCAGTACAATGCTCCTCACCCCGCAGGCTGACCATGCTGCAGCTCCTGCGCATCGCCCTGCTGTGGCTCTACCTCCTCCTGCCCTCGCTGCTGTGCGACGACCTGCTCTGCTACTTCAGCCCCCTCCTGGAAAAGGAAATCTCGTTCGAATTCATCGCCACGGAGTGCGCCCCGGAGGAGGTGTGTTTCAAGGCGGAGGGCCACTACGGGAACCACAGCGTCCTGGCGGGCAGGGGCTGCATGGCCAGGGCGAACTGCAGCCAGACCCACAGCGTCAGGTACAAGGGCAGCACCTTCGACATGAGTTACAGCTGCTGCGATACGCCCTACTGCAACTCCTGCCCGCCAGTCGGGGCCCAAGCCTTCCGCATCGCCGCTGCACTTCTCACTGCAGCTCTGATGACCACACAACGCTTTTAATGGACAATCCAGCCAGATGTGCTCCTAGAGGTCTTCACTTTCATCCTGGACTGATGGTGAAGTCCCAATCTGACCCTGAAGTGCACAACAAATGTATATTTTAATGTCTTTTAGAAGTAAAACTATTGAACCCTGCGGTGCGTCAATAAATATTCATCTTTTTTTAGTGAATATGTGATGTTTTCTTTATTTCCAAGTCACTGGCCATCAAAAGCCGATGCTGTCTGATGTTCTGCGTCACATGCCTCGAGGTGTAGTGAATAAAAGGGTTAGCAAAAAAAAAAGCAAAGGGAGTAATATGTACAACATGAGGTTTGGACAGGTCTTTATTTCCCTTTTATAAGGCTGCTGGGTCTCCCCATAGTGGATATACATATATATACAGGAGATTGCTATACTGGAGTTACACTGAGGGCAGAGGGTCCATATTACACAGACTTCAAAAAACAACACTAACAGAGCCTCACCTTCAGGTTTTAGAAACTGGCAGAGAAAGAGCAAGAGACAGAGATGGATGTGGGGAAACAGCACAAGATAAGAGGGAAGAGGGGCAATGACGCGGCCCGATCACACGACTCGACCGCCTAATAACTTAACACTAAAAAATAACATACAGATTCCACGCACAGTGCATCTTAAATAGGTCACGTGAAGAACCATTTACCATAAATATCTGTATTTTCCCGGAACCAACATATATAAAAAGATGATTTTTAAAAAAAACAGTCTTTTTCTCCCTTTCCTGTCATTTCGTTCCTCCTTCCTTGGCCAGGCTTCTCCTGCCTCTCCAACCTCTGGTCCCGATAAGCGAGGAAAAAAGGAAAAAGACCCCCAGCACCCCCAACCCACCCCACCCCCCCAAAAAAAGCTCATGAATTAGTAGAAAACGAACAAACAAATGAACACCACAGTCAACTCATCACAAAAAGAACCCACAGACACACAGAACAGCAAGAACACAGTACTCTTTTTTTTTCTTTTTTTTTGAGATTCTCGTCACCATAATCCCTCGTCGTGGTTGGTATAAATGTAATGGTCTTTCTCCCGTGGGGCGACTGCGGAGTGGTCCTCCCTTCGGTGGCTCAGTGAAACAGGGGCGCTACTCTCCAATCGGCTGGTCAGCTCAGCAGTGATATATTATCTCTCAATTTCACAGTGTGGTAGGAGGAGAAGGATGAGGGGAGGGAAGCCGGGGCTCGGGGTAACGGGGATGGAGATGGGAACCACAACAACACTTAGGGAATAAGTAGAAACCCTGACCTCCACAAATAAAACACAAAAATGGCTGCTTCACTCCTTTCTTCTGAGTTTCATTCCCACCGACCTGTGTGGTTGGGAAGTCCTTGATTCGCTGGTGTAAAACTGATTGAATGGCCCCCTCCCCATAGTGGGACAGAACGGGGAGAGGTTGGTCATGGAAGTCTAAGGCTGGACCGGGATCCAGGGGGAGGGGGGGGCGGGGTGGACGGTGCGGAGCGAGGTGTCGTTTGGAGGAAGGGGGGTGAGCGACGCGGGTTGACTGGTGTGACTGGCGGGTTCGAGGGACCGTTCCCACGCGGTTGGTGCGTTCAGGCGCGCTGTAGCAGCGCCCGCTTCTTGCGGCTGTAGTAGTGGCGCGCGCCGGTCTGCCGGGCAAAGTTCATCATGTAGTTTTGCTTGCGGGTGCTGCGGAGATACAAACACAGTGAAGGAGGGAGGGAGAGAGAGGGGAGCGGGGCGTTAGAGGCCGAGTTTAGGACAACGCAGGCCCACACATTCTCATGCACGCTGTTCATGCTCGCAGACGCACGGATGGATGAATGCATCTTTCGCTTTCATTCACACCCAGGGTTCATGCTACCGTTTTTTTTTTTTTTTTTTTTTTTCCAGTCACTTTCTAGGAATAACCTCAAACACTCGACAGCCGTATGGGTAAGAGGTGGCACTACTCTACACAACTGGTTTGTTTTTAATGCACAAAAATGAGCATCTAAAGGTGAACAAGGTGGTCGGACTAGTTACACGTACCCAAGGACAAATGTCGCAAGACAAGACATGGGACACAGAATCTACAAACATACTACCACCAATACTAGTGGGAAACTCTGCCTCTGAGTGTTTGAGGTCAGAGTCAGCAGCCATCACTGGGAATACAAAGAGAACAATCAATCAAAGCCACAGAAACCCGGGGGGGTTGGAAAGCAGAGAAGGGCTGGCTTTGAAACTGAGAGACATGAAGAAAAGCTGCGGAAGACTGCTCTTGCTTAGCCTGTCCATTGCCTCTTCCATCCAGCAGGGCGGTGCCAGTGAGCCAGGAGTGCAGCCAGGGCAGGCAGGGGCCTCTGCAAAGCATGGTGGGGGGCGAGGGGGACGGGGGGACGGGAGGGCTCGGATGATGCAGGATGGGAGGGTGGAGCTGATGCGCGATGGAGGATACGCTGCAGTAATCTGAGCGTGTTAGGAGGGCAGCTACGGCCACTCAGATCTCATCCATGATGTTGCCGTGAGTGGAAAAGAAGGGGATGAAGGTGCTGTTGCAGTCAGTAGATAAAGCCATGCAAGAGCTGGATGGACAAGGTTAGTCAGATGAGACTCTTCCCTGCGAGCCAGTGATGCGAGATGCCCTCCGTTGCGAATGATTTATGAATGAAGCAGACTTTCAGAGCTTGGGCTGGTGACTCTCAGCGCACAGGCAGTGATCACTCTGAAGATCACTGGGTTGTGAATGGAATTGGTTATCGTCTACGCCAAAGAGGCTACTGTGGAGGTAGCAGGAACGAAACAAACGGATATAGTGATGGACTTTCATCACACATATAAACACAAACACAGCAGCACTGACATCGGGATATGTCAAATATAACATTTGAACAACTGCACATCAATAAAAACGCTGTTTAACAGGAATTGTCATGGTGCTCTGGGTCATTGCTTTAAAAAGAAAATCCTGAAAGTCGCCACCTTTGAAGAGTTTTGTGTATTTGTGTCTGTGCTGAGAGCTGTCTCCTACAGATGTGTGTATTAGACGCCGAGGGCGGTGTTGACCTGCCTGGGTGAAAGCAAGGGCATGAGTATGACTGGCGATGAGGAGGAGGGCAGTGGAGGTGATGGTGGGCGTGAACGGAGGTGGAGAGAGTAGGAGGTGAGGAGGGAGGGGGGGTGTGGGGGGAGGGGGCCGCATTCAGGAAGAATCGGAGAACTTACCTGACACTACAGCCATGCCAGAGGGAGCAGAATACAGAAGAGAGCAGAGGTTAGAGCGAGAGAGGGGAGAAGCAGGAGGAGGGGACTGCTGTCTCGGAGAGGGGTCTGAGGGGGTAGGAGCCCCAGCCTGGGGAGGCAAGGGCCCAAAGCAAGGGGAAGTGGGGGGGGAGAGAGGAGAGGCAAAAAGATTGTCAGAGGTTTGAGAGAAAAAAAAAAGAGTAGTTGGTGGAGACAGCAAAGTGATTAAGATGGTCTCAGAAAGTGAGAGATACACAGAAATAATCCATTTGTATTATGTTGGGATCGGAAATGAAAGAGAGAAGGGGGGTATGAGGGGGATGTGGGTGATTGAGGATGGAACGCAGCACAAGTGGAAGAGGGATCGGGAGAACACGATCAAACACGTTCAAATTGCAACAGGGAGGCAAAGTTGCGTTGAGCAAAGAAGGAGAGTGCGAGGAAGGGTGTGTGAAGGGATGGAGGAGTGAAATAAACAGAGAGAAGTCGACATCAGAGCAGAGTGTGAGGACCACCGTCACTGTTTTTCAGCAGACACTGTTGAAAAGTGAGGAGGGGGTGGGACAGGCCATGAGCACCGAGACCAGGGACAGCTCGGACTGGACATACTGATAACACTGATAAATGTGTGTGTGTATGTATATTATCATCAACTTTACATGAAATTAGGCTGCCATGTGTGACCAGATGTTTGCAGCACCTAAAATGCATCAGCTGCTCATGGAATGAAGCCCCGTGTAAGAGAGGATACTGCTCCGATCCCCACGGCAACATGCAGAGAATGCATTCAGAATGTGTCATGATATGGCCATGTCAGGAGTATGTTAGCTGGTTTGGACCATCATCACAATAGTTTCAGTGTCCCAAGGAATCTCCCGCTTTGTAAAAATTAAGAAACAAAGTCTTTTTTTCATGTAACAAATAGACTGAAAGGGTAACAAATAAAGAATGATTTCCATCAAATGAATTCATGTCTTAAAAATGACACGTCAGCGAACACTGCATATTAAATAGAAATGTCACACATTGGTGATATAAGCTGTCAGTTGCAGCTAAATTATTTGCGGGATGCAGAAGATCGGCAGGACACTGAGAATATGATGACCTGACAGCAGGAATTGAACTGTCTTACGCAGAACAATCCTGAACAAACAGCAGAGCGACAGCAGCCATTTATCCCAGGAAGCCGCGATGAGCGCTTTACACAGCTGAGGCGTCGGCACGCGTAAGCAGCACACGTGTACGTACTACAGTTTATGTGTGGGGGCTCGGTTTTTCCCTTTGTAAGGAGGAGGAGGAGGAGGGACCGTTTCTACAGGTGAGGCCGAGGCAGGGCTCTTTTTGGGGGCCGTTCTGAGGGGGCCAGGGGCTGGCTGGGAATTGGGTACTCACAGAACGACTTCCACATGGTCCAACGCCCACTGATCACGTCCCGCGCCATCGTGCCGTGGCTGCCACCATCGCAGCATCACGCCTTTCACCCTGGCCTCTCTGGGGAGATGAGCGGGAACAGGTCCCACAGCCATTAGAGTCAGAACAGCCGCGCGCGCGTTTCAGGTCCACGAGTCGCTGAGAGTCGCTCACAGGGGAATGTTGTAGGAGACTCTCTGGGCTTTTATGAAGTCTTTGGGCTGGTGCTGGGCGATGACGTGCCAGCTGACGCCGTTGTTGACGCTGTACTGCAGCAGGACGGCCCGGTCCACCGTGTCTGCCTGGTCCAGGGCTATGTTACAGCTGTCCGTTTGCGCCACGCTGCCGATCTGCAGCACGAACATGATCTTACTGCGCAAGGACGAGAAGAAAAGGCCGATATCAGGGAGGGGGGTGGCCCGCCTGCGGCTTCTCCCGGGGAGATGCACGGCATATTTCCGAATGTGTTGGAGAGTGTATGTTTTGGTAGTACCTGTACCTGGCTCTAGTGAGGTCCAGCGGTTTGGTAACTGCCTGCCTCATCTTACAGCCATTGAAGTAGAGTGAGTCTCCGTGGGCATGGGGGGACAGTTGCCCGCAGCCGTTGCCTACTCCGCCGCCCTGGATCAGCTGCCAGCTCTCTGGAGACACGCTGCCGGACTCAAAGTTGTCTTTTATGGAGCTGGGCAGGTCGCTGCTGGACAGGGAACAGTCGTCACCTGGAGGGGAGGAAGGAGGGGCGCGATGAAAGGCGGGATGAAGCGGCTTTCCTCCGAGCGGGAGAGCTGAGACATCTCTATGGGGTCCGTGGCCCACCGTGGTGCCCCTCGTCGCAGATGCAGACCACCCCGCTGGTACAGTAGCCGTGTCCGCTGCACAGCCCCGGGCAGGCTTCCCCAATGTAAACGTGATCTATCGCCCAGCTCTGACGCTCTCCGCTCCCCTCCTTCTGGATCCAGCGGAACTGAGTGGCTCTACAAAGAATTCACCCCAAACAGTAAAGTGACAACAGAAAGAATCAGCGCCTGCCATGTGCAGATATGCGCCTACCAGATCCTCCCTGGTACCCACGGAAATGGCGTGTACCTACCCCGAGGAGACGTGGTCCGGGAGCTGCACGGTGACCCTGGTCCACGTCGAGCTGTTTACTGGACTGTAGATTGTGGACTCGTGGAACTGGAAGGGGGAGCAGCCCACGTTGTTGACTGAAGAGGGGAGGCACTCCGACTGCACCACCTGCCAGGAATCCGACCTGCGGGGAGCGACGGAGAGCTGAACACCAGCTCTGTAGAGGAGACTGTCGTTTCCAAAGAAACGCTTGATGGCTACAGCGGTGAGGGAACCGACGCGAGGCTACCTTGCATCCTTCCTGTACTGCAGCAGGACAGAATGGTGGTCTTCACAGGCGTCCGCTTCACAACCAACAACAATCTGTATTTAACCAAAAAGATGTTGATGATGATGATGATGATGATGATGTAAATGCGTGCTGGTTATTTAATCCAGGATATTTGAGGCATCGTGAAACACTGCACCTTAAACTGTAAAATATATCCAGGTTGCACTATGAGCTCCCTGGTTGCCAGGATGTTGTGTGTCCTGTCTTGGTTCTTGTTTGGCCAGTACAGATGGAATGACGGGTTTCCACAGAAGCCGGCTGTGCGTACAGCATTCGGATAGAAGCTCCAGCTTTCCTCGTGAGACACGCCCTCTGGGGAAGGCGTAAGGCGCAGACAAGGCGTCAAATTGACTTCCAGATCGCGGCCAGGGGAACATAGCGAACGAGCAGACTCACCGTCATCAAACGTGTCAAGCAAAGTGGACGGGTTGATGTCCGAACCCCCCACCAAGATGTTGTCTAAGGCCCACTGAGCTCTCTCCAGGCTGGGCGCGGCCAGGCCGGAGGAAATGGTGAACGGCTGCCACCAGCGCAGACGAGTAGCATTGGTCAGAGCTCCCTCCGGGAGAACAATGTAGTCTCTCCTCACCGACACATACTTCAGATAGTCCATCTCATGGAGCAGCGTCCAGGACACGCCTGCGGAGAGGGAGGGTGGAAATGTTGACACAAGGGAGGCGCGCACGCCAACATGCGCACAATGTAGTAAATACACCCGTGCTTTCAGTGCACCTCCATCCGTGGAGTAGTCCAGCAGAACTCCCTCTTTACGACAAGTTGGCCGGTGACAAAGGGTCATGTTGTCTTCGCTTCCGATCCTGGCCCAGTACTCCACAAACCTAGTCACAAAATCCAGAGATCACAAAAAAGAACTAGAAGGCACTCAGAGAGCACACACCTCTGCCAAGTTTATATAAATTGCAATAAAATCCGTCTTCTGGATCAGATCCGGATCAGCTTTTGGAATATGATAGAGGATCCCAGTGTCCATCCTTGAGTCCAATGTCTTGGGGTTTGTCAATAATTAACCGAGATATTGAGAAACAAAATTTTTGGCCCCATTTACCATTTACTTCCAGATCACCCCCAAAATGAAACCAGGTCTTCCTTTTCACATTTCCAACAAATCCTGAAAATTTCATCAAAATCGGTCCATAACTTTTTGAGTTATGTTGCTAACAGGCAGACAGACAAACAGACAAATGAACACCGGCAAAAACATAACCTCCTTGGTGGAAGTAACAATCCTCCACGACAGAGAGGAAACATCTGGAGGAACACTAACTTTGCCCCCCGGAGATCCAGATCAGCGGTTACAGCCTGTCTGGCGTCGGCGCCTCCAAAGTACAGGGCCGTCCCCTCCACCAGCACGCCACAGTCCGTGCAAGGCCTGCCGCCCTCCAGCACCTGCCACTGAGGGCCCGACGTCCCCTCCCAGTCGAAGCGCTCCTTCAGGGACGCCTAGAGAAGAAACGGATCAGCTCTTTCCCTCTCTTCCCCCTTAAGCTGTGACCGCGGCGCGATGTGCGACCTTCAGGGTGCTGCTGGCGTAGCAGTTCGGTCCGGTGAACCCTGGATCACAGAGACAGCGCTGATCCAGGCAGTCGCCGTGCCCCCCGCAGTGACTGTCGCACGCCGGCCCAATGTAAAAGTTCTCCACACCCCACTGAATATCCGAGTGCTGTTGGTAAAACCTGAACCGCACGGCCCTGAAGAGCAGACAGGAGGTTATTCAACCAGGGCAACAGGTTCGTGACTTATGTGGCTTTAATTGATTCAATATCGCAATCGTGAGATGGGTGAGGAATTTCGGTGAACCCGCGTCGTCGAGTATGAAGCGGTACCGTGAGCCAACTCACGTGTCAGAGAGGCTGTCGGGGAGCGGATAGACCACCCTCTTCCAGCCTTCCGCAGGGAAGAAGACCGAAGGCTGCGACACCTGACCTCCGCAGCGGGGGTCAGCGGGCAGACACTGGGGCACCAGGTACTTCCACGTCACGCCAAAGTCCACCGAATACTGAACGTGAACCTGCCGGTCCGCGGGTCGCTCGGGGACGCTGCAGCCGACTGAGATCTGAGGCGACACGGAGGTTAAACTGACGCAAAATACACACACACACACACACACACTGAATGTGTTGCCTTCACCCGTGTGCCAGCTCAGGCTCATCCCATACCTTGAACTGCATGACCCAGCCCTTGTCGGGAACGATGTCGTGTGTGACGGCGTACACCTCTCTCCCGTCCGAGTTGCCACACACCATCACTCCATCGGGAGAGCTGCAGAAACGCTGCACTGAGCAGTCCTCTGAGAACAGCCAATGATCGCTCACTGACCAAAAAAAGACACGCCGTTAGAGAGTTTTGGATACCCCTCCCCCTCAGTCCCCCAGTAAAACAAGCCATGATACCTATAGGGGTTTCCTCCTGTTCGGTAGGTTGGTCTATTCTTCCTGAGGCGCCATCGGCAGGAGCTCTCTCGTGATTGGGCAATGCCACCCCTCCGAACGTGTCAGATATCTGCGCTCGGGGGTCCGAGCCTGAGATAAGGACGTTATCCAGAGCCCAATCACTGTGGTCAACTCCGTCGTGCTGGGGTTGCCACCAGCGCACACGCACTCCCTCCTGACGAGCAGCAGGGGGCAGCAGCACATTCACAAACCTGAAAACAGGAGAAGGAACTTAAACAAAGGCAAAACGTTTGAATTTTATTTTTGTGTGTATATACTTATATGAGCGACCTACCCGGGTTTGGTGTAAAGATCATAGAAGATCTCAGTCAGGAGGTGCCAGTTGATTCCTCCGTTCAAACTGTACTCCAATAGCACCCCTTGGTTGCGATTACTGGGTGGGATCATACAGCCATACATGAAGTAGAACTGGATGAACTCTGCGTTGGTCAGGTTCAGGTCAACCGTTACCAGTTGACGGCTGCAACTCTGTAAAGACACACAGAGTTTCAGTCACGACCGACATATCAATACATATCAAATAATCTTATTTGATAGCTGTCATTGAAGGTGTATTGTTTGATAATCTCAAAAGAGGAATGCACATTTGGATGGAAAAGAACTTTCTGCAACATGGACTGTCACAACTGCCTCCTGTCAGTAATTTTCCAGGCCACACCTCTTCACCCTCACCACCACCCCCCAATCAATTACACCTGTTTCCTATTCAACTAATCACCTCCTCGTCTTAAACCCCGGCTCCTCACACACTTCTTCCCAGGATGTCCTCTGCATCATGCACCCCTTTTCTGCGCCCTCCCTCCTTCCTTCTGCCTGATTCCGACCCATTCTGATCCTGTCCAGTCTGCTTCCCGATGAACCTGCCTGCCTTCTGTCTCAGACCTTCAGACCCTGTTTCCAGCCCTCCACCCACCGACTCTGCCTGCCTCCCGGTAATCCTAACTGCCTTGTGCTTCTGCCATTCCGGTGGCCCAGACCACCTGTATTATATTTTGCAATAAAGCTGTGTTTGTTTCACTGATTGTGCTGCATGTGGGTCCTTGTACAGACCATGTCATGCACATGCCCAGAGTTTATAAAATATCCTAGATAATGCTGCATAAATACTAAATATTGTATTTATCTGCATTTATCCATCACCAAATCCCAAGTTGAAGGACAAGCTGTTGCAATAGAAAGGGGAAACGAGAACAATATTTACTTACTCCGCTGAAGTGCAAAGCTGCCCCGGAAGCCACGGCTCCACACACAGTGCTGAGTTTTGCACCAGTGAGCGTGTGCCAGTGGCTGAGCGATGGCGCTCGACTGAAGCTGTCCTTGAGCTGCAGTGGCAGCGGGCCCACAGGCTCGTCACAGTACTCACCGCCCCACTCTGGGTCACACCTAAGAGGAGTTGAGGTCAAGTGTACAATCAGAAAGTAAACAGCAAGTGAGGGTTAAAAAATCTTTAAAAAAAAAACCTTTACTCACACACAGGAGCTCTGTTTGCAGTGCCCATGTCCAGAGCACATGTCTGGACAGCCATCTCCAATGTAGAGATTATCTAAAGCCCAAGTCTGCTGTTTGTCAAATGGCGCTTGCTGTAACCAACGGAACCTTGTGGCTGGAGATCTAAAGGCACACGATAAAGTAATTGTTCCATTTCTTTTTCTTGTATAAAAGCAGCTATTTGAATTGGATTTGAAGGCTGACCTGGCGTATGATGGGATGGGCAGGGTAACTCGCCCCCACTTGTTATAAGTGTCAGAAACCAGCAGCCTCTGCAGGGTGTATGAAGAGCAGTCTGGGCTTGTAGGCAGACAGTCTCTGACCAATGGCTGCCAGGTCAGACCCAGATCCAAAGAATACTCCAGTTCTACAGCTGCAGAGAGGTATGATGAAAAACCACAATGTCAACTTTTCAGCTGTGATTGCACAATAAACATAATCACTATTCAGCAATGAATTGATGGGACTTTAATAAAACCCCTACAGTAACAGAAACCTATACTCACAGTAGCAGGAGTTGGTGACTGAGCAAGAAGCAGAGAAGTCAAACTGGATAAAAGCATCTTGACCCAAACTAATGTCAGTGGTGACAGCGTAACGTGTGTTGGACTTCTCTATGAATGCAAATGCGGGTCCATCAGAACCACAGACGGGCATCCTAGTTCCTCCAGGGTGGAGAAGCCATGAGCGCCCATCGATAGAGGAGAAATCGTCTTCCAAAGGTCCCCAGCCACTGGCACTCCCACCAACTACTACCTACAGATGCAATTAAAAATGTATATATTAGGAAAAACTGTTGGAGGGAAGAAAAGGTTCAACAAATGCATAATAGAAAGCCTGTACTCACCTGGTCTATCACCCACGGGCTGTAAAAGTGGCCGCTCTCAGAGGGCTGCCACCAGCGAATGCGAGTGGATGTTGTCCTGGCACGCAGTGGGATCTCCAGGGCCACAAGACGAGCCTGATTGCTGCTGTTGCTGAAAAGGAATTCCTGGAGGAGCCCCCAAGTAAGTCCTCCATCCACTGAGAACTGAAGCAAAACCGGCTGGGAGCGAGGGTCAGGAGCAGTCTTCCCGCAGCCAAGGCGGAGGAAGAACTGAACGAACCTGCAGCCGTTGACACGCGAAGCCGTCACCAGCGCTGTCACCATATTTAAAAGGTGAAGGTTCATTTGCATGTCTTGAGCCTCACCTGGCATTCGACAGGTCCAAGTCATTGGTTACCAGCATGCGGAGGCCATCCTCGCTGAAGAACAGATGATTCCCGCTCGACATGATCCCACACTTCCTCGATGGTTTTCCTCCACTCAGTAGTCTGAAATGCTCTGCGTCCACAGCACCTCCTGCACACACAAAAAGAACTCAAACTTTTAAAAAAGAAATAAATCCAAAATAAACACACCCAAATTGATGCACATTAGGGGGTTGGATGTAAGACGTTAAGTATGTATGGCAAAAGACCTTAAAAGTGATGCACAATCAATGATTTAATCAAATTATTCCATATAAATTGGAGCTGCAAATATGAAGAAATTAAACTATTGTCTGGTTGGAGGTCCTAAAATGTGACAGTGAAAAAACAGTGAGGTGGTGCTGAGCAGGGTAAAATAGCCACAAGTCTACCTTCAAAGTCCTCCTTGAGGAAGTCAGGGTTGGGGGTGTCGGGGACGGAGCAGTCCGATCCAGAATAGCCAGGGTCGCAGGCACAGTGGGTGCCACCCACGCAAGCCCCGTGACCATTGCACATGTCCTGACACTGTGGCCCGATGTAAATGTTGTCCAGGGCCCATGTAGGAGGAGCAGAACCGGTGGAGAAGAAACCCTGATACCAGCGGAACCTGACTGACCTGTGGAAGAAATGAGAGCAAAGGGCTAGAAAGAGAGAAAAAGGAATTTTCAATATTTACAAGGGAGAAAAACTCACCCACAAATACGAAGCTTGCCAAAGTGAATAACTTCCCTCCTCCAGCCCTGAGTTGTTCCAGGGAAGTAGAGGCTGGCCGGGTGCAGCTCTGTGGAGCACAGTGCAGACGGCTGAGGTGCACCAGCGCACAGTGGCACCAAGAGGTGCCAGGTGGCACCGAAGTCCCTCGAGAACTCGAGACGGACTGGATAGTTGGATGAGCTCTCGGCTGTGCAGCCCACATTAATCTGGAGGCACACAACCGTCAGCAAAAAAGGATGAGTCATGATTTAACGTTCGGTGAGTAAATATTGCTGGATGGATGCAGACTGGGAAAGGAAGCCATCACAGCTGTATTTATGCACCTCAAACTGAATGATAGTGTTCTCATTCACTTCAATGTCCCTGGTGGTAATGGAGTGCTCTCCAAGCTCACTGGAGACAAACACCATGGCTGACTCATCCTCCTCCCTGTATCAAACAATATTTGCTGAGGTCAGAAACATATATCACATCTTCTGTGGTCTGATGGAGCGTAAAGGAAGGAACTCTGCATATTTCCTTACAGTCCAGTCTTCTGGTAGGGGCAGTACAGGCCTGTGTTTCCTCCAGGGAAGAACAGCCAGTTGGAGTCATTGGGACCCTCATCAAAACTATCAATTACAACCGGTGGGTTGTGTAAGGAGCTGCCATCAATAATGAGATCATCTATTACCCACACCTCCTCTTTCTTGCCTGAGGAGAAAAAAGAGTAGTGATATCTGGACATTTTTTGTTGTTGTTCTTTTAAAATTGCACCAAAGAGCGTCTATTCACCACTGTTGTAAGGCTGCCATAGTCTGAAGCGGGTGGCGTTGGTTTGAGCGCTGGCTGGTAGGGGGAGGTGGAGGAACAGCGTGTCAGTGGAGGTGGGAAAGTAGAACTCATCCAACATCAGCCAACTGATTCCACCATTCACGGAATACTGCAGCAGGATGGAATGGGAACGCTCTGGAACACCTAGAAAACCCCCAACAGAAACCGTAGGGTCAGCAACCGGACAATAAAAGGTAGTGCTATAGGAAAGCATGCTTGACCTTTCGTGATGAATTTGAAGGCGAATTGGATGTAGAGAGTGTTGGTGCAGTCCAAATCACGGGACACGATCATTCGCATACCATCCTGCAAACAGAGGTTACTTCTAATGTATCCTCCAGCAGCGTCTGTGTGGATTATGGCTGCTGCGTGGTGTTTTCGAGGCCTACCCCTTTGAAGATAAGAGCAGTGCCTGATTTCAGAGGCTCTCCACTCAGAGTACCCCTCTCTGCTCCGTACACCTCGGGCCATGTTTCCTGCTGCAGGTTGTCATTAAAGTCCTCTCTCAGCACAGATGGCAGAGGGTTTACAGGCACACAGTGGGGGCCGCCATAACCCTTGTCACACCTGTGTAGAAGCAGAGGAGAAATGGTTCCATGGCATTTTCATGTTGGAATGTCATAAATTTTGAAAACCATTCTCTGTAGCAGGATCAGATTTACTTACACACAACGGCCATTATCACAAAGGCCATGGCCAGAGCACATCCAGGGGCAACCAGGGGCAAGTAACACATTATCCAGCGCCCATCCCTCTGCCCCAGGGGTAAAGTGAGTCTGGATCCAACGAAACCGGGTTCTGGGGGAACTGAAGAATTTAATTAATGGAAAATAAAGTTGGACTTGGAAGTGAAAGCCCTTTTATGAGGAGAACATGACTGAAAAACAAATGTAACAGTTATTACAGAGCACATACTTAGCAGCACTGGGCAGGTAAACAGTGATCCTTCTCCAGTGTTTGTACTGCGTAGAAGTGTAGACGGAGCTCTGAGTGTAACCAGCACATCCGATGGCTGGGGGCACACACTCGGGGGTGATAAGAGACCAGTGCTGACCACAGTCTGTCGAGTACTCCAAGCGCACTCCGTGGGAGAAGGAAGTGGACTTACTACACCCCATACTCAACTCAAACTGCAAGAAAGATGAGCCTGAAACCTCAAAGTCCCAGGTCTCTGCATACCTTGGCTTTTCTGCAAACACAGAAGAAAATACGCCATGTGGTTCTAGTGCACTGAATCAAAATAAATGTGCTTGTACTCGTGTTACAATTCTGTTTTATACTGTTATTCAAGGATGCAGCTCTCTATTAAGTTCACTGTGGATATGGTGACATTTCTAAAACCCCAAATAAACATTTTCATAAAAAACACAAGGTCAAGGAAGGTCTTGCATTTGGTACAATATCAGCACAGATGGGGCACTGACAGCCAAACCAATCCTCATCACTTTCAGTGCTGCAGTAAATGTACGTGCAAAGTCGTTCCAACAAGAGCAAATATAAACGGCCTACAAAATAAGGTACAGCTGAGTTATGTGCAAAATGTGTGCATATTTCACACAAGGAGAATTTGGCAGTGCTTTATTGTCCACACGGAGACATGGGTGCTTTGTGTTTATGGATGGGTTGCCAACTTGCTCTTGCTGCACACGGAATGAATGATCCCAGTTGTAATGTAATATTTGCACAAAGTAAATCTGCTCACAGCTTGATGCGAGCATAAATAACAGGCAGGATGTTCATTCAGGTTTTCTCTCATTAATATTTCAGGAGCAATGGCACCACAGTAAATGGACAATTCAGTTTCAGCCTGTTGTCGCGGTAACATCGTGACATGACTGCACACTATATCTACTTATTATTTATGTTAACTTTACAATGTGTGGGGTTTTTTTTGGTTTTGCATTAACATCCTACTACATTTATCCTCCACTAACATACTGACGCTGAGCTGTTGATCGCAAACACCGCCGCTTCACTGAAATGGTTACGTGATCAGGGCCCAATTGAAATGATTACTAAGCCTAAATGAATTTGCCTGTGCAGAGACTCACTGTCAATGGCCACAGAGTTGAAGGTGAGTGCTGTATCCAGAGACAGGCAGTCCACAGTCACTTCCCCACCCTGAACGCGGTACCAGTTGTGCCTCAAAGGCGTCGTGCCGTCAAACTTGTCCTGGAACCCTGTTCTGGAGCTGTCATTCATGCCGATCAAGACATCGTCCAGAGCCCACTGGGCTGAATGTTTCCCTACAAACAGAAAGATGAGAAGTAAATATATAGCAGGAATATTTCATGTGGATCTTTTGTGTTATTACAAAGGCTTATAATCTATTAACCTTGTTGAGGCTGCCACCACCGAAATACTGTATACGGTGTTTTGGCAGCAGATGGTAACTCGATGGTCACCACTTGAGGTTCCAGGAAGGAACTAAAGTCCAGCTCCCTCAGGAACTGCCACTGCACCCCATTGTTGGTGGAGAACTGGACAATAACACCTGGAATGATGATTAAAAAGAGAGCAGGATGAAGGTTTAAATGGAAACTCTTGGTATTTACGATGATGCAAAAAAAACTGTAGGAAGATATGAATAAATGTCAATAAAATAAATGTGAGTGCAGACAAAATACAATGGTTACCTTCGTTGCGGGATCGAGGCCTCGTGCAAGTGGGCCCCAAACTCTTGCTGCCAATCCGGATGTAGAGCTGGACCAAGCTGCATGTAAATCCATAAACTTCAGATCCGCAGTCAACAAAAAAGTATATGGGAAGCGTGAGTACCACTCACCGGGTGTTGCTGGTATCGAGAGGGACTGTTCGGGCCTCTCGCCTCCCGGGGCTACTGAAATACAGCGCTTTGCCCTCACTGATGATGCCACAGCCACCCCCAATTTGTCCCCCACTCAGGCTCTGCCAGAGTGGGCTCAGCTTCCCCTCAAAGCCCTCGGTCAGCTCAGTGGGGCTGGCTACAGACGGGACACAACTATCCTGCTCCACTGTAAGAACACAAATAAAATGTGTGAAACATGAAGAAATGCAACCTCTCTGTTTGTACACCATCTTTCTGACACATTACCTGTATAGCCCATATCACAGAAACACACTCCGGAGATGCAATCCCCATGTCCCCCGCAGTGGTTTGGACATGGCTCAGAGATATAGACCCCATCCAAAGCAAAAGGTGGAGCATCTCTATAAACACTGCTCTCCTGGAACCAACGGAACCTGGTTTTACTGGAAAGTGGAAAGAAAGAAATTGGAGTTGCGCAGAAATGGAGCAGATATTTCCCTTTATGTTCAGATCTAATTTAGTCTAGGTACCTGGCTGCGACGTTGCGGGGTATGACCACCGTGACTCTGGTCCACTGCTCATAGTCCCCAGTGTTGTAGACGGTGGGTTCTCTTAGCTCGCGCCCACTGCCCTCACAGACACCCGAGCCCGGCGTGCCTGGGTAACAGCCCTCTCTTACCAGGGCCCAGGTACGTCCAGCATCATGGGAGTACTGGAGCAGGACTGGGGCAGCAGCGCTGAACTCTGACTCACAGCCAATGTTCAACTGGAAAGGACAGAGTGTGGAAAAACATTTAGATATGAAACCGCAGCACCGTCTGGGCTGGAAACACCTCCATCATTCCCCCGGTGAAACCTTAAACTGGAGGGTGTATCCGTGACGCAGGGCCAGGTCCCTTGTGACAGCCACCCTATCCCCATCCGAGCGTCCGAAGACCATGGCGGAGGGCGTCGGTGCGCAGAAGCTGTCGTTGCTCTCCCTCTCCATACCTTCATTACCCAGCATCAGCCACACGCTCATCTGGTTCAGAGGGTAGTCGAATGCAGGCTTCTCATAAAAGTTCTGCAGGAGACAGGAGACGGATGAAGGCACTCTGGTGCTTCTCACACCCACCAGATAAATGGAACCACCTCCAGACACATTTTATGGCTGTTCTATCAGTGTGTGGTTGTTTTAAGTCAAAAAAAAGAAACAATGTGATGTAAAACTGCTGCTCATAGCCCGGGAGACGAGTCTCTGACCTGTGGTAATGTTGGGTTGGCCATGGGGATGATGTGTTTCTCCCTCTCTGACAAAATTATGACATCGTCGATTGCCCACTGGTCATAGCCCTCGCCGGAGTGAAGAGGCTGCCACCAGCGGAACCTTGTGGAGGGTGTCTTTGAGGCCAAGGGCAGTTCATAGTGGACAAAACTGACAAAGAAATGACAAATTATTTCATTTTCTTGTCACAAATACACTACAAAAGCAAAATGAGGACTTTGTTGTCCCCTCACCGAGGTTTTGTGAAATCGGTGAAGTACATCTCGGCAATGAGACCCCAGCTGATGCCTCCGTCATTACTGTACTGCAGCAGGACTCCTTCCTCCCTGCTGTCTGCCTGGTTGCACTCTGCCCAGTCTCCGCCCACCCTCAGGTAGAACTGCACAAACTCGGCCCATTCGGTGTCCAGGTCCCAGCTCATTAGCTGCCTCAGCCCCGCCTGAGGACGAGGCACGCAAGAAAAGTTGGCTACTTTAGCAGCAACGGGGGGGAAAAAAAATCACATTTCCAAACAAGCGTTGTCACCTTGTTGAAGTACAAGGAAGATCCGGAAGAGACCACGCCGCAGCCCATGTCAGGTGTAACCACCTCCCCGCCGATCACCTCCTGCCACGTAGCCAGCAGCGCATCCTGGGACTCAAAGTCAGAGAGCACGCTGGAAGACAGGGGCGAGGAGGGCTGGCAGTCGGTCCCGGAGAAACCATCGTCGCATCTGCAAGATAAGAGATTGGCCCATCAGGTGAAACCCGCAAATCCTTTAAGACGGGCTGCGCAGACATGTTTGGAAAGATGTTTGAAGCCTTGAATATCAACCTTGAAAGGTTAATCGAAGGTAATCTTGTATGTCAGCTAACCTGCAGTGTCCGTGGTCACACCAGCCGTGTCCGTGGCACATGTTGGGACACTGCTGGCCGATGTAGATGTCGTCCAGCGCCCACTCGTCCTGCTCGCCATAGTAGTTCTGGATCCACCGGAACCGCGTGGCACTTGACCTGAACACGATATTTAAAAATTTAAAAAATAAAAAAAATTGATTCACAATTGCATCTGCTGTCAGGAATCAACAGTTGTATGTGAGTCACATCATCATCATGTTGCACCTCATAATCTACTTTTCTACTGGAGATAGAGATTTGTGGATTTCGCATTCTGGCAGGTAAAGATTAATTTTGTCATGCGTGCGCGCGCGTGTGTGTGTGTGTATCCGTTTTCATTCGTGCACATGCGTGGGTTCCGGAGCTGCGTGAATGTCAGGTGGAGGACAATCATATCATCACATCCCCTCTGCTGCAGATGTGTGCTGCTCAGTACATTTTCTTCGGTGACAAAAAACGATTGTAAAAGCAAAGATAGGCGGCTATATTGAGGATTATATACTCGGGGACTGTGTGACCTCCTGGTCGCACAGAAATGACCACAACTGTTTTATTATCATTTACTGCCGAGGCCCTCTGACCTCTCATCACACTCTACAGGAGATTAAATTGCCTTTATTTAGGATTATGGAGACGGTATGGAGGTGAGGAAGATATCCCAGCTGATATATGTTCAAGTTAAAGCCAATAACTGTAAATGTATTGCTTATGGACTGGTCACTCTTTTCTTTTGCCCCGAATATCAACCAAACGCTGACAGCTGCTAGTCAACCCTTTTCCGGATAAGCTCGTGAAATTGCTCGAACCACCGGTGCACACGAAGGAAGCATATTTTTATACATACATTCTTACGCCTATGGAGGGAGGATCCATCCATCTAAGGGGAATACACCCAAGAGAGGCCGAGAGCATGCAAACTCCGCATAGATAGCATGTAGGGTCTTTGCTCTTTACAGGGTGGGTCTTTACTCACCATGTCTTCTGAGGTAGGGAAAGAGTGATGCGTCTCCAGTTTTTGAACTCTGACGGGTGATAGACACTGGGAGCCGTAAACTCGGAGCAGCTCGGCATGCCAGGCAGGCAGGCCTAGGTGAAAGAAATAAACGCTCTCCTTGTAATCCATTTTTGATAGCGCGCCCATTTGCTGAAGGTTGATTACTCAGAACTCATTAAAACGGTTTTCATCTATCACTGTGAATTGTGGGTAATTCTGTGGAAACAGCGCCATGTACCGCAGACACGACAGTCTCAGTCCCAAAGTAGATAAATATACACTAAAGGGAAGTGAAGGATTATGTTGTGTCTGACCTTGAACGCTGGAAGACTGGCAACGAGGATTAACGCTGCTTTCTGCAACTCACATTCTGCTCATGCCAGATGACTGCTTTTTGTGTACTTCGGAGAATTCGAAAAAACTGACGAAGGGCTCATTACGCTCTATTCAATTCCAGCAGCAATAAAAACTTGGCGGGCACTTCTGCCTGTTATGAATATTTATGAGCCTGTTGCGATCACAGAAAGTCGTTGTCGAATCACGGGAAAGTAATCTGAAGTGTTACTGTGTATTTGATAGCAGCGGGATGAAATAATGCACAGTGTAATTGTGATAATTTCTCATCTGAAGGAAATTACCACATATAAAGACTCATATTATTACAGCAATATACAGGGATTAAATATGTGCTTTTCTTTCTGCAAAGGAAAGTAAATTTTAAGGCTCTCTTTTATGCACATGTCTGTAATTACAGTCAGACAAATTCATTCTGAAACAGATATTCAAAGATCAAGTGAAATCACATGTATAAAGTGTATTGTTTGATTAGTTTTAAGGGCAGAAAATGCAGATTTTTGTCCCTTACTTCTTTAACCAGGTGCCAGGTTAATCCGTGATTGGTGGAAAATTCCAGGCGGACTTGAGTGTCAATGTGAGGGGACGGGTCGCGGCCGCAGCCCATGACCAGTGAGAACTGGAGACTGTACGAAGCTCCGATCTGCATGGACTGGGTCTCCACGTAACGGATGATGGAGCCGGGGCTGGGCTCACCAGAGAAGCTGGAACAGAGGGAGAGAGCGAACAACGCTTGAAACCGCTGCTTTTACTGAGAGCTAAATCTCCAGCAAACCCCACAAATCTCCCACCTGAGGGTCCAGTCGTGCTGGCAGTAGGGCTGCACGTGGCCGAGATAGAAACCGAGACTCTGCGTGACATCCAGCACGTTGCTGAAATCCAGACTTATGGTGTTGAAAAGCACGGAGGTCATGCTAATTTCATCCAGGGCCCACACGTCCTGACCGCGACCGGAGTGGTACGGCTGCCACCAGCGGAACTGCACGCCGAACTTGCGCGCACCAGACGGAAGCTCGACAGACACAATCCTGGTGCGGATCAAAAGATGATTAAAAATGGCGCTCGTCTGTGCCTCACACACACACACACACACACACACGGCTGTAGGTACCTTGGCTCATGGAAGCCTTGGTAGGCGTAGTGCTGCAGCAGCGTCCAGGTGATGCCATTGTCCGAGGAGTAATGCAGGAGGACGCCTTCTCCGGGCTGGTCTGGAGCAGGGCACGAGCTCAGGGTGCTCCGGCTGCCCAGGCGAAGTGTAAACTGCAGATATCTGGAGACAGAAAAGAAAAGATTAACGTCCGCCAGATAAGGATGAACCCCGGTCCTCTCCGTCATTTGCTATGTGGCAATCTCATAATGTTGCCTCTCTGTTAGCAATCAGCCACCAAACAGGCATTAAAGGCAGCCATCGGGTGGCAGGCTGGGATCGGCAACACGAAAATCGATCCAAGGCAGATGCCATATCTACCTTTATCACCTCCTTCAATCTTTCCCTCACACTTTCTTCCCCCCCTTTTATCTCTGTCCTCATCTGCAGTCCTCCCCATGATCATAATCCATCTTCCAGCAACAGAGTTAGAAGGAGAGAGAAAATGATGAAGGACTGACAGCCTTCTGTGGAATAAATCTGAAGCGAAGCCACCCAATTAAGCAAGGTCACACTTTTTTTTTCTTTTTTTTTTTTTCCACCTGACGACAAGTCGGCCGTCACTCTGGGTCGATTTCTGCAGAGCCCGTCCGCTCGTTACCTGGCCTGGGAACTGTCCAGCGGGGTGGTGACCAAGTGTCTCCGGCTGTCTCTGTTGAAGACCAGGGCCTTGCCGCTCGCCAGCACCCCGCAGCCAAAGCTGACCTCGGCCCCGCGGAGCGAGGAGAAGCTGTGGTAGGACGAGAGGCGCGGGCTGGAGAAGCCCTCGGACAGGAACGCCGGGAACGTCTGGGAGGCGAGCTCGCAGGCTGGTCCGCTGAAGCCCGGGTCGCATCTGACAGATGGAGCGTAATGGAAGAGATCGGCAGACAGGGAGGATGAGACACTAATGAGCGCAGTGATGTTTGATTTATTAGGGCTAAATTAAACACTCATTCTTACTTGCAGCCTGTACGGGAACAATGTCCCCTCCCTGAGCAGAAACGGAGGCAGGAGGGACCGATGTACACTAAAATAAATGGTAAGAATCACAATTTAATTGGAACTTTGCACGCAGATGGATGCCGTTTGATTAAAGCTTGCTTTAGTTTTACACTCATGAGATTGAGTGTCCTGTCGTACTCACCGTTGTCGATGGCCCACATGCTGCCTGCCACAGTTCCCGACTGCTTCCAGCGGAAGCGTGTCGTTTCCGTCAGAGCAGCATTGGGCAGAGGGATGGAGATCCTGGTCCACCTGCAAAGACGAGGAAAGGTGACGCGTTAACGACGGACGCGTGGTGGGGGACGCACGCACAAAGGGGAGCAGAGGCTATGTACCCGCTGTAGTTGTCAGAGGAGTAGACGGTGCTGTGAGGTAGGTGGGGTCCAGCGCAGAGCTCTGGCAGACACTCGGTGTGGAGCAGAGACCAAGAGCGACCTTGGTTGGTAGAAAACTCCAGGCTCACGCTTACGTAAACAAAGAGATCGAGACAAATGTAGCGTCGGACGCTCGACCCCCGAATGGTTCTGTGATGAAGCGCGCCGCACCTGTTGGCCGGCTGGTAGGAGCCGCAGCCCAGATTGATGGAAAACTGAGCGAGGTGGGTGTGCGTGCCAGGCAGCACGGGGAGCAGCTGCATGAAGTCCATGGCCCACACGTGACGCTCAGCCCCGCCGTGCGACTGCTGTTCCAGGCAGAATTTGGTCACCGGTGTTTGGAGTTCAGTGGGCAGCGCTAAAGACACCACAGCCGGAGTCTGAGGAGGCCAGAGAGGGATGATAGAGCAAGCAGATCAATGATTACACTTTATGAATTACTTTTGTTTATGTCTTAAACTTTGTTGAAAATCAAAATACGGTCAAGCCAGTTCCTGGAATATTATTATCATCTTTTTTTAGGTGTAGTAGGTAAGTTTCAACGTGTCCTCTATGTCTCACTCTGTAAGAAGAGTATGGGAGGGTGTCGAGGACCACCCGTTCCCTCCTTCCCTCAGACTTTCCATACACAATGACATCATTTTCATGGGACTCTCCAGGGTCACAGTCACCCCCACCTAGAAGCAACACACAACCAACCTTATATTAGCAAAATGTTAGCGCAAAATGATGTTTTCATGAAAAATATTCCCGTATGATTTTTTTTCCCCCCTTGTTAACTGTTCATACCCATGGTAAAGTAGAACCGGAGGTTTCCATAAGACGTGGTGTCAATGTATGGGGTGCACACCCTCCTGCGACCCTCCTTCTCGAATACAAGAGCCGAGCCTGATTCGATCTCTCCACACTGGTTCCCGATGACAGCTCCTTCGATATCCCAGCTGCGTGGGGTAACCCAGAATAATAAACACAGACAGAAATAAAATAAGAAATAAAATAGGATGATAATGAATATGTACCATATGACATTATTATAATCATTCTTGTTTCCAAATATATTTTGTTACTTATTCCCCACATTTAAATTCTTAATAACTGTATTTTTATGATCAAATCTATGAGTAGATGCTTCATTTTTGAAGAAGCATTGCAAAAAAAGGATCATATATTTACAGTACATACTGACAAACATTGAAATGTATTGAATTTTAAGCAGCAATATGTTAGCTTGTCTAACTCACAGTTAAAAAAAGCACATAATGTCAATACAATATACATAAAAACACAGTAACACACACACAGTAACACACACACTGCACAGCGGAGAGAGACTCCTCATTAGCGCTGACAGAAGTTAACCCAGTGTGTCAGCCCTCTCCTGTGTTGCCTCTTCCCCTCTGCGTTCCCCTCTATTTACTGCCAGGCAGGAAATAAGATGATGTGTCTCTGCCACAGCCAACGCTGCATTAAATGACAACCTGTAGCATTAGAAGGCTAAAGCGCACACTCCCGTGCAGCGTGTTGGTATGCTGACGACACTCCTCTTTGAGGCTTTTGTCAACGATGTACCCCACAAAGATGACCGGCAGCTGCTGCGAGAGCCCTGAGAATTACCTTCTCTCTGACGCATTGCTTTAATCTGTCCATCTCTGCTACTCACAGGGTCAAGAACTCAAGGGCTGCCGTGCTCATTTAAAATATTAATTTTTCTGTCTAAATTTTAAAGTTTATCTGAGACACTATGATGAAATTATCCCAGACTTACTTTGAGGGTAAGCTTTCAAAGTCTTCCTCCCAGTAGCTCCGCCCTTCTTCACGATGCAGATCGATGTCTCTGGTAGATGCAAAACTCTGACTGAGTCCCTCGCTGCCATGGAAATACAGCGCGTTGCCCTCCGACTGACAGGCGTGCTAGGCAAGGGACACTCAGGTGTTATTTTAAAGCAGATTAAAGGAGGCTGACATGTTCTGTAGGGGATCTGGAATGTCTGCCGATTAAGCTGTGCACCTTGACGGTAGCTCCAGGGAAGAACAGCCAGTTGGCGGTGTTCGGAGGATCCAGGTTGTCCTCCAGGAGCGGGGGTCTGTGGGCGGCGTTGACCAGCAGCACATTGTCGAGACCCCAACAGGACTCGTATCCTTCTGGTCCTTGGGGGGCCTCCTGAGTCCAGCGGAAGCGCACGCCGTCGGCCTTGGAGCGATGTGGCAGCGGAATCAGGTGGACGACGGTGCTGCTGTTGGTGGGAGCCCTGGGGGAGACAACATATGTCGGTACTAAAGCCAAAAGAGCGACAAATGCTGCAAACGCAAGCGATGGAGACGAGGCGAGAGAGACTCGGGCCAAGACTGAGTGATCGGTGGTTGATCTATGAACTGGTCTGTGCTTCTACAAAAGCATGCACTTACTCCAGCTAAATATTTTAGACACTAAAGTGTATCTTCATTGTCTGTCTGAATTGACAGAGGGACAAAATCGGGCCACGGATGGAATGGGAGAGGCTTATATGTTGAAGGGGGTGGCCAAAAAGTGAGGGTGGGTGTCCATAACAGATGGAGAGACTGTGGGATGGATGAGGGGAGAGACAGACCTGATCTTTTCCAGTGTGACCCAGTCATCGGAGGTGTTGGTGGTACCAGTTAGGCTGTATGACACTGTGATGCTGGGGTCTGCATAACTGAAGCGGCAGGAGCCCGAGCCTGGAAACAGAGAGGAGGTAACGGGGGTCACATCAACGGGGCTGAAGGGTATCAGGGGTTGGTATGACTGGGAGGGAGGAGTAAGTCTTTCTCTGAAGTCTTTCTGGATGCTGTGCTCACATTCCCGCTCAGGATTCTGAGAATCCTACTATTTTTATGCCTTTGAAATGTTCCAGATGCTGCAGTGAGAACTGTTGAGGGGAGTAAAGGTTGCTAATGGAGGAAGCAGACTGTCCGCCATGTGGCCACCTTTGCTTTCCCCTCCCACCACCTAAGGACCACCGTTGACAGCTCAGCACCCCGTGAGCGCTGTGCATTCACCGGTATCCTCTTTATTGCTCCTGAACTACTCCAAATGCATCATTAGTGTGTCATAGACTCTAATGAGATGAGGGTGGAGAATAAAAACAGGCTAATGACAGAACCTGCAACACTGAAGCAGGCCTTTGAATGTGAGACAGGAGATCACAGGAGCGTGTACTCGGTTCCCCAGAGAACCCCAAGATGCATGTAATGGACATGAAAAATACAAGACTAAAAACTCTGCCATGGCCTTTTCGGTGTCTTTAAAGAAGATTATAAATCATTGATTATTGTGATAGGAGAGCTGGAGAAGAGGGTTAGCAGCAGACATGCTGTCACATAATAGGGCAAAAATTTGAGGAGGCTTTGAACATGGTAAAAACTACTCTTTAAATAGTACAGAAAAATATGAGTTCATGCATTTATTGTTTGCAAAATAATGTGTGTGAACTCACCAAGGGCAAACTGCAAGACTGAGCCAGTGCTCGTGTTGAGCGGTACAGTAACCTGAGCAAGAGAATGAGTCAGAGCATCACA
Source organism: Lagocephalus sceleratus (assembly GCA_911728415.1). NCBI lineage: Eukaryota > Metazoa > Chordata > Actinopteri > Tetraodontiformes > Tetraodontidae > Lagocephalus > Lagocephalus sceleratus. The sequence continues at coordinate 6,909,923 of CAJVRN010000116.1, forward strand.
CAAGAAATCTAATGAACTGAAACCCAAACAGTAAAACAACATTTGTCACATACATTGTTAAATCCTAATGCAGTCACGGTTGAGTGTTTGATGTGGATGTAAAGTCAATGGGCTTTAAATTGTAGAGTGGTAAGTGTCGTCAAATATAGATTTTACCAGCTCTCGCTCTCCAATGGGTTCACAGAAGGTCACGGCTCGGCCATGCATCAGGACCCCACACTGCTCCCCCACGGCACAGTTCGTGCACTCCGACCTTTGAGGAGAGGGCAGCGAGTTAGAAAGACACCCCCCCCCCGCTCCCCAATGCAGTCGCAGCGATCGGGGAGCGGAGTCGCAACCAGCACACCTACCAGATGCTGTAGTCCAGCTCTCCCAGGACATTGGAGTCAAAGTCATCCCGCAGCACGGCGTGTTTGGCATGGAGCTCCACTAAAGCCAGGGCAAAGAACACACGCTCATCAATTGCCTGACACTTTTAAACATTTAGAATGGTCTGTGCGAGGGCAACGTCCAAAGAGAGGGACGAGAGCATGCAGACTCACCAAGATTAGGTCTTAGGGGGGACTCAGTCGGAGCTGGAGGACAGAAGCAGAGCGCATTAGTCACAGCAGTTACTTTTTAATAAAGGAAGAAAAGAAAACTTAAGAAAACACAGTTGTTGTTTTTTTTGCTGCTTCTCTGTGCACAGAAACACGAGCTTTCTTTAAACATAACTAAATGAGACAAACTTTCCCTGCGTCCCCTGGCTCGGGCCCGGCCCAGCCTGGCCTGTCTGCAGTCTCTTGCTGGCTTGCCAATATTAATTCCTTTTAGTAATTAAAGGCCAGGCGGCCACGATTAAAGGTTCAACGCCAATTAACCACCATCTCCCTGGAGAGGCCAGTGTGCCGTAGTCTGCGTCCACCGCAAACATACTCAGCGACCAGTCCCAGAGGACGCGCACGCTCAGAGCAGGATGAAGGTGAATGTCGGTGTTCTGAACATCGTGAATGACGTTTGTTTCTAATGAGAACACTTGTGGGTGTACAGTAGGAATATGACCATTATGCTGCATCAGGACAGGAGGTACATAGACCAAGAAAGTTTAGTTAACTGTCACTTTAGCGCACCCACCCTGGGAAGAATTTAAGCCTCTTTGACGATTGGTCACTTCTGATTGGCGCAGAGGTAGTAACCTGCCTCTGTTTTATCTTCTTTAGTCTGCTCTGGGTTTTTAAAGACTCCCAGCCTGAAGGGAGGGATAATCTGCCACATTATTCTCCATCCAGGATGAGCCAAACCACCTGATAAAACACGCTAAGATAACAAAGTCTGGTTTCATTTTAAAGTTAATTTCAGACTCTCCATCAGTGGAAAAAGTGTTCTAAAATAGGCCAGCTTCCATCTGAAACCACTCATAAACAACAGTAGCTGAATTAAAAGAGGAGGGTGATCCGCAAGGTTTAATGGCTCAGCAAGTATCTGTTCTCTGAGCACAGGCTGTCCTCATTTCTCTCCATAGGATCCAAAATCTAGCCTCTCAGAAATGGATTTACTATTCACAGACTGCCGGTGCACTTTCATTCCCACTTAGCAGCCAGTTCAGTGGCTGCGACTGTTGCTACTGCTCCATCGGGCTCCGACAATCAGCTCCATGGCCCGAGACGAGGCTCAGCAATGAAGCCCACAAACAGCAGATAAAAGGCCTTCTTAGTCTGGAACTCTAATCCCCCGATGTCTGCTGATTCAGACAAACTTGTTTAGAGAGGATTCAATAATCCCAACATTTCTAACTTGCTTCTGTATCTTTCATAAATATTGTCATTATATTGTAACGGTAATACATTTTGCAGTCATGTAATCAGTTTTCCATACTGAACATGAAAAGAGGATGTGTTAAAACCTGTAATCCACTTCTCAAACTGACATAATGATAAACGCTCGGTTGGTATTCTGCTCTCTTCTTAGCGGAACAAGCTTCCAAATTTCTCTTGTGCTTTCTAAGCAAGGCCATTTGGCTTGAAAGTGGAGCCCCTTTTTTGTTGGATTATCCCTTCAAACTTCCCCAAAAAAGCCTCATTTACAGATTTCCGTGCCATGCTTCATCGCACTTTTCCAACATCTCTCCTGCTTGTCTTCTATCAGGATCCCTCCTTCATGCACGAACCTCCATGCGCGTTCTTTCCGTCTCCCCCTTCCTAAACCTCTGAACATTGGGAGCAGACAGCGGTGCTCATTTCACTCCGATTAATCCCCTCTCACTTTCTTAAAGACTTCAATTACTGCCTCCTCTACTTGCAGCTCATCTCCGCTAATGCCTGTATCTCCATGGCCAGGGCTTATTCTCTCTCTCTCTCTCTCTCTCTGTCTCTCTCTCTCTCTCTCTCTCTCACACACACACACACACACACACACACACACACGCAAACAATAACAAAAAAAAGGCGAAACTCTCAATAAACACCACCAGAGCTAATGTAGCATGATTGCCGACAAGCTGCTGGGGACTAAATGAGCATAAGCTTTAGGAGACTCAGACATCTTGCCACAAAGAACTGAGGGCACAAGTCATGTTAAATCCCCCCCCCACAGACACACACAAACAGACACACACACACACAGACACACTTTTCATCGCACAGCCTTAATCTTGTCTTACTCTTCTTTTCTCCACACCCTGTAAACTGCACCAATTTCTCACAATCTCCCTTGTTCTCTCGCTTCTTGCCTTCGTCTGACACAGATCCTCTCCTAGGTAAGGTCATACTGATCGATGTGGAGGTGCAACTACCCCCATATGGATGCAAGATGCTGCTTTTTTTTCTTTTACCACAACTTTGGTGAAGCTGGAGCCACTACGTGCTAATAAGCAACAATGAAAGTGCGTTTGAGTAACGACCAACAGGTTATTGTTCAAATCAATCTCATAATAAATGTTGTTTTAACTTGTCGGACTTGGAACTGGGAATCATGCAGACCATATTGTAGTGGAGCCTGCATTTAGTTATCAAATTATGTTTTTTTCAAACTGCAGTTTGCAGCGGAAAGTGGAGGGACAAGAAGAACATTCATAATAGAAGAAAAAAGAGAACACATACAGCAGCAGCAATGGGCAAAGTAGGCTAGACAGCGAGGTCTCAAGGTTTCTTGGAAATGAACAAAGAGGGATGGCGGTCGAGCCGGTGCTCAGCCAAACACGCAGGCTGGCAGACGGACCGGGTGGGTGGGTGGGTGGCTGTTGAGGACATGGAAGAGTGGAGGCCACCTATCCCTCCGCCGTTGCACTGTGATCAGACGTACCTCAGGGAGCTGTGGCCTCTTTGAGTTATTTGTCTCTTTAATAATCCGTCTGGGCTACAGTGCGCTCCACCAGGCCCATAAAGACCTGATTTATTCCCTGACTGGAAATGAGAGGCCCCAGCAATCCTGGAGGATTCAGGGACTACTAGCCCTGCTGACAGGGGATAGAGCTGATGGACAGCCTGCAACAGGACTCAACACTCACAAACACCTTTCCTCACTCCCTCCCCTCCCGCCCTGCTGACTCCTCTCATCTGGGCTTGATAAGTCTTTTTATGAGCGCTCAATAGGAGCCAAAATTTGCTTCCGTTTCATCCTCCTGCTGTCGGATCATATCACAGAAGCAGTTCAAACCTAGGACGGGAATTTGAATTTTGCTGCGTCGTACTCTAAAAGAGCCGGTCAGACGGCAGTTGATGTGTCTGGCTCGGCGGCGTTGCTGAGGCCTGATGGGTTTTGCCCTCTGATTGTCCAGGTTCAGGTCACGTATCCCCTTTGCCCATCCAGGAGCTTGCAGAAAGAATCAGCTTTTGGAGAACCAAACTTACAAATGTCTCCAAAGTAAATGAATCTCTTCCACCTTTTGTGGAAATTCTTTTTCTCTGTGGTGATTTTTTTTTTTCCTGCTTTGTTTGAATCCCACCAGAGTTAAATTCAAACTCCACAGTTACCTTCTTGTTCGTGCTCCAGTTCTGGTTAATCTGCACACTCGCTATTAAAGTCCGGGATGATCACCTCTGATTGCCGTCTTATTTAAGCAGCCGTCTTCTATGGATCGTAACCCTGCTTTAGATAACTTTCATTTCTCCAAGCTTCAAAGCTCGAGTTTTAAGTATTTAAACTGGCCCCTCTACTTTTTATTACATCGTGAATATTCATGAATTATCTCAGCTAATTTCACTCAGAGCAACCTCATCTTCCATCGCTCTGCTGTGGCTGAATAACCTGTCAGATCGCTCTGGTGCAAAAAGGTTGACAGGTCACTGCGAGAAAAGTGATAAAACAAGGTATGCTAATAATAATGAGGATAATAATAACAAGAAGAAGAAGAAGAATAGATTTTTCCTTATCCTTATGTAGTAATGTCATTTTTTCTACCAAACCACAGAAGCCAAAGCAGAAGATATTTAGTATATGTTTTCTCCCCATTTTAACTTCATGACATAATTCTTTTGAATCTGCTCCCAAACAGGAGAGATGAACCGGCTGGTCATTTACATCAGTGAGGAGAACAAGAAACTCATTCCAGTTTGGATCCTTTTCCTTTTGTGCTTCCTCCTCTGGCTTCCTCCTCTGAGTCTGTTTGCCTTCTGTTGCCTCGAGCGTGTTCATTTCTCATTTGTAATTCAGATTTGCGGGCGGATCGTTCAGCAACAGAAAGAGCACTGAGTTATTGGCCAGTAAAGGCGATAGCCTACAACAAGGTCAGCCGCCCACTCGTATCCTTTCACCCCTCCTTTTCTTGTTAATGAGGTTTAATCACATCTACAAAATTCCAGAATCTTCCGCCTGCTATGACCTTCAGGTTCCTCTCTCTCATGCCACCACCTTTCTCTGGTCTTTTGTCAAATATCTCCTTTGTCAATTAGACAGAGCAGCCTTCTTCTCACCTCCCATTTAACCTCCTCATTTACAGATTTTGAATGCTCTCAGCTGATAAATATTTTCGAAGATGCTTCCTCCTCTGCAGCTTCCCCACTCCAAGGCCATGCAAGGTCTAAATCTCAGCTCCGCGGCTTGTCTGCAGTGATTAATTGTCTATTAATGTGACACTGCGGGGCCTTGGCTCTAGACACGTAAGCGACTGTCGTTGGCTGCAGACATTTCATCTGCAGAGAGACTGGGGCAGTGTGTCACTGGTGGGGAGAAAATGAGCTCTCAGGCAAGGAGACTGAGGAGAAGAGCCTTCAGTTCTCACTCTGTCACTCTTCCAGGCCCGACTGAGGGCTTAGTTCCAAATGGGCATGGAGCCATAAAGTTAAGAACTTTTCAGCATGCCCTCCAACCGGTACGACTGCATAAGTAGTTCCAAATAGGTTGCTATTCCAGAGGGAAGGCAAAAGAGGAGGTCCTACATTAGCTATTCAAAGTTCCTACATTTCTAAAGGTGCTATTTAAGGACTGGAGGACAGTCTCAAACATTTCTTGGCTTGGATACAGTCCCCATCATGTCCCCAACATCTTGCTGGCGGCCACTTGTCACAACCCGTCCTCAACGACAAAGAGGTCATCTTCTTTAATAAAGACCAAGAGCTTGGAAAAAGACCTTAATTGCATTATTATTAGCATTAAATCAGAAAAGTGGCGTTCCTGTGTGATTGAGCAGGGTTTCCCCCCCCCCCCTCGTAAACAAGCAATTAGTGTATATGCAATAAGCATGCAGAGTGGAACGGTGCTCTCCATCAATAAGTACTTAAGGCTGTCACAGACAGTCGCCCGTAAAGCGTAAGTCTCTGACAGGGAGTCTGGGGGAAAAAGCTGAGTTTAGCATAAGCTGGAATTAAGCTGGCAGTATAGCACATCCAAATTTCCCTGACTCTGCTACATCATTAGGCGGGTAAAGGAGAGCAAGAAAGTGCTGCACGGCTGCCGTCATTAAGCATCAGTGCATCATCTGCATTGTTCTATCCATACTGACATTCCATACGTGTGACGGACAGTAATGGGAAGTGAGGAGGGGGGGTGGGGAAGGTATGGACATGTGCAACACACACAGGGGTTATACCTATAAATACATACATTAGCCTCTAGGTGCAGGATGCACTTAATGCTGGCATGAAGGTTGATATCTGTGTTGTCCCTGGGACTGTCACTCACCTCCCTGCTCACAGAGCTGTTGGGCCAGAGCATCCTTGAAAATGATTTGTCCTCGATATGTAGCCGTGGCTCTAAAAAACAGAGACGGGGAGAGGAGAAGGTTAATAATTCTCTTCTTAACATATGCGCAACATTCTGAAAGGGCCATTTCTTCAGCCGCATTTTAATATAATCAGTATAATAACACAACAAAATGAATCCCTCTGTTGGCAGAGCTCAGACAGTTGGAAAAGTAAAATTCAACTGGCACTCCTTTAAATTGAAGAGACTTAAAAGAACCTAAAATTACCTACCAAACCCCACCCCAGCCCTTCACACAGACCCAGACCGTTTATTGGTGCCGAGGCATTTACTCGTTCATCTCAGCCCATGAATAATGAATCGGCCGTCATTAATTAGTAAAGAGCTCTTGTGCCTGTGCAAAACTGCCGAGACAACATTCTTAATTACACTCATATTTCAGAATTGGGTGAAAACTAATTTGACTTTGGTATTTATGAATAAAAGATGGCGCGTAACGAACAGCGGGTGGGGATGTAGGAACAAGGCCCTTAAATATTTACCGAAGGCGGCCTCGGCTCAAGTTCACTCAACGGCTTTCACTAACTGCCCGGGGACGGGGGGTGGGGGGCTCCGCCGAAGAGCACATCTGACCGCACACACATCATTCACCCTCACTGAACACATCTGTGGCGGCGACTCTCACCACGTCAGGGAGGGAGAAGGGGAAGATATGACTCAGAACTTTTAATTTCAGGCATCAAGTAAAGTCCAAAACTTCAAATCTTAGCGTGTGAAAGTGTTCCAGGGTGTCGTTAAAGCTTTTGAACTGCTTTGATGGGAAGATTTCATGTCCGGTATATGTGACTCAATAACTTGTCATATCATTAAAACCACAAGAGGGCATTTAGTCCGCAGTCGAGAGTGTGTGATCAGCGCAGCGACACACCGGTGTCCTTTTATTGCACTCCAGTGACCAGTGTGAGTGTGTGTGTGTGATTCTTGCTCTAGGATACACACACAGAACGGCACTCATAAACACAAAACATTAGTCAAACATCTAAATGTTAATTTGACTTTCTTGCAGGGAGAGGGAGCAATTAAGGGCCTCGGTGGGTTTTCTTTCCTTGTCTTCGCCCTCCTCTGATTCCAACTGGGGATCATTCATCTTGTGAGACCGTGTGTCATCCTCTCCCTTCTCATTAGTCAACTGGCAGCAATCTGAGAGATGGTAAAGAATGAAAAACCAGAAGGACAGGAGAGGACTGGAGTGAGCGATGCGCAGAAATGGAGGTTTGTAGAGAACGCGTTGCGGATTTGGTCCGGAGGAAATAGAGTAGGGGGATGTGTGTGTGTGTGTCTGTGTGTGTGTGTGGGGGGGTGTCGGATGGTCCCGCCTTTCAAAGTCCGCAACCTGCTGTCAAATGCCGAGATCTCCCTCTCAACGCGCACTCTCTCCGAGCCACATATGAGCTTTAACGTGTATGCAGATGGACAGGCTGTCACTCAAGCGGCTCCCATAAGAGCCTCCAGTGGGTAATTACCAGGCATGTCTTCCATGTTAGATTACATGTTGCTGTCGGCCATAAGTGTCCCCCAGGAGCCAGCTTGACAGATCCTCGCTAACCACACATGCTCGCACGCACACACACACTCACTTAACCTAAAGCCATATGCATTTAAATAAACCAACAGCAATCTCCCAAACGGGCAGAATTCAGTGAATACCGACCACACAAAGACACTTCACCACCACATCTGGATTCCGAGGGCGAGGATCACATTCCTCCCACTTTCCCGGTGTTTGATAATTCTGCCATCGTTCTCTCCTTAGATCCCAATTAAAAAGAAATTGTTCTGTCCCGGGTCATCATGTCTCTTAATAATCCAGATTAATACGAGGAGTAGCGATTTGAGTGGTTCCAGGTGCCAGCGCTGATTCGGTGCATTTGGACCAACGGTGCTCCCTAATCAGCTGATTTAGGTTCTATATTGGGGACCAGCTGTGACAATGACACCGTGATCGAGGACAACGGCTAAAGGAATGGAGAGTCAGACTGGAGAAGGCCTGACCAGTCCTGCGGAATCACATTACTTCCTCAGTGTTCCCTTCACTCCTTAATTAAATACATGCCTGGAAAAAAAAAGGGTGTTGGAGAAGATGCAAATTTAATGAATCTCTGCAGAGTAGGGATTTGGGAATTGTTTGGCAAATTACCTGCTTAGTAGTGCTGGGTCAATGAGATCTAATGGTGCAAACAAGAGGCTGTTACTGCTCAGTATACAAGGAGAACAACTGACCTTGATACTTTTAATAGGTAGTTATTGGGGTCATTAGGACAATAATAGCAGTTATGGGTGTTATATGTAAATGTTGAAGCTGTGATTTTAGTTTTATCTGACCAAATGCACCATTTAAGAACCTCTGTCTTCCCGTCTTCCACCCTGTCAGGGTCAGGTTAGGACAGGGAGAGGGATCTCCCACTCACAGAGTAAACAACAGATATATGAATCTCCACAAGTCAAAGAGCACATTTGCAGGAACATCGAGCACATCTGGAGCGGACCCCAACCCCGCCCCCCATCCCCAGAGCATGGTTCATTCTGCTGCATCTAAAATTGCGCTCTACACTTTTTCTCAATCTGCACGCTCTATTTCATCCAGAATTGATAAGGAGGTCCCAGCAGGCGGGGCGCTGACCTCCTGATGGGAGGGCCAATGCTGGAGCAGGACAGAGCAGAGGTGATGTGGACAGTTTGGTGGCTGTATCGATCAGACGTCTGAAGTGTAATATTAATGTTCCGATGTGTGCATGTGTGCGCACGTATGTCTCTTTGTACACAGGTGTAATTACAGGGGGGGTCACATCTCGCCCCCTGGGAAATCAGACCATATTGTTGATGCAGAGACCTTTTGGGTAAACGGCAACAGTCGTCTGTTGAGATGGTCCGACTCCAAAGGTGAATTTAATGCAAAATGCTGTGGCCCCCTACATCTCCTTCATAAAGGTCAAATGCATAAACATGAGAGAGGATCTAAAGGTGAGATTCTGTAATCTACTGGATTTTGGATTATTTTGACTATTTAAATTAAGCTCAAATTATGTTTCTTTAGGAAATATTTTATTTTTAGGGGAACAACATCTTAAGAGGACTAGTCAGGACTACAGCTATGGGCTAATAAGGAGCTTTAGGGATGAGGGAGATCATTAGATAGTGATTATATGTTAAAACCAACTGAAAGATTAACTGGAATAATAGAAAATCAATATTAGGGACCAATAATGGGAGGAATTAGATTGGGTGAGATTGGTCAAGCTGTCACTCTGTTGCCTGACCTCCGACCTTTGTCCTCTGACACATTATTGTGATGAATTTAAAAGGTCAACGCACAAATGAAGCAGCATCTCTAAAATCAGCAGTGAGATTATCACGTGTGTTAGGCTATGATGTGGTTGTTCGCTCTGTCCCCAGCTGTATGCAAGTCGTGCAGTCCTGAAACGGAGTCTTTCACGAGAGTGTGTAAATGGAGACGTGATCTCTGCCATCAGCATATGAATGTGAGCATCAATGGGAATTCAAGCGAGACACGTAAAGAGCTCTGAGTGGTCAAAGATGGCAGGAAAAATGCAGTATAAATACAGTCTGTTTACCGCAAGCTCAATCACGGTGACAGCTCAGAAACATGTTCTGTAGTTGCTCAAATTCCGCTCACTCCTCATTGACTGCAAGATGTGAGCCATCACACACACAAAGGACAGTGAGCCATTAGATCATTAGAGGTCTTTTAGATCTCCTCAGACAAACACTCTGGGAAGTAATTAAAGCAACTTTTAACCAGGCAACTGTCAGGCTTTTACAAGGAGAAACATGTTGCACACAACTCCAGCAACTATGACCAAGAGTTCTGAACTGACAAGCTTAAAATGAAGGCAGCCGCAGTCGCACATTGAGATGCATTCGCACGAACAAACGCGTGTGCGGGGACAGCCTCGGGCTGTAAGTGAAGCAGAAAAAAAAGGGGGGGGGGGAAGAAAAGACACCCAGTGCATCTGTAAATCCACCAGAGGAGCCTTTTAACCATTCTCACCTCTGTTAAGTGCAGCGGAGCATTCGACGCATTACGTGGCGGTGTGGGCCGCTCTGTCTCAACCAGGAAATAAAAAGTGGGGCACATCTGTGTTTTTGTTGTCATTAAAGCTTAAGTCGTTAGCGCGGGCCTGCTGCCGACAGCCACTTTAGATCCACTGAGATAGGTGCAAGACAAAACGGATGAGTGTATTATAAGTCTGGGCCTTATATTTATCACATATTATATACCCATTTACCCAATGATGTAAGCGTTCTCAATCCTCCTCCTCATCCCTCCCTCCTCCAAGACCTTCCCTTCTTCTCAGGTGGCGATTTACAGCCACCCGCGAAATGAGTTCTTCTGGATCCCCACATAACTCCCCTCCATCACACCACTGCCAGTAATATGTTACCAGAAACACCCCCACAATATTGCCCATAAAACTGCTCACAGGCCCCATATTGATGCAGCGGTAGAGCAGCATCAACTCTGTGAAGGACATGAGGTGTCTGCACCTTTAATTTAAACGCTCATGGGCGCTGCCTGCGTAAATGGCCCTTGTATGAACGAGGGTGCGGGTGAGAGGATGACAATGCATTATTTACACGCACAGTAAAGAAAAGTCGCTATACCCGCTCACCTTTAGTTACATTTTAGAAGGAGTTTTCCAAAAGATGAGAATTCTGGGTGCATTAATTGTGACAAAATTATTGCTCTGTGTGCGTGTGTGTGTGTGTGTGTGTGTGTGTGTGTGAGCAGCAATCTCCAGCCAGCTGGACTGTGACTGTCTGGCTTTGATAAGGTCAGCCACAAAGGCCCCCAGTTTTCATATAGGCGTGGCCCCCCGCCAGCCCCATTGTCATTATTGGCATACTGCTGTGGTGTACACTTGTGCAAACAGACACACACACACACACACGCACGCACACACACACACACACAGAAAATATTGAGGAAACACAAAATCCTCATAAGCCTCCACACGCTCGATGGTAAATGTGTTTGCTGGCAAAGAAAAAAAGCTGGTAAATCTGTTTGGCTCAGTGGATACTGTCTAAATGGCAGCTCCACTTCAGCAAATTCCCCAACTGAATCCTTTTCTGTCAGTCTGTCCATAAAAGTCTCCGTCTGACGGTCCAGCGAGTCCCTCCAGGAATTCATTGAGGGTTTTTCGTAGACACTGCCAAAGTGTTTAATTTAATTTAATTTTTAATTTAGTTGTGCAACATCACTGTGTCTTTTGTGGATGGACAAATAAATAAAAGACATTAGTGTCATTTAATTGACAATCCTGAGATTAAGACCACATGATGATGAAGACGCTGTCATAACTGGGAAACGCAGACCATCAAATACGTGTGTTTACTAGTTTTGGCTGAATTTCCAGAGATGTCTGTAACGTTGTTGAGACTGTGAATGGGGCAAATTGAGAGTCGTGGGAGCTACAACGCTCGTCTCTCCTCTCTGTGCTTCGCCAGCAACAGCTGCTAATTGCATTTTGACTGATTATCAACATGAGGCTGTAAATCACCAGCAAAAAGAGCCACAGGGAAAGAGTCAGAGGATGTTTCCAGCCGATAGAGATGTGAAAAAAAAAAACCAGAGTAAAACCAGACAATGCAGTGGGGGAATGAAAATGAGCAATGCTCATCTTCAGATCTTCAGCTGTGGAAACTCTAGACGAGGAACCCAAGCTCAGTTCGGTGAAACGTGAACGAGGCGTGTCGTGCCAGTTGAGAGGAGGGGTATGCGCGTGTCTGAGAACGGAGGCTGATCTTACAGGAAGTTGACGCAGCCGGTGCCCGGCGGCGGGGCGATCCACACGAAGCTGAAGATGGAAGAGGGCTGGTGGCTGACGTGGGAGGCAACCACGCTGCAGACGAACTGGGTCCCACCAAACTGTCGCTCTGGCATCACACCTGAGGAGAGGGGAGAGTCTGTTATCGTGTCATAATTTACAGCTTCGCATAGGTTCTAGATCAGCGATGATGCCTGGGGCTTCTTCACGACGGTTCCTTCAGTCAGGAATCCAAACATTGGCAAACAATTACTTTGTTCTGATTAAGCACAAATGGCCAAACCCCAACATTGTCAAAGGAATTTATTTCAATCTGCACAAAAACCATTAACTGAAACGGTTTTAATCAAATTTTGCAAGTGAAAATGAGGAAGAATGTTGATAACTGCCACGTTTGTCACATGCATGCGTACACCTGAACCACTTTTCATTTCCTTTCATCATTTTTTTTCCATTTAATTTTTATTTCATCCCTCACTCGTTTGATCTCCGGCCATTGTACTCTTTTTTTTTTTTTTTTTTTTTTACACTCCACCGGCATCCTACAAGTTTCTTTTTTCTTTTCCAATACTTCCTGCCTCATGCTCCCTTTCTTATCCTCCTTCTCTCCTTTTCTCTCTTTCCCTCACTGCTTCTCTCCTTTCATTTTCTTTCTCCTTTTTCTCCATTCCAGCGTGCGGAAGCTTCGTAACTCACTCTTATTAATGAAGGTCTGCGTCCGGCTATGATTGCACCGACAGAATGACATCATGTCACACAATCTTTCCTCCACATCTCAGAGGGAAAGAGCGGGTTAGTTCCCAGCCGTACGGAATAGTTTAATAATTAATTGGAACAAAATGGCCCTGTGTTGAGCTTGTGTATATGCATATCATCTCCTGTCAAAATGATGCAACACAAAGTCAACAGTGCATACAGAACTAAGGCATCAGACCCCCTTAACCATGCAGAGATTGCACATCTGTGGATGGTGACGGGGTCTAAGCTGCACGGCTGCGGGAGCAGGCCAGCACTCTGGATCCTGCAAACACAAGGCCCTCTCCTCCATCATAGATCAACCCACTGGAAGTGATAAGGTGTGATTTATAGCGCCACAGCTTTAATGTTTTGTGAATTAATGTGAAACTTATTATGAGTGTGTGTGTGTGTGTATGTGTGTGTGCGTGCGTGTGTGTGTGTGTGTGTGTGTGTGTGTGTGTGTTTGGGGGGAAGTTTGGGGGGCTGTTTGCAGATCTTCAAACACAATATTTTAAAAAACATTCCACCCTTTTCTGACAGTAACAGATTTGACACATGTCAAATTGATGTCTCCCCCTGTTGGGTTCATCTGTTATATCTTTATTAACTTTATATTCGTGTGTGTGTGTTTGTGTGTGTCGTAGTTAGCAGCGCTGGTGGTGGAACATATTTGGCCTGTGGGATGCACAGAGTTCTGCTTTAATTTGTGATGTAAATAAACTCTTAACTGTAGTTTAAAGTGAAGGCTGCATAATTCAACGGCTCCCCATCACAGTGAGGTATCGTGTCATTACAAGTATGGGGAAAAAGGGCAACGGACCCCTTGGGTGAGATTCACAATACATCAGACAACACAGCCTGTTGCAGCAGAGCTCCACGTGTGCTCTGACAACCTGAGAGTAATCGCTCATTATTAGTACCGGTGTTTTCTATCTGTAATGAGCACCATGGACGTGTGAGGTAAATACATGGTACCTCACACAGAGATGTGTTTTAAGGTCACTGCAGGGCCAGAGCTTCCTGAGCACCCTGAGTTCAGCAGAATGCTGCAGAATCATCCCATGATGGACTTGTCCTTTTATCTCACATGAAGCTTGACATGCTGCTTTGTCTCGTACCTGTGAAGAAAACTACTTTTCCCGGTGACAAAGCACTGTGAAAGTGAGCTTGTTGAAAAGTTAAAGGCTTGTGGAAGCGATGAAGCTCTCATTAACCTCACTTATTCAAAGGAACAATCCTGCTTATTCACCAGACTACAGTGGATTAACAGAAAACTGAACTCATGCTAGAGAGGCTGGTGGAGGGAGGGTGGAGCTGCAAGTGTGGTTAAAAACATACTGAGAAGGGTGAAGATGAAAAGAGTGACTTGTGGACTCCAGGACACAACAGCACCGAGACTCCACACCACTCACAGAATTCATATTCCCTCTTGGAAAATACACTCAGGCATGAAAATGCAAATAAGGAAACTGGTTTCTTTCATGTCTGGGTGTGGAGAGAGCTGTTTGGTGTAGTGTGTGTGTGTGTGTGTGTGTGTGAGGGGGGGGGTCACTATTATTCAACAGGATTTCAACCCCAAATGCTCCAGTAACGCAACAAGCTGCAGTGATCTTGCACTGAAAGAAAGAGGAAAGTCTGACATTCTGGTTCTGTCTGAGGAGATCAGCAGCAAAGTAAGTCAGAACATACATAAATTCCTGCGTCCTTAGACTCCAAAGTCACAACAATGGACGTGAAATATAAATATTTATGCCAACAAAGACAAGCGCAGACCCCAACAGTGATGCCTCCGTGTTATATTAACCATGGGTATTCATTTGCTGATTTAATTCAATAAATGGAGCTCCATGGGGAGCTTCAAGGACAACAATTAACAATCAAATGCACACACACACACACACATACGCTCACATGTGCACAGACATGCAGCTCTTTCATATGCAGATAAGACACCTATGGGCTGTCAACAGTGATTAATGGCTCAGTGAGTATGACCTGCTAATACGACCATGGTATGACTTGGTGCACAGATGCCAACACATACAACCTCAGATATGCACGCACACACACACACACACACACTCACTAAGATAAATGGAAACATGAGAAACAGGAACTGGGTGTGTATGGATTTGAAAGGTCACACGTTGCATGGCTGAGAGAATGTCAGTCTGACATCAGCCCTTTCGGAGGATGACACAAAATGGGAGGTTGAGCCCAGCTGATGTGTTCACGTGCACCGTTCCCCACGTCTTTCTATTATGTCCATTCTAATTTAAACCAGTTTTGGTCCTCTTTGACAGTATTTTTGTCTTCTTCATATCTCCTCCTGCAAAGCCAGTGAGCGTTCCACAGCCAAGCTAAAAAGGAGCTCCAGATAGTCAAACAGATAGAGGCAGAATTCTCCCCCGTGGAGCAGATGGGTAATCGTTGGCTCAACCTGGCAACGACTTCACACTGTATGGCTGCGGGAGTCGGTCTAACTAGCATTAGAGATGGTTTTTAGGCTGTGTGGCAAAGTGGGGAGAATTCGAGAGGCAGTTTTCAAACTGATGGGCACAATTACAGAGTCATTTGGAGTGCATGCAGACCGTTTGATATCTGGTCAGTAGCAAATTATTCCGGCATTTTCCGCTCATTTCACAGCTGTCCTTCAGCATTGTCTGGACATTGGAGCAAAAATAAATTCTTTGAGTAACCCATGTGTGTTTGTGTGAGTGTGTGGTTTTAAAGTTACTATTTGGTAACTCTTAAATTCTGTATTAATCCTACTGGAAGATCAGCCTATACATCTGTGCTCGTGCATGTATGGGAATTTGTCAAAAGCCAGAATAATGCATCTGTCAACATGTTCAAAACAGAAGGCGAGACAATGGGGACATAAATGATACATCACAACAGTAGTGACAGCCCAAGTGCTTTGTGCTGCTAAATGATCCATTGCTGTGTGTGTGGGTGTGTGTGTGTGTGTGTGTGTGCGCACGCATGTATGTAGTGTGTGTGTGTGTGTGTGTGTGTGTGTATATGTGTGTGTGTGCCTGCACTGTATTCACCCGTTCCAACATCACGCTAAGCTAGCCATTGCGGCGCATGACAACCAGACTACTGGCCCGTCATTGGCTGAAGCGGACGTCCAGCTCAGAATCTG
This sequence comes from Lagocephalus sceleratus, assembly GCA_911728415.1. Taxonomy (NCBI): domain Eukaryota; kingdom Metazoa; phylum Chordata; class Actinopteri; order Tetraodontiformes; family Tetraodontidae; genus Lagocephalus; species Lagocephalus sceleratus. Next base: position 6,925,775 of record CAJVRN010000116.1, read on the forward strand.
TCAATCACAGTGCCATGGAGATGCCTTGGCAGCAGAACGCTGATGGCGGGGGTCAGCACGGCATTGCCAAATGGAAGCTGTGCATTAATATGGGTGGTGAATAAAGCCAGTAGCCAGCAGGAAAGGGGGCAAGAAATTCTGTGGGAAAATGTGAGGGCGAAACACTGGCTGAATGGGAGACACCTGGAGGTCTCCCATTTGTGTGAGATTGAACATGAAGAAGAGTGTATATAAGATACTTAGGTGAACTCTATATGTTGGTGCTATTGTTTTTCCACTTGTATGCCCTACACCCAACTGAACGCAGCTTGAATGAGTCCATTTGTGTGTGACACAAAGCAGCTCTGCATTCATGCAGCAAGCCAATCTTTACCCAGATGTATACAATCACAGAACAATTGCTCTTTCATTTAGGCTTCCATTCTATCTCCCTGCATCCATCATCCACAAACTCATGAAGGCAAGGCCACGCACCCGCACAACACACACAAACATGCTTGGAAAAGCACTTATTGTAAGCTCCATCCATCCTTATTGTAAGTTTTATTAAAATTATATATATTTTATTATATTAAAATTATTACGAAACAAGATATGGTTTTAATGTACATGACAGTGATTTAGTGCAGACGTCCCCTTTAAAATAATGGTTATGTTTGTGAACACTGTAAACAGACATGTCTTGAGGCCGCCTGATGTTTGCCTTTAAAGATCGAGAGTTACAAGCCACAGAAGCATGAATGATAAACAACATGTAGGCATGCATAGCACTCGCTCATGATTGAACTGAATGTTTTTCTAGCCAGCAAGTGTTCAGGTTTGCGGGGAAATATGTATATGGTGACATTGGTGATGCAACATGTAGTGAAATAGCTCTATCCACCCCTGAGACAATTAAAAAGAAATGTTCTGGATGTCAATCCCCACTTGTGAGTGAGCATGAGCAGTGACTACCATCGAGGGAGTGATGCTGTTACACACATAAAGGAACATTTTAGGTTAGAGACCATCCAGAAATAACAAACCAGGACAGATGCTTCTACACAGGGGGTATCCCATAATGATCTCAGTCCTGGCTGTGAGTTATGTAACCCATCCAGGTAAAACTGTGCTGGAACGGCCTTATGGCCGAGCCTGGGCGGCGTGAGGCCTGTAGAGCAGCACCCAGTGGAAGACTGGGCCAGCTCAGTCCCCAAGACACCCTTACCAGTCTGGTTGACAAAGTTTCCAAATTCTCTTCGCTATCCCCCTCAGGACCAAGAGCAAACCCTTATTCTTCCAGCCACTAGCTCCAGGCATCTAACCGTCCATTTATACATTTATTCATCCATCCATGATCCATCCATCCATCCATCCATCCATCCATCCATCCATACATCCATACATACATACATACATACAAATTGAAAGTTCTCTTCAGCTGGTGCCCATGAGCAATTCCCTCCTATGGTTGTGTGTCACTGCTGGCTGTCACACCAGCACTTTACTAGCAGACACCAGGGCTAATTTGATTTTTAATTCAATGCGACTCCTCTGCTAATAGTTTGAGCTGGGGATTCATTAATCTGATATGACTTGTGCTAATTTCTTGTGTCCACGTCCCTGCTCCCCAGCCGTCAACGCAACAAACACACGGACCTCGGGTGGCGGGGCTCGGGTCTCGCGGGCTCTGTCCTGACACACATGTTGAATATAAGAGATTCAGACCGGGGGCAACAGGTAAGGAGCTAGTGGAGACCCTGGGGAAAACGAGGCGGGGACGCCTGCTGCTGCGGTCACATGTGTGTGCGCATAAAGTATGTGCGTGTGTGTGTGTGTGTGTATATGTGCTTTTCTGTGCTCACGGTGGCGACTGGAGCCGAGCCCGTTCTGACAGAGGAGTGCTGGAAGCGACTGCACTAATCACGGCAACAGCCCGGATCTTAAGAGGAGGGCGAAACACAGAGAAGGTCACAAGCTGGGCTTTTTTTTTTTTTTTTTTTTTTTTCCTGCATAAATATGGGTCAGGTTGAATCTGGGTGAGCTGCACGCAGATAACTTTAGAAAACTTTAGCGTGGAGCGTTGCCCTTCTGCTGCGAAGCTTTTAGAGGGTGAAAAGTCAGATGCAGTCAAGGCTCTACAGGGAGAAACCAATAGAGCTTCCTCAGCTTATGGAGTCACAGAGAGCACTTCTCCTTCTAATATTTCTGCAAAGACATTTAAAAATGAATAGACCTCAGAGTGCAACCGGGCGGCATGTGTTTTGCGGCGGGTAAAAATCACTTTCTCTCAGTTTGCACACAAATCCTACAGATGCCCACACACTTGGGAGGTGCACATGGAGGTATGAAGAGTGTTATAGCACCAAACAACAAAGATGCCTTTCAAAGGCAGCTTGCCTCTTTGCAGAAATGATGCAAACCCACCAGTGTTCACAGTAATGTGTCAACCTGAGAAGTCTTTGAGTCAGAACTTTCTCTTTATTCTATCTTTATTTTTCTCGCATTCTCTCTGGCATGCAACCAACTTCTCTGTATGTCAAAAAATAACTTTGCTCTTAAGAGAGACTGCGCATGGGGAAGCAGCCCACGCCTGCTGCACTCTCTCCTGCAGGGTAACAAATATTAAAATCAATACAACTAATCGTTAATTATAATAAAACCCTGGCCACCAAATTCCAGGCCGTTTTGCAATGACAGCCGTTCGAGCACCTGCTCTCTGCTCTTTTTTATTTTTAGTCACCCCGAATGTTTTTTTTCTTCTATACATTTATGAAGCAAAAACAACAGCAAAGTAAAGGATGAAAGCACACAAATGCTCAGCATGTGCGTACAAATACATGTACGCTTCACTCGAGCATCCTCACATATGCAGCCCCCCCTCCAATGTAGCGGCACACAGCACAACATACACATGGACGTATGCGCACACCTTGTGAAGCTGTGGGAGTTCAAAGAAGGGCCTATGTTTTCAAAGCGTTCCAGAGTACACTAAGTGAACCTGTAAATTCCCAGCAGCAGCGCTCTTCCAGGTCTTTGTACAATCACACCTGAGAGGCAAGACCTGTGTTGTCAGGATGTATGGAAAACACTAATGGACTAGCCCAGGGTCTCCAGTGGGTGAACCTTAAATTAAACATGGGTTATGATGTATTCTGTTTGAAATTTGCTGAAGGTGGAGTTGCATTCGTAATCTAAAGAGGCTCCGTGCATATAAAGTAGCTACATGACCTGTGATGCATAATCATCCAAGCATTCCTTTGCACTCAGAGAGCAGCAAAATATTTAGCCACCTGTTAGCAGTTGCAGGGCAACATAAACCATTATTGATCCCACAGCGGTGGAATTTGCAGTGTTACAGCAGCAAACAATATAAAAGGACAGTGCAGAAGGAGAGAGAGTAACACAGTTGTAGATAAATACTTAAAAAACAGAAAATAATAGAGAGAGGTAAAAAAAATGAAAAAAAGAGTATTTAAAAGCAGTTATAACTATCTATATACCTACTGCACTCTATGGAGGTATTGTATGAGATATTGCACGTAATGCTTCTAATTTACATTTTCCTTTATAGCACAGTTGATGTTACTGTGTCCTGTAGGGGCTGGGGAGTGTTCTCCATGATGCACAAGAGCTTTGCCATCCTCGTTCTGTCTCCCACCACATCCAGAGGGTCAAGCGGGCAGTCCAGGCCAGAGCTGGCTCTCTTCACCAGCTTATTAATTCTCTTCCTGTCTGCTGCTGTGGTGCTGTTGCTCCAGCAGACCGCCCCATAAAAAATGGCTGATGCCACCGCAGAGTCATAAAAAGGTCCTCAGGGGTGCTCCCTGCGCATACGTTTCCTGAGCAGATGGAGTCTGCTCTGACCTGCGTTGCATTCGCGTTAACAGACCCAGTATATTGTGAAGATGAACACCCGAGTCCACGACCTCACTGTCCGTTCCCTGGATGTCCACCGGTGAGAGATGAATGTGCCTGTTCCTGCTAAAATCAACCTTGCGCCTTGCTGATCTGGAGGCAGTTCACCAGGCACCAGTCCAGAAAGTCCTGGTTGACTTCTTTGGTCTCTCCCTCATTCCCGTCTGTGACGGCACCAACAATGGCGGAGTGATCAGAGAGGGCAGTTTGTTGAACTCTGCATCTATAAAGGGTGAAAAAGGGGTCGAGGACAGACCCCTGCCCTACAGACCATGATACTGGACACACTGTGCTTCCCCAGATGAGAAATGAGGCAGCTATGCAGGAGGTAGATCACAGTGTGGTCCATTCAGGAGCTCCCCAGGGGCCAACCTCGACAGGATCTTCATCGGGGGGGGGGGGTATTAGGGCCACCTGATGATGTGAGGCACGCAGGACAGTCTGGGTATGAGGGCCGCACGAGGAGATTTACAGCAAGTCAAGTGGGCCCAAGTCTGGTCCGAGCCGAGGCGAATCACCCGCCATGGACAACCCCGTCCCTGACACCTCATTTCTAATGAATGAATTCATCATCAGAGAGGGTCTGCCTTTGGTGGCTCGGCCCAGAGTGGAGAGACAGCACGGAAGAAGGCACCGTCACCTCTGCTCAGGCTACCTGAGGAGAGGAGCAACAGCTCGAGACGGTGCTGTGTCCTGGACAAGAGCTGCGCCAGTAGATAGTGTTCGAAGTTACCGTGAGGATGAGCCCGCAGGTATTTCACAGATGAGCATTGTCAAGCATGAGAATCAGCTTAAACGTGTGTGCATGTGTGTGTGTGTGTGTGTGCCTGTGTGTGTGTGTGTGTGTGTGTGTGTGTGTGTGTGTGTGTGAATGGATGGTATTAGTGTATAAATCAGTATGAAAACTCTCATAGTAACAAGCACTGGCTACGTGTGTGTGTATATGCATTTGTGTGTGTGTGTGTGTGTGTAAGTGTCTAAGCGGCGCAGTCAGGGAGCTGTCAGCAGAGAGTCAGGGAGCAGGCTGATCACAGGGCTGCAGTGCGTTTGAAGTCTCCCAGGGACTGACAGCTCCACTCCCCACGGGAACCTCTCTGCCTCAACCTCTTCTCCAAGCATGCACCAGCCTCTCTCTATACCATACCTCTTTATCCTCCATGTATCCACACACAGTAGTTCCTCAGGTTTTTTATGTAGGAGCTCAGTTCTGCTCTCCTGGGACTTTCAAAATAAGGCTTTCTGCAGTTGGAGAGGCACCTTGACGTGCGTGTTTCTGTAAACACCGACACGATGAGCTGCCATCTCTCATAACTTGACATTCTGGCTGACATTCAATCTGGTGCCCTTGGAGGTAAAAGGTGTCACAGGGAGCTGACCCTAACCCTTGAAATGACTAAATGTGTGGCTAGTAGGATATGAAAGAATATATTTCTGCATAATAATAAATGAATACATTCAAGGTGTACATCTATATGCTTCTAGTAAGAATATTGTTTAATATGCATGTGGCCTGTTATCGCTTGTTCTCTCTGAACCTTCCTCCGCAGGTCAAGGTGCAGCAAGATTTCATCTGTGGGTGTGCGGTATGTTAGCATGGGCCCATCCGTCATGGAAACCTGTCAGCTGGATGTCCATGTCACTAAGCTGTCTGTTCTGTCAGGCAGCCAGATCCATCACGTCAAGATGGGGATGGATCCTCTCCAGCAGAAGCCGACCGCCCCATAAATACATACAAATATGCAAATGAACAGCAAAATAAACATCACCCCGCAAACGAGCCATCCATCAATGACCAGTTTCTGAACAGCTCAGCATCAGAACGGCGGCACCAATCAGCCGCGCCGTCAGAGGGGATGATTAAACGCCACCGTCTAATCCTCATTCTCTCCTTCCCCCTTCTCATACAGTACCATTCACACACTGTCTCTTTCTCATCAACCTTCTCCTCCAACAAATTACTACAGGCTCAAGCACTTTTCCTGCTGGCACATCTTTACTTCTGATGGGCTTCATCTTTCTCTCCAAAGCAAGTTCTTGGCAACAAATTGTGTAATCTTTGATCTTTGCAAATTGAGAATACATGTTCTGCGTTTGTGTTTGAAGCTATAATGATTTGATGGGTAATAAAACGCTCTTCTGGTCGCAACTCATGTTAGACCACATTGGGCATGTTTTTCACCAGTCTCTAGTGTGCGTGTGTGTGTGTGTGTGTGTGTGTGTGTGTGTGTGTGTGTGTGTGTGTGTGTGGTCCACTCCATTGGTACAATGTGACAAACATGAGAGGACTCTTCTCATGTAAATCCAACTGAAATATACCAGAGTTAGGACAACATACAAATAGTTTCATAATTCCAGAAAGGCAGCCACCTGGAATGAAAGTAGGAGGTCTGAATGGAACAAAATTCCAGAGAAATGTTGCCTTTTTGTGTTTGTGTATGGCTCTTTTATCATGCTGGGTCACAGAATTCTGGTCTAGAAGAATTGGGAAGTTGCGGTTGCCTAGTTTTTCATGAAAAAACTATGCATAAAGACCAAACTCTATAGCATGTAACCTGGCTATTGCATTTGTGGTGCCATGTTGAAGAACTGCCCGTAATCACCAGCAAACAACAACCTCTTCCACCTTAGCTACACCCCCAGTATAAATCTCCCAGGGGTAAGTCTAGATCGATTAAAGTGGCAGTGAAGTTGGGCTAGCACGATGAGGTGTAGCATGGTGTTTTAGGGTGTGTAGTTGATTAAACAGAGATGGAGACCGCTATTGCAGCGATGAGCCATTGTAGGAGCACAGCTGCATCTGTCTGTGTTCCACACTGACACGCAGACATCAATAAGCCCCATGCAGCATTTTTATACGCCTTATTTTCTCAACTAAAGCGCCTGCAGCACCACAACAGAAGTTTTGTTCTGTTCTAGCTCACATGTTTGTGCTTTAGATGTATTGTGTGGATGGAGTTACAAGCATTGGAATGATTTTAAACTCTCGCCTACCACCTTAAAAAAGAAACATCGCTAGCCCTTTGCTTATTGGTGTCTGAACAAGCATCTTTAGTATGACCATTAGGTTTTATGTGTCTCTACTGTTGCTCCCTGCACCCTCTGTAGTAAAACAATTACTGTACAATATCATAAAGGTTTTTGGTTCACCCCTCAGTCATTAGTGGGCATCTCCTGGCCTTATGCAGGGAAGCAAACAGCCAAAAACAATAAGAGCAACCATCTATGCCAAAGTCTGAGCCAAGATTACTGCATTCCTTCAAATACCATAACTGTCACCTCGCCTTCATTTCACTGAAACTATTATGACAGTGAGTGGGCGTTACCATCCCACATTGCTATAAAATGCAGACTTTCGCATTTTTTTTTTACATGTTAGTGTAAAGTGCATTGTTATTAAAAGGGAGGGGAAGCCAATAAATGTTGGCCCTTCTGGCTCCAACAGCTGATGTTTTGCTTGGAGCTGTGACTCAAACAATGAATGAAGCAGCTGAAATGAGACCAGTAGCATTGGCGTGTAACATTCATGCGAGGTTGAAAAGTCACATCAGAGTACAGCTGCTGCTGCTGCTTTGCATCGACAAAGATCTGAGATGGCTCCTAGATCTACCACCTTGGAGATCTTCCAATCGTGCCCCAACCTGGAAGAGGCAGAGCTCTGGCTGTATCACTCATCTGCTGTCAATTCTATTGTACAGTCACCCTGTCTACAGTGCAACATTTCTGAACCCAGCAACCATGGGACAAGACCACAGGGTGTTCATACACACCAGTCCCTCTGTCTCTCCTCACTCCTGCCATCACTCACTCATTCGGTGGTCTGCTCTTACTGATTCACATCGGAGCTTTTCTTTTTCCCTTTTCTGTTCACCTTGGGCTTCCAGAGGTCAAACATATTCAGTAGTCATGATTCACTTTCTTGGTGTGCCACTCTGTTGTAGAGGTTCTGGTGAGAGATCATTCTTCCCATGTTGGGGTTAAACTTGATTTCCCACACTGATACATCTGTCAGCCATATGTTCACCCCACCCTTCCACCATGTTAATAGCTGGATGTAGCTACAGTGTCTGATCTCTGCGTGCATGCGTTAATGGGCTTTACAGCAACACTTCAACATTTGCCCACTAAATGTCAGTCTCGTAAAAAACTTTTTTTTTTACAGGGCCAAATTTGACATTGTAGGGACAAACTAAAATAGTTGATGTTGCATGACAGGAATACACCACAGAGTGTTGGTGTCTTACCAAAGCCAAAGGCAGCTGGAGCAGGGATGGGGGCCGACTGGACCGGTGTGGAGGTGTAGAGACCAGTCACCAGCAGGCCATCAAATGGGACACTGGTAGAGATGGTTACTGCAGGTGAGAAACAGGAACAGTGTTTTTGGTGAGTGCATTTTACAAAATATATCACATTGACAAAGCATAGAAGCAGAAACTGTTCAACAAACTCCAATTCATTTTCTCTCACGTCCCAGTGACGATTTATTGATAAGTCACAGTATTAATGGGTGATAAAGTGTGATGTACTGCTGATTAGGTGTCAGAGATTGCAAGTACTAAGTTATATTCACACTTCATTTGCAAGCTGCACTGATAATTAGTCAGCATGATGTACAACCGGGTGGACAGGGTGTGTGGAAATATGTGCACATTGCAGCTCACCAACATCCTGCTGTTAATGATTACAGGGCTTCTGTGTAAACAAATGTAAATGTCCTTTAATCTGGAGGACAAAGACAGAAGAAGGACCACACGTGCATTGTACAGGTTGTTATGTAACTTTTAGAAATAATTGATTTTATGTTTAATTTTGGAGCCTGAGATAGGCTTGCAATATTTTATCCACCTAAAAATACATGGCCAATACATGCATGAGATAAAGCCGAAGAAAACACGACACACAAGTGATCTACAAAACCTCACGATACCTTAGGAGCATGCAAAAATACACCACATGGCTTCAGTGACTGGTTTTCTTGTTACAAACTTGACAAGCAGACTGGTGCAGGAAGGGAGGACTTGGTAGAAAACATGGTTTGAATAAACGTGTCTAACGTGAAAACAACTGTGGTTTATCCAGCGGCAAGTTCGCTATTGATCTGCACAGTAAACAAATCTGTTGAGTGATGGGGCCACGGAGCTGGCCTCTTCCGTGGAGGAAAAGAGCTCAGCCACTGGACTATTTCCAGACAGACAGATCTGAGCACAGGGGAAAAGTCTACAGCTGGAAGGAGAAGACTCTACAGCTGGAAGGAGAAGACACTGACAAAATAAATAAATAAAAAGAGTCGATGCACACGGGAATAAAAATGCTTTTCTTCAAAAGAAAAAAAAAGAAAAAAAAGATGGCCATTGTTCTTTCCTGACCCTTACATCCACCAGTATGGAAGAGACACCAACATCAGTTTGGTCTGAGGGTGGTTATTCTTGTGGGCTGCTCTGGAATGTGCGCGACGCAGACTCCTGTGTGGTCCGCCCCCTCTGGTTGTCGGTCTGTCTGTCTGGGGAACTCCATTAGCATGTCTTCAAATGAAGCACTTAGCAACGCTGTGTCAGGATGTGTGCGTTTCGCATGGTTCCATGTTAGAGCTTCACCCTTAAGCACATATCCTCCCCTTTATATCAAAGCCTTCAATAATTCATCCCACGGCTCTGTTTATTACATCCAGACATTTCCTCCACTCCTCCCATGTCGTGGTTTTTACTCCTAAATCCAGTTCCAGCATTATAGCCATACTAAACTTGGCCACTGATTAACTGGAATAAACCACACTCAATGAAATTGTTCCGGCTGCTCCTCTAAGAAGCCAACTTAGCTGACGATTCCTATCATTATTTAAACGCGAATCTACAAAACTAAATAATAAACTAATAGCATGGAAGCTATTGTAAATATTTTAGTTTGTATGAGCAATAAGTTTTTGTTTCCTCATTATCCGTGCGGTGATGTCGTGCGTGCAGGAAGTCACACAGTGAAATGATGCTGATATTTTGCTTGGCAACAGAGAATGTATCCTATTCAATCCACGATGCTCGACCCACCTCTCTTAATGTAATTCCAATAGCAAGCAGAGAAAAAAAAACTTGCGCATACATGTTCTTTTTTTTATGCTTTTTTTGCTCTCTCAAATGCAATAATGCACATTTTTCTCCAAAAGTAAGGGAAGTTTACAGAGTTTACAATGTACCACGTTCATCCTTGGTATGACAAAGTATTATATTATATTATTATATATATATATATAAGTATTATATATTAGTATAAAGTATTATAATGGTGTAATGGAACAATTCAAAGCAATGAGATGGACCAGCCTAAGAATACACAATAACCCTATTTCTGCATTACCGCTGACCTGTATCATCAAGGTTACATGTACTCCATTACTCAGACACTTGCATACAAGCTCCACAAACATACAAAAGGATGTTTTTTTTCTACCTCCACCCTGTTTCTGCTCTTTTTATCCATTACTTATTACCTTTCCTCCAGCATCTCTCCCACAGCCACGATACCATTTGAGGAATCATGAGGAAATACAGGAATACAAGAGAGACCTTTTTTTAAAAAAAAAAAAAAAAACATGTTTCCTCAAATACCCCTCCTACCCCCCTTCGTGTGCATGTTCTGCTCCCTTGCAGCAGTGTGCCTACACCCTGTTTGAAGCGAAGGATGGGGGGAGGAAAGAGTGAGGGGGGGGGTGCAACAGCTCAGAGCGCAAGGTTACAGTACAAAAATGAACATGGCTGAATGGGGGAGAGAAGGGTAGGAGAGCGCTAACCCACAGAGAGCAGCATAACCTGATCAATACAAATGCAAGATCTAAATTATTTAAACACGCCTCTAACTCTGCTCTCACTTGCTCATGGAACACTACAGATGGATGAGCCAATCAGAGGAGATGAGATGCTATCACCTGTGGGGCTACTTCTCACACAACACACACACACACGAGAAGATCCAAAAGGGAAGGCTGCTGCCTTTGATGAAAGCCGTTAAAATTCTTGTCCATGCTTTAATTCTAAATACTCCTCTCTTGGCCAAGGGGATGAGCACGAACAACACTAGGAGGGGATGGGGTGAATTTTATTGCTAACACTACTAATGAGATTTTATATTTTTTTTAGGTGCCTCTGTGTGCTCTTTTGTAGTTTATGCACTTAAACCAGGTGTTAGGCCAAGAAAATTTGTCCACACATCTGCATTGAATTTAAAGGAATCATCTCTTCTTGTAAGGTTTTGAGCTCTAAACTGAAGCATGGACTCCTCCTTCTCTTGATTACCGACTACTGATACACACCAGGGCATAAGTTAAGTGTCTGCAGGAGCCATTATAATTTGTTTTATTCACGGCACTCACTCTTGACTTTTATTTTAAACTTGAGCACACGCAGCACATCACTTGACAGTAAGCCAGCATGTAATATTGATGACATGACGTGGTACGCCTCATTATGGAACACACAACTGCGCTCCTACTCAAGTATTAATGGGCCTGGGGCTTTCTTTGCTGCTGGGCCATAGAAAAAAAAAAACAGCACCTCACAATAAAACATGTATATTTACAATTATAATAGTGGCTTTGCTAACCTCCAGGAGGAACCCACACAGCGTGATGCATAATGTACGGTGACAGCATATCAGAGGATAAAATATAAAACCCTGCAAAAAAGAGAACCACTGGCATAACTGAAAATATGGTTTTGATTGACAAGGGCTGTGATACTGTGGAAAGAGGTACTACACACCCACTAGCATCTTAAAAGTCATTCATCCTCGTGGTGCAGCAAATACAGCATTGTGTTTGCCAGTGCTTGATCGCGTGACGTCACCAACCAGCCCAGCCAAGGGTTAGGCTGAGGTTGGACTCCTGGGAGCTCTGAGCAAGGACTCCATTTACATGGCGAACCAGTTCACTTGCATTGATGTCCCTGTGCGTTTGGCAAGGCCTGAACAGCTCCTCTATGTTCTTTGTGGACAAACACACCCTCCAGTCTTCAACACACCCACATTTCTAATGTTTACTTGAGCAAGTCATGGAAAAATGATTTTAAAGCACCAGGACACAGTCACACGATATGGCTCTGGTGGTGCCAGTGTGACACAGGAGCTTTTGCTACCACATAATCACACTGGTCCCTCATTAAGGCAAATGACATGACACACTAGGTGATACAAAAGTGTCACGGACCATGACATCAATGACATTCCCGGTTTTCGCTTCGCTGTGACCCAGGAGGACACCCTATTTAATTCCCAAATGAATGGAGGGATTCCTGGCAAAAAAAAATCTGGATAAAGATTGTCCACCATCTGACCCATATCCCACTGGCAGACACCCACGCCCCCCCCTCTAGAGGGGGCCAGGAAATGGAGGCTAGACCATGGGGAAGCTATAGTTCCATCTGTTTCCATGGCCACACCGGTGTGGTCAGGCCAGTTGACTTTGTTCTCAATGAAACAGTCACCTGAGGCGGACAGGTTTTCTTCTGACAAAGAGGACCCCCCCCTCCACACACACATAAACACACAGAAAAATCAGCCTGTCTGAATTTTCAGAACAGGGGGTGTATTTGTGCAGCTTCAGAAGATTGTGTGGGACGTGTGCTTCTGCACATACATGTGTCATGTGGTGTTTCAGTCAGGTCTTAGAGGCATCATTCCATTGCGTAACCTTCTGGCTCCATCCTGGCCTGCCAGCTCCGCCATCTGCTGCTGTGAGGCGCCCAGTCACAGACGAGCAGGCCGCTCCTGAGCTTCTACAGGTCCGCTTAAGTTTGGTTGCCATGAAGACAAACGGGAGCGAAGATGCGGTTCTGTCACACGACCCAGACGTCTTCAGACGTGAGTGTGTTCTCATATCATGCATGCATGCATGCTTTGTTTATATGAGGCTGTTGCATTCATGCGTTAAGCTTTTGATTTCTATAAGTTAATATCAGTAAGGCATTACAGAACATTTATTTAGTTTCCAGCTGAACACGTTGACCATCACGTCACGTTTTGCTGTCCTATTTTGTTTCAGATTGGTTTTGATTGATTATAATCTCCCTGGGCTTTTAAACATTATTTATCAGATAACTGAATGAAGACCTCAAAGCATGTGTGACATGTTTCTATAAAACATTTCACATTTCAGATGAGGAAACGAGGAGTAATAGCTCTTGGAACAAGAAGAAAGAAGAAAGCTGCAAACTGAAGCAAAGTGTCATAGAATCATGCTATTGACTCATTTTGAGGTTGTTATAAGACATAAAGTCTTTTAGACTTTCTGCTTAAAGGAAATATTATTCAGCATCATGTGCATAATTGATGGTTTCTGTAAAGGGTTATATTTAATAGGACTCAAGAACACCATGATTCTTTCCCTCTGTCACTTGATGACTGCCAAGGCTGGAGAGTCAGCTGTCCTCGTGATCAACACCATGTGTTCCGCAGACAGAGAGAAAGCTGGAGACATCCAGTATCTTCTCACAACCAGCAGAGGAACCAGCTCCTAATCAAGTCAAAGTCATGGTGTCGAGGACCACGCAGCACCCTCGCGGAGTAACCAATTAACGCAGGTTTGTGATGGAGCTGCCGCTGCGTATGGCTCCGCCTTCCCCAGAAAATCTAAGGAATGTCGGAAAACACAGGAGGCCCAGTCTGCCCCACAAAAACGGGATAAGGCCCAAGCCACACTGACTTACCCAAACACAGGCTTTAACACCAAACATAGTTCTTAAAAACTCCGTCTCAGATTAAAAAGGAAGGTGGGTGAAGCCATGGCTCAGCACATTTGCTCACTTATCCCCAGTTCAAGACCAACTAAACACAACACAGAAATGATTTGCCTGCTGCAAACACAGTGATTAAATAGTCCCCTACTTTATTGCATCTTAAAAAGGAGACACAGCAATGGAACAAAGATACTGTGAAGATATGCAGACAAAAACACAGACACTGGAAACAGAGCAACACTGTTGCTCAGCACCCTTTAAAACTCAATGAATTAAGTAAAAACAGCAGAATCTTTGGGCAAACATCCATACATGCTTTTCTCTACTGTACAAAGGCGATTTCACCTCTTCTAGCTTTACATCCTCTTTAAGTAGGTTTGCTCAAAGGAAAAACAAACTCTCTCTCAGAGAAGACGACAATAATATAATCGGACTTTATGCATTCAGACAAGTGATTGTGCGGCTGTGGTTCAATTGTGCAGAAGCAATATAATGATAGAAAACAGAAGATAATTAGCCAAGTCATCATCCAGGACCGATGTGACCTCAGGGTCAGCTGCATCCATCTGAGCCCTGTTAATGGCCTTCATCCTTTTCCCACGGTTGATTTGTTCTTATCACCCTGAACGCGCAGCAGCCCAAACTAAACTACAGCCAAGTTAGTCATGACTGGATGCAAAGGCCGTTGGGTTCCTGAACCAACATTTGCCACCACTGATTATACACTTTATGTCTGCAGCAACAGACCCATTTATAGAAAGCTGCCCAGCACAGACCTCAGAATGAATGTAAAACTATACCACTGTTACCGATACTCTTCTGTAGCTCACAGGTGTTTTTTGACATAATTTTTACCTATGAATGTCTGCATCTTCTATTCAAGGCACTGCATTAGCTCAGGTTACACACAGCAGGTATAGAGCAGTAAGCATATTTAATCAAAGAATTTGAAATACAAGCCAGTTAATATTTGGGTTATACTATGAAAATTGAGCCTAAATTTGAAATTACGTATCACAAAGGTCCCCAGTTTGAAACAAAATAGGCATTTTCATTTACATGTCAAGAAATGATGGAAAATTAGGGGACAAAGAGAAACCTGAAGCTATTTAGAATGACATTATGATTATTATTACTTAACTTTCTTATTTAATTCTTTTTTGATATCTGCTGTACAATTTTAGTGATGTTCCAGTTTAGACGGGCTCCTCTATATAACACCTCCCTCCTACCAATAAGCTATAAAACCTACAAAAATATAAATCCACCCACAGTAATCACACCAAAACCCATGTGAATTGATATTTGACTTAAATATTAACATGAAATCACAAGAAGAAACACCCTGTCTGCCATCACCCAACTTCAGTATCTCCCACCTGGACCTAAAAGGTGGACTTTGTTGAGGGGACGCTTTTGCCCAAACACCTTGGAGGGAAAAGTAGAGGCAGAGGTAAGTTCAGTGTTTAAAATCAGGAAATCCATCTGGCAACTGATGTGTAATATTTTTCACCCTACAAACACGAATCTTGTGTCTGTTACTCTTGAAAACAGTTTTGCTGTATTTTAACTCTCCAATATTCAGGAAATGAAATGTGGGAAATGTGTGTGTATGTGTGTGTGTGTGTCCATGTGGTAACAGTAAGCAGTCGTTACACACACCAAGAGTGCAAGAGTGGGCGATATTTAACACATACTGGGCACAAACGTGTCTACACTGAATCTGATTATCCTGATTACTTAACATTTGAGCTTCTTTACATTCGACAGCTATGCACGAAGCATAGACTGAAACCTGTACCCATTAATTCATGCAGGGTTTAGTTTTAATTTTACATTCTTGTAATGTTTTTAGTGAGAATATGACACTTCTCTAAGGTGTTTACATTGAATTATTTTAAATACGAATAATAAAAAGATAATCACCATCCTTTTACCTTTCTTTACTTTCAAACATAGCTGATGAAGGCTGAAATGATCAAAGAGAATAAGGAGGTTATCACCAGATGAACTTGCCCTCCTCTTCACCATCCTGTCAGGTCGAAACTTCAAACTGCAGTACTGATTGACTGTTTGGACTTTTAACCTGTTTCATCTTCATGAAAGCTAAGAGATGCCGTTTCGATGCTTCAGGTTGGACATCAGGAATCTAAATTCATCCTCTAAACATCAACCTCATTTCTACAATCTGTTTTTATGTCAATGCTGTGACAGCATGGTTCGTGTGTGTTTGGGTGTATGTTGACATGCTACATAGACTGGACCAGAATACTAATTTCAATAGCCAAATTTAGGGCATTTTATGGAGAAAAAAGGACATTTTGGGTGTGCTCCATGCAACCTTAAAGAGCGGCCTTCAGCAGGGATCAGTCAGGTCATCAGTCTGTCTCAAAGAAAAAGGCCCCCTCTCACGCCCTTGCATTAAAACACAGCCTTTTCCAAATCCACGCCTACAGAAAGAAACACTTAAAGGCTTCAGTACCACTTGAAATGATCAGCTTCAGTGTGGCCCTTCAGGTTCTGAGGTGCTGGAGTATCTTATCCCTGATATCTTGTCCCCAGAACTCTTTTCCGACCGCCCAATCCCACTGACAGTCCTCCGAATTGTGAATTTGCGCGAGCGCAAAGATGTGTAATCTCCCTCTACCAGCCTGTTGTGTCTGTGGCCAGAACACCAATGGCTGTTTGATGGAGGCTGGCTATAAATGGGGGGGTGGGGGGGTTTGGAACTGGGGCTAATCCGCCTGTGCCACGTGCCATGTGCCCAGCACCCAGCCAGTTGCACCGCGCTGCCTCCTCTGTAGTGGGTCCATTGGAGCCCTACAAGGCCCCCTGAATGCTATCAGCACAGACGACACAGTGAGCCCCCAGCAGGGATTACAGCTTTCTTAATGAAGCTGCCAGGAGGAGGATCCAGAGTGAGAGGTGTAGAAGGAGGAGGAGACACAGTCCTCCAACAGGAGCTCCATTCTCTAAAAGGAAGAGGCCATCGGCAAAGCTGACACGCTAATCAACAGCGGCTGGGAAACCACCCCATGAGAACAACACGTCCACCATGACGGGGGCTGGGGGAGTTATAAAGGACCCATCACTTTGGAAAATCCAGCTTAGAGACACTTGGTACTCCTTCAGGACAATGAACGCTGCTTCATTGTTATCGGCTAGATTGTGACGGGGACATTTGCATGAGTTTGCGATAAACACAGAGCTCCGAGGGCCACGCCCACACTTCATATTTTGCCTTTCTGTATTGGTAGAAATATCTTGTTTTGTAAATGCGAAATCTGAAAATGAAAGAATTAGACAGTAAAAGGCCTTACCCTCCAACAATGATTGAAAATGACTCCTCAAGTGTAATCCTGAGTAACATTCAGCATTAGGCAGTAAAAGTCACATGTTGCTATAATGGTAAAAGCTTAAACTCTCACAGTCCAGTCCTAGACCTTTTACGTACCATTAAAAGTTGCAACATATGCAAACTTTTTTTTTTTTTTTTTTTGCTAGAACATGAATAATGTTGAAAAATATGAAAGCTCTGTGCTGCATGCCCAGATCAAACTGGCACCGCTCTACACGCTGCCACACCTGGAACCACGAAGGTATCCTCCTCTGACGCAGCGAAGCAATTTTTTTTTTTTTTTCTTTTTTTTTTTTCTTCAGAAATGCAGCGTTTGGTGTGGCATCTGGGACGTCGCGACTGCCGCACAGTCAAAGCCGGCACACGGCTGCCATAACTCACAGCGTTTGTGTAGAATCAAACGCAACGTTTTCTGCAGGGTCCTCCGATAGTTTGATAATGGAAAAGCATGATAGAGATTTAACACCTGCCAGGAGAAAAATAGTAATGTCCCACTTTTATTGCCAAACTGTATTCTGCTGCCATAAATCGTAATAGCATGCTGATCGGGACATTTGTGTTGAGGCAGTGGAACATCTGACCTGTCTTTGTGTCATGATGGATCACCCAGCAAGAAATTAGTGCCTTGTGCATAGCCAAGCGTGCATGTGTGACAAAGAGAAGATTCCCTCTGAATATCCATTCTCATTTCTCGCCCATCTGCTCACTTGTACAAAGGAAACTGACATATCTTAGGGAATACAATAGCCTTTAATGGTTCATCAGTCAATGTCTACAAGGACAGAACACCCAAACACGCAGAGGAAGTCTGTACAAATGGTAAAACACTCTACACACTTCAGTCTGATGTGTTGATACAAAGCAGCAGTGAGAGCTCGAAAAGCAAATGAATCTGGGCCACTTGAAGTCGCAAGTGCAGTCTGCCTGTTGCCAATGACAGACACCAACCATTCTTTACTATGACATGAGGTCTACACGAAAAGAGGTCCAGTTTGCACAGGGCACCTAATGGACCCCATTGAATTGGTAGTAGTTTTCCAGGTCATCCAAACCTGCAGACAGTCTTCCTGTTCTGGAAGTGACAGTATTTATAGTAAAGCATTGCTGGTGCACGGCACCATATGTGCAACCGTATTTCTGTTTTTGTCATTGGACTGGTCCTCTAATGTCTGTCACAACAAAAAAAAAGGAGTCATCAATATAAATTTTCAATTTCAGCACACGGATTTCAAATGTGTGCTTGTTTTGGACCACTACCAAAACAACCACATAATATTACAGTGGCCATAATATAAAATCAGGAATCCCACAGTAGGGCTTAATGGGAAGTTCTGAGGAGAGAGCAGATCCGTGGGCGATGTGCCAATGACACTGAAGTCAGATTGGGTCACAAACCAGAGCCTCGGCTTCAGTAGTCACACAAGATGGTTTCTATTTTGGTGAGATGCGCACATTTCCATGAGTTTGTCTTTGTGTTTTTTCCAGATATGGCTTGACGTGTGATAAGATCATATCTTGTTGTGGAGAGCCAGGCTGGAGCCCTGTGTCTGTGACCTTTGCTTAAACACAACCGACTCGTTGTTCTACAGACGTCGGTCAACAGCGCGCTCATGGAAAACGTCTCCGCTGGCCATGACAAGTAATCGACTTTGCAGATAAATAATGTTGTCCTCCCCGCTGCGTGGCACTCTCTGCGTTCTCTCTGTTGCTTTGACGGGAACGGCCACTGGAATAAGTCACAGCAGCTTATCTGGTAGGTTATTGGGAGGAGAACTGATGGCATTTTTGAGAATCAATTTGTCTCCACATTTCTGTTAAGAATGTCATTTGCTGGCAACTTCTAAATCTTCTTGAAATGTTTATTGTTTCTTGGGCCTCTTCAATCATTTACACATGAAAAGACGGAGGCAACTGGGACCATTAACAGCCTACCAGTGGCCATTTAAACTTCCTCTTTCATGTATGATCATTTTCTGAACAGGCTTTTTTGTTTAATTCCCATCAGTTCTCTCTGTCCTCACTTTGCTCACATTCTTTTATTCACTACAGTTCAGACACCCAGCTGGACGGTGAACATTATCTTGGTTTGATGTAGCATTACTCCTTCCTGAAAAACCCTAAACCAGGACTTGTGAGAAGGAGGTACCGCGCAGAAACGACCCAAAGGTAAAACACAGATTAGTTCAAAGAGATGCTGAAAGTCTGAGCCAGAAAAAAGGAGGATGGAGGCCAGCGAACAGTGGAGTTCATCTGACCTGTTTCCATGCAGCTTTTGAGTTGGACAACAGTTTCAGCTCATCTGAACCAGCACGCTCCTTGATCTAGGATACAAAACTGAGAGGGGACTGAATTTTTTTGACCAGCTTGAAACCCTAACCCTAATCTTTCACAGGTGGCCTGTTATCCCACAAATCCACCAACAAGCCAACCAGCGGCAAACTGGTATCAAGCCTTGATCGCGCAGTATAAACTGGCTTTAGTGTCAGTCCAAATGCGTGTTTCCATGTTCTTTCCATCATTGCGTTGACCAGCACTCCTTGCACGTTATGCGGACTTTGCCCATCGGTTACAGATTCTGTCTATTGTGTGGCCATGTCAGCGATTGGTGGAAGACTGACTCATTCAGCAGACAGTCCCTTGACCACAGCTCGGACTGTGATGTCATTGGCATTACATTTGGAAGTTACTAATAAAATATATGATATAATGCGGTTTTAAATGTTTTATTGTATTCGGTACTCCGTATTCGATCGATCTCATTAATATTTCTGCTCATGTAGCAGACCACAGCGGAACCAGGGCGCTTTTCTTCATGTGCAAAAAGAGAGAGGGTGCAAAAATGTCCTGGAAAGAAGAGAGCGCACTGGCTGTTTACACGCAAGGCTCTGGCTTTTGTATTCTGATGTTGCTTCCCATAAACATGTGGTTGCTTCATGGAGAACATCCTCCGTTCCAAACGCGGCGCCGAAAGAGGTCAAGATAAATAAGAAAACGACAAGACAGAGTGCAGAAGTGATTCGGGAGATTTATTTGATCATTTTAAGGAGAGTTTTGAAATTTCAGCCTGCTTCAGCTTCTTTTCTGCTCTGCGTGCAAAGGGCTCGACGGGGCAGCTCACCCCCCCCAGGTCTCTCTGAACCCCAGCATCTACACAAATCTGCAGAAACCTTTTCACTGCTTCAGTTTCCCAGAAGTTAAAGGGTGTCGAATGTTTCTGCTTCTGTCTCGTCCGCTGTGACCTGCCAGTGCATCCGCCCTCTGCCTTCGCTTATTGCACGGACCAACTTAACCTCTCCTCGTTCTGAAAGCCGAACACCGTTAAGTTGATGCAACACACACGTAGTGCGCTGCCCACACACGGTCTTATCGCTGGAAAGCAACAGAGAGGCAGAAGGTCAGAAACCCAATTACTGCGCGATAAACCCGGCACACAGAACCTTTCCTTTCCCTCCCGTCTCGAACGCTGAAGAGTTTCTTTGAGACCCTCGTCTCTGCTCTCTTTTCCGCGGGGTCATTTGTCCAACTTTTCCTCCGCGGCACACGCTCTCTCCTTTCCGTTCCTCTTTTTAAAGCTTTCATTTCAACGACCACGCGGGCAGCATTTCTGATGCTTTCCACCCACCATTTCCGCACGTGTCTCTTTCTCTAGTTAGCCCGCGCGCTGCTTTTAGTAAATTAATTCAAATGTAATCCAAAACTAAACCTCTGACCGACAAAAAAAATGAAGCAAAATGATTTCAATTCAAAGTCCCAGAGAAGCACGGACACAGATGATGCGCCCTCTGTTTCGCGGTAATAGAGCAGGTAAATGCGCCGCGCTCAGCGCAACACCTGGTCTTTAGCCCGCGAACAACCTGATTTAGCAGCAAGAACACAAGGATTATCGCTGCTGCTGCTGCTGATTGCGCAACTTCTTCACTTGCCTCTTTTCCATACAGCCCCCCCCACCCCACCCCGCCCCCCTCCGCCCCCGCTCAAACACCCCAGAAATTTCACAATGGACCGCGGTCATGTGCCAAAACACAGGACGGTGAAAAAAAAAAGTGAGCAGCTTGGAAGCCCTCTCATCTTTCTGTTCAAGCCCTGCTGTTGGTATCTTATCTGCTCAATCCTCTCATCGTCATTTAAATCTCCCCCGACTCCATCCGATCCCAGTCGTGCCCCTATTTAAATCTCTCCCTCCTCCTGGTCCACCACATTTCTAATGCTAATTATTTAAACCTCTCTGTGTGCTCCATCCCTCACATCCACCAGTTAGTTATTCAAATCTCTTCCCACCCACTCTCCCTACCAGCCCAGCCCCAGTTAAAAGGTGCTTGACTGAAGGGTTGATCCGGGCTGTTATTTTCAGACAGAAGATAATGCCGCTTCTTCCAGACTCCTCTGGTTTCCTCCTCTGTTTTCATGGCCCTCTTATTTCCTTTTCTTTCTGTATACAATTACATAAACACTCTGCTCCTTTTTTTTTTTTTGAAAAAGGTTCAAGAGGTTTATCTGCCACAAGGGCATTCATTAGTAACAGAAATAAATGTTTGCTGTTTCAAAGAAGGGGGGGGGTAGGGAAAATGATCCAGGAAATGTACATAAATTGCGTGTGTTTATGGGATGTATACAAATACAGATATTCTAAAGAGGAGGGTCTTGCATGGGAATGTGACCTTTGTCTGGCTGTTGTGGCCTGACTGGGTCACTGTCCTCAGTGGTAAGTTATTGAGAAAACTGGCGGAGCAACGACGTTGCGGTCTTGGGGAGGTGGGTGGGGAGATGGTGGGTGGGGGTGGGGGGGGGTCACGGGGCACCTTTTCTCCATGACCAGGTGTCAGGACATCAGGACTCTAATCTCTACCTTCTCTCGCGCCTTTGGTGCTTTGTTTCCTAACGGCAAATCGGAAGAGGCGCTCTCCCCGTGATGCCCGGCGCGTCCGTCCTCACTCGCAGTTACCGCGCTCGCTCTCCCTCATTCAGCCGCCGTTCGTCCTGTGGAGACGCCACCTACACGCTGAGCATGAGCGTGAGCGCCGAACAGGAGTCCCACTCAAAATACTTCCTTATTGCTGTTACATAAATGTTAATTCCCAACAATATGCTCCCTGCGCACACTACAACATTTGCATACACCACAAAGCGGCGAGAAAATCTATAGACTGTGCACACGTGTGTGTAAGTTAAACACCCTCCCACACACACATTTTTTAGAAGCCAATGTTTTACCTTAATTATAAAGCTGAAAAGGTTACATTTGTGCTCAAATTAGTCAACATTTGTCTCTAACATGCAGAAAAAAGAAGACTGGACAATTTAGGGGGTTGCTCACCTTGGTACTCCTGTCCAGGGGTGTAGGCGGTGGGGTTGCCTATAATTTGGAGGGTGAGAAGCACCTCTCCCCCACCTTCTGTCACCCCGGCTCCCTCCAGCTCCCCGTGGTGAGTGCACAGGAAGAAGAAGGGATTGAAACGGGGATAGAAGCTCGACGGCGGCGCCCCGAAATCCACACTGCTGCTCCCCGAGACGAGGGCCAACAGGGCACAGCCTAAGGCACCCATGAAAGAGGCCCACGCCATGACCATCTGCCCTCGCTGAGGGAGGGGGGGTGCGCGCTGCGGAGGTGGAGGCGGGTGAAAAGGTGAGGAGAGCAATGAGTGGGAGCAAGGAAAGCACAGGTAGAGTTCCAAAAGGACCGTCCAGAGATGAAACAAAAGTCCAAAAGTGTGTGTTTGTGTGTGCGCGCCGTTGATGTGTGTGAGTGTGTGTGTGTGAGTGTGTGTGTGTGTGTGTGTGTGGGTTTGCCGTCAGGCAAAGCAGAGAGCTCTGTTCTTCTGCCTCCTCTCCCTATCCTACCTTCACTCTCGGGGAGTTTAGAGCTTTGCCTGTGCTGTCCTGATCTGGCGTTTAAATACCTCACCCCCTCGCTCCGTTTCCCTCTCTCCTCCCATCCTCCCTCCCTCCCTCCCTCTGCTCCTCTTTCGCTTTAACACCAGCTTCATGCGTGCTGTGCGCGCTCTAGGAGATGGCCTCCCTCCTCTCTCATCCAGCTCTTCTCTCCTCCCTCTTTGCTGCCAGTCTATCACTCTGCATTTTTCCTTAATCTTCTCTTTCCCCATCTACTTTTTCCTCCAAAAAAAAAAAAAAAACACTGTGTAATTCCAGACTGCGCTCCTTTATCCCCCTTCTGAGACCAAAGCATCTCTGTTCCATAGTTCGTTTCTTCACTTCCCCACCCCACTGACATATTTCTTTTGTTTTCTCCTTCTCTCCATCCCCTGTCTTCTCTTCCAACCACTCTCACACCTCCTTTCTCCCTCCAGCTTCACCTCCCTCTCCTTTCTCGTCTCAGCCCCCCCCCCCCCCCCCCCACCCCCCACCCACCACCACCACCCCCACCCCCCACCAAACCCCCCCTTCAGCTCCCTCTCACTTTTTCCCAGACCGGAATTGCTCCCGTCTCCTGTCGTCCTAAGCAGTGCTAAAAAATTTGTTTTTCTTCCCTGCTTTTGCACTTTCCAGGGGATTCCATCAGAATCTCCTTTTCCACCAGATCCTCCAACTTTTTTTTTTTTTTTCCCCTTCTCCATGTCACAGCAGCGTGCGCCGCCTCTCTGCTCTAGATTAACTTGCCACTACAGCGCAGCTATGAGCCATAACGATGCTTTCTCTCCCCCACTGGTCGTTGCGCCAAATGATGGATAACTCTTTCTTTAACACCTTTTAAACACACACACACACACAGGCACATACACAGAGCCCTCACTCTTTTTTCTTGCAGAAGTAAATAGAGTAACATTAATCCGCTTCCACCATTTTCATACTTGTAGCCATGTACGCACGCACGCCCAAGCCACTTACAGCTTGACTGACCCCTCAGCTCTCTGTCACACGTGCATGCAGTATTCATGGTCACACTCACTCAAACACAACATGCACGACAGCAAGCACGCACTTTATGAAACAGGTTACTGCAACCTCTGTCGACCTGCGGACTTACTGGAGTGTGTTTGGAGTCGCCACGTCAGGAGGAGTGAGCTGGGACGTTCCTGGATGGGGGGGGTTAAATCTTCTGTGTGTGAACAACAGATGTCCAGTCTGTCAAACAAGCCTTCCAAACATGTTAAAATGGTAATTCCTCTCCAGTAATGTCTCCTTCGTTAACGTGTGCATCACTCTAATGTACGCATTATAGTGGAGGGGGTGGGGGTCACGCCTGGCCACATATGAAGCTCATGCTCTCCCAGATGGTTTACATGCTGAGACTATGAGACCATTCCTTATTTAAGGCCTGCCAATGATGATGTTGTGGTGTGGGAATCATCAACAACTGGGAGCCAGTTGGTTTCCCACTTCTACTGCAGTATATTCTTTCATCTCTATCTGGGAAATAAATCCCCTAAAGATGGTGTTTGGCTGCACATTTGTGCTGCAGCTTCTAAAGGATACAAAGAGGGCCATTACCTGTCTGTCTGAATGTCTTTTTATTTTCGCACCCACTCCATATTTCTTTTCTATTCTCCTCTAGTAAAGCTGGTTTTGTCGCGGCTGCTGGACAGACGAACACACCCGTCAGCGCTGGGCAGGAACTGGCCTGACTCGGCCGTGTGTTAGGGCTTGGTTCATTTACCTGGATGGTTTCTGGGAGACCAGCCCAGCACATCTGGAGAACGCAAGCGCACAGCGCACACATGTAAAAGTGACCTTCACAACAGCTGATAAATATGTGGGAGCAGCGCCAGCAGCCGGGTCACTCATGCCTCGCAGCGCAGTGACAAAGGCTGTCAGACGCTAAGTAGAACTGCTGCCGAAGAAGGAATGTTAAAGGGTTACGTCCAAACGGAGCCGGTAACTTTTAGAATCCCGCTTCCCGTCCTCCTAAAAGAGGTCGGACAGATCAACCGCTCAGCTGAGACCGGGACTGAGGTCGCAGGTTATCGCTCTCCTCCTCTGCCTCTCTGAAACAATTTGCGGCTCCCCATCAGCTCCTCATAGCCTTAATTAAGTACTTTTAATTAAACTGTATGCATTAGCTCAGAAGTGAGGACTCTAAGAAGTTTTTATAGGTCTCCTAGTGCTGCCTCAAAAGCGTTCCTCGGTGTAGATGTTCACTTTTTTTAAACTTTTTTTTTTTTTTTAAAGTGAACAAAGTTTCTTTATCGCAGCTCGACTTCAAATATACTTTTTTTTATTTTTTTGAAATTGACAACATACGACACCGTTGTGTGAGAAACTGCATTTCAAGAACAGACTGAAGTCTGCGTCATGAGGTTTATTCGTGAATTAGTAAACCTTCAACTGTGTAACAGAAAAAGCTCAAAGCTTGGTGGTAGCAGCTATTCAAGTTCACTGAGGTGGCATTGCAATAACATATGATTCCTTAAGTTTGATTGACTCTCTTAAACATAAACACACAAGTCATTACTGGATCTGAAATTAGTTTTTTTTTTTTCTGGAAGGACAGATAGATAGGTGACTGGTGTCAGAGCATTGCGGGTTGTTAAGAATTCATCTCTAAACAACAGAATTAGAGCCACCTCTTGTGTTCGATGTGTTTGTCTGAGCTGGATTAACTTGTGGGCCACCGTCTCACACAAAGACAAATTACAGATAATGGCGAAACACGGCTGTAGGTCACCCGAAGGCGATAGCAGGTGCGTCGCCCCGCTGAAGCCAATGCTGACGGTGGGGCGGGGGGGTGGGCTCTTATCGGCGTTCGCCGTCTGTTCCGCGCGCCCCTGCTGGATACGCGTGCTCAGAGGGCTCCCGAGCCCACCCACGCGTGCACGCGCGCGCCCGCACCGCCGGCGCGTGCCATCTGTTTTACCTGTAGCAGCGGCGCACATCCCTGTTGCTGATGGCCTCTTCATGTAGGTCCTGTCCTACATCCATCTCTGCTGTGTTTCTCCATCCAGTCCCATCCACACACACACACACAAACACACTTGTACATGCACACCATGTACGACTGGGGGCTATCGTTCTCCATTATGAAAACTAGGTCGGTGGGGCGTGGGGAAGGGGAGTGGGGCAGTAATTATTTTTATCATTATTAATTTCCACCTCAAGGTTGCGCCAGGGCTTTTTTGTCCACTTCAATCTTCATTCCAGGCCCCCCTGCATCCACACACACACACGCGCACACACACACACACAGACAGGCACCACCATCAGCACCATCACTACCAGTGTCTTTGAATAGGCTGCGTGCCAAACAAGGCAGAACAGAGGGTGGGGGGCACAAAAGAGGAGAGAGCTCAAAGGGATGGGAGAGTGACGGCGAGGGACGGAAAGAAAAGCAAAGGCAAGGGGAGGCAGGAGGAGTTGTGTGTGTCGCTTCATCACTCACTGGACTCTAATTTACACTAACAGGTTGTTTACTCGATATGGCAAATGATAATAAAAGCCCGGGTGTTGGAGGAGGGGAGGAGGCAAGAAAGAGAGAAAGAGAGGCCCTGTGGGGACGTTTCAGCTATGATGGCTTGCACACTCCAATTAGTCCCATGAAAAGATTTCCCTCCCTGAAAGACCTAAAAGGAGGGGTGCGTTGGTCAGTGTGTCAGTAAAAACCAGGAGGCTCACCCCAAAACCTCAATGCTGTGTCACTGGGGGTGGGGGTGGGGGGTGGATGAGCTGGGGGGGGTGCAGGAGACAATAAGAAGAGACTCGAGTGGTAGTCTGATCTCATGGAGGAAAAAAAAACACACACACACAGGGTTTGTCCTGTTCCGCGCGCTTTATTATCAGCGTGTATTGGGTTCCGCCTCCTTCCTGTACCTGAAACCCACCCCAGTCCTGCCTGACCGCCCGACTCGTCCAGCTTTAAACCAAAAGGCTCGTGGGAGCGGCCTCCGTGACAGCGTCCCCGATGAAGCCGTCCCTCAGCGAAAGTGGAGCATCACTCTCTGAGAAGCGGACAGATCGCCGCCCCCCGTTGTTCAGACGCGGCCGTATAAACTGTCTGCGCTAAAAGGTTTAGTGGCCGTGTCGTTTGGCGAGGCCCGGGCCGGGCCCCAAATGAATCACGGCCAAACCCTGGGCGACTGGGTGTCTTGAACTGCAGACTTTACCCAAAGGTAAACTCTTATCAGAAGACAAAGTACTATAATTACCGAATGACTGTCAACAGTGTTTATAAGGGCCGAGTCATCGGTCCTCCACAACTGTCCCGCTTGGCAACAGCTTTAAAATAAAAGTCCAGCACTGCAGCTCTTCTTATCATCCCTGTAATAACACAAAGGCAGCGTTTTTAAAGTGAATATATTGCTAGGATATGCATTCCGTGGTGCATGCATAAAACATAGTGTCCTCCTGATGGATTGAATCCGGGAGTGTCACTCAAAAGAGCAATATTGAAACAAGAGCGTACACAAAGCAGGAGGGCCAGGGACTGAGCGACGAGAGGGGGAGCGGCGTTTGGGGTGACGGCAGCAGACGTCTGTAAGCCGGGGTGGCGGAGGCGCGCGGCCTGGAACAATTTAAGTGCGATACATTTTTCAATAGCTGTGAGTCATAGTTCTTCCTGACTCCTCAGAGTGCATCGCTCAGGGCTGCCTGCATCCACAGCCCATGCATCTCTCGGATTTGCAAGACATGAAATCTGCTCTCCAAACTCTCTCTTTTTCCTTTTTTTTTTTTTTTTTTTTTTTCAGTTGGGCAGCCGGTTCGGTGTCTCACCCCTCCCATCCTGCAGTCATGGTAACAGAGCTGTGAAAGAAGGAGCTGAGGAACATGAGGCACGGGAGATGACAAACACATGGCCGCGTTGTTTCAGCGGCGGACCGCCGATCGGCGACATCGGCGGCCATTCCGCCGCCCCCCGATGATCGATATTTGAGCAATTAGGCGGAAGTTATGTGGGACACAGCAGAGTCAAGACAGGCGGGAGCCCTAGTGTGTGAGTGTCAGCGAGGGCCGGAGAGGCTTGTTCGTCGTTAGGATCTGTATAAAAAAAAAAAAAAATCAGCGATAGGGATCAGAGAAGCACTCTGAAACGCACATTTGCATGAAACTGCTGAGAAAACTCTCCTCTCTGAACAGATGTCTTATTGATTTTACTGTGGTTGGAGCAGAGATCCAACAACATGGTGGAAAAATGAATAAAAAAAAACAGCTCTTTCCTTGTTTAATGCATCCTGCAAAAAACCTGATGTTTCCCTGCTCTGTGCTCAGCAACAGGGTGTGTGTGTGTGTGTGTGTCTGTGTGTGTGTGTGTGTGTGTGCGTCTGTGTGTGTCTGTGTCTGTGTGTCTGTGTGTGTGTGTGTGTGTGTGTGTGTGTCTGTGTGTGTGTGTGTGTGTGCTTGTCTCTCCAACACACAATAAAAATGGATCAATCCCCGGAGAGGCGCCGCTGGTCCCCGGACACCGGCGCACACGCTTCGGAAGCCGAAGATTCCCACCTGCAGAACGCCCGCCCGTCGACCGCCTCAGCAATCTGAGTGTATCTGCCAGCGCGCACATGTTCGCGCTGGCAGATACGCTCAGATTAAAAACACTGGGGCGGGAAAGAAGGGGGTGGGGGGGGCGGAGGCCACGGAACATACAACAAAAAGAGAGCAGACAGCCTTGAGCTATGAGCTCAGCTAAATAAATAAATAAGGTTAAAAAAAAAAAAAAATCATTTTAAACCAGCAGCTTCACACCCCCACTCAGAGCCCCCCACCGCCCCCCCTCCTCTTCCACCCCATATATCCCCCGATCCAGAAAAGTAGAAAAGCCAGCTACCCGGCGTGCATCTCTTCGCCTCTATCCCAGCACCCATCGCGGGCCTCCGGAGACACGGAGCAGGGGAACTCCGCCACTACGGTTTTTGTCCTCGGCTTTACCCCCCCCACCAAGACGAGGCAGCCGGGGCGTTAAACCCGCAGATGTGGGCATCCGTGGCGTGTGGAAAGCGAACGCTCTGCGCTTTATCGTTCAGGACTTTGAGGTTACGGGACGAGACCAATTAGAGGAACGCGGCGGAGGCGCGGCGCTTTGGCTCTAAAGGCCGTAGGGTTAGTCTAGCAGGTGGAGTCAGCCCGCTCTCGCTCCACGTGATAAACCCACCCGCTCGTTTACACCGAGCCGCGGCTGAACCCATATTGTGCCGCGCTGCATAACAGCGGCTGGAGGCTTATGTGGGTGTGGTTGCCAGCGAGCGGAGGAGATCATGGCTGTGTTGGCATGTAAGCGCCACCCAGAGGGATTAACGCCCCGCCGCACGGATTTGGTCGGACGGGATGGAATACGCGTCCCACGATGAGCCGGTTGGAAGCCTCCGAAAGACACAAAAGAGGAAGAAGGATGAAGAGGGGGGGGGGCAAAGTGAGAGGGATGATAATGTGCCTTCGTCTTTGAGGTAACAAATAGAAGGGAGACCCCTGGCCTTAATTACACGGGTCAGTAAACAGGGAGCTGGTGGGCCCGCACGGAGGGGATCAACAAGTCAAACACATGCACAGACACATGCACACATCCACTTCATCATAAGGGAGTCAATTAAGGGATTCTGGAAAGATTTATTGTCACGATCGTGCTCTTATTGTGATAGTTCTTTAATGTGCTGCTCCAGGAAACGGACTACAGTCACAACGACTGAAACCCAAACCAACCTAGCAGCATGTGTCTGTGCACATATGCGTGTGTGTGTGTGTGTGTGTGTAGGTGTGTGCGCGCGTGTGTATGAGTGCCCACCCACCCACACGCACACACACTTACACACCCCCGCTCACACACCTCTCCGGCCTTGCTGAATCGTCCGCTGCAGGTCCTCAAACACACGTCCACCGATCCAATCACAGGTCAGAGGTCACCCGACAGCCCCATCCTACCGCGGCGTTCAGCGCGGGCCCCCCCCCTTCACTCGGCGCGCCCCCTCCTCCCACCATCGTGTCCCTCATTCTCTCATCCTCCCCTCTTCACACCCTCTCCGCTCAGCTGTCACCTCTCGCTCGCCTCCCTCTAAATGGCCATTGACTGCGCTTCTCCCTCTCTTTGTCCGTCTCCATCCCAAACCTGTCTGCCAATCACGGCCTCGCCTCCTTTGTGTATTTACCCCGCTGTTCTGACCGCGCCAGCACGACAGAATCAGCACGCACGGAGCTGTTTCCCTTCCTCTTTACGCTCCTCCCGGGGCGTTCCATACCATTTGAAGCTGCCACAGATTGACAGCAGATCTATTTTTTTCTCCGGCGCTGCCCTCTTCTTAATCGTTGCCCTCTCTCCGAGCTCCCTCTCCTACGCGTATCGGTTGCTGCCCGGTCCTTCTCCTACTCGCTGCTTTCTTCTTTGCGATTTGCTCTCCGCTTTACATGATACGTATCTCGCTCCTGCCCTCGGGGAGACGCCGCCTTTCAAGTCGCTGGCCCGGGAAAGGAGGAAAAGCTCGTCAATGACAGTTGGTCGTGTGTGTGCGTGTGCGCGCGCGCGCGTGTGTGTGCGACAGTCACCGGGTAACTGTGTCAGTGTGTCAGAGTACGCGCGTCTGCCATAGGGAGCGTTTCCCACCCGCACTTTAAGCGCAAGTCGAAACAAAAGAGGGCGTCCGATTCGCGGCCTATTGCGCAACCGAGCGCGGTGCGCAGAGAGGGGCGACGCCTCATTAAGCCGCCCGCTCCCACAAGCCCCCCCTCCAATTTGCATCTGCTACTTGTCCTGCACCAGCAGCCCGGGATTAAAGGCGCGAGCAGAGGCATGGTCCGTGCACGGCTAACGCGAGGTGGTGGTGACGGGGGGGCCGAGCCATCCGTGTCCAGATGAGAGGGATCTCCCTGGATTCGGCCCCATCAACCCCCCTACCCCCCTACCCCCCCCCAACCCTCCCGGACAACAGCGGAGGTAATTATGACTAATGAATTGCAGACTTTTATGAGCAAACACGAGGCCGACAGCATTTCGCGCTCGTAATGGCGCAAAGCGAGAGGGGGAGCGAGAGAGAGAGAGAGAGAGAGGGAGAGAGAGAGAGAGAGAGAGAGAGAGAGAGAGAGAGAGGGGAGAGAGAGAGAGAGAGAGAGAGAGAGGCTCTGGCGCGCCGCACAAACATTATCCAGACGGAGAATCAAGGTCACCTCGGCTAGATTAGCAAAGCCTCTAAATGAGTTCAATTAAGCAAGTTGCTAATGACTGCGGGCGTAATGAGAGAGAGTCCTGCTGACAGCTCGGTGACACGCCGGAGCCCCCGTCTCACCTGCAGAGTGACCGTTTCGCCGGTTACAGGTGCGTCCGCGGGGTCCCGCTCACCCCCCCCCCCGAAGGCCTACTTTGGGGTTTGTACTACCTGACGCGCTCCCAGTTATTCTGAGATTAATAAAAGGAAAATAATAATTCTGCCAGAGCGAAATCAATCACCGGAGCAATGAAACACACAACAGAGCAATTCCACTCTGCGCAATAAAAGAGAAGGGGACACATTTTGATCAGCTAGATCTGCAATAATTAAACAAGAGTAATGAGCTCCTCCATAATTAACCTGCTCCCAGAGCCCCCTTCTCTCCATTAGAGAGGGGATCAAGAGAACGCCACAGACGGAGAGATAAGGCCTCTTCTCAGCCAATCCCCACGGCTGGAAACTTTTCACGAGGTGGGGGGGGGGGGGGGTCTAGTCGTCTGCAGGGTCTAGGCGGAGCGGGTCACAGGTCCCGAAAAAAGAAGGCCCCGTCACCCCCCCTCCTCCTCCTCCGCTACAACCGCCGGGAATTATTTACGCCAGCAAATTAAACGAGCCATCATTCCGTGTCAGCGCCTCCGAGTCGCCGTGGGACGGCGGACCCGGAGCGGCGCGTGGACGGGTGAGGTCGGGGTGGGGGTGGGGGGTGGGGTGGAGAGGCCCGGGCAACCGTTTAAAAACAGAAAAGCCTCATTATCTGCCCCCCGCAGCGGGCAAACACGGGCACGCGAGCGGCGCTCCGGAGCGGAAAGAGCTCGGCTTCGCAAAGGGAACGCCAAAGTGAAGCGACGTCCGGCCGCAAACAGGCGACGGGGGGGCGGGGAGGAAGACACGCTGGAATTACAAGTGAGAGGTCAGAGACTGGAGAGGAGGAGGGGTCCGTCCCCACCCACGTTCCAGACCTCCTCCCGCCAACGATCTGGCACCCAAAAAAAAAAAAAAAACTCTTAAAAACACCCCGAAACGTTCCGAAGAGCCCCGGAAAAGTTCCGCCGGCACTTCTAGGCCACAGACGGACTTATTTGAAGAGACCTGAGGAGGCGGAAACGCCAGCGAGGTCTCCTCGGACCCCCTCCGGCCCCCGCGTCGACACGTCCCCGCGCCGACTTCCGCGGCCCGTCGCCCCAACAAGGACAAATAACCCCCCCCCACCACCATCCCCCTTCCCCGCTCGTCCACCGGGGTCTGAGTGTCATGCGGCGGATGGAGGGGCCGACTAAATCTCGCAGATCTAGCCGAGAGCGAGGAGGACGGAAGCGCGGATCGGGAGCCTCCTCCATATTAGCAGACTGCTCGCCGCATGGCTGGGGGAGGCTAAGCCCTCCGAAGCACAGCCTGTTGTGAGAGAAACACTGAATTATGCATCCGAGGAGGGAGGGGAGGTTGGCTGTTGGCTGCAGTGGCACCCCCCCCCCTTTCCTCTTTTACCTCGTTCCCTTTCTGACAGATAGATGGGAGCGCCTAGATGAAGTTTCGCAGGAGGTCAGAGCCAAAGACTCCGGGGGGGGTTCTGATAGACACCGAGGGGCGGGTCCCCTCTTTTGCGCGTTTTCTGCACCATTTCACAGGATCGGGGGGCGGGAGCGGGGGGCGGGGGGGGTGGGGCTCCACCTCCTCATCTGATGGTGGTGGTGGTTGGGGGGGGTGGGTGAGGACGTACGCGCGATGACACGTCGGTGATGGATCTGGGGCGGCGAGATCGGCCGGCCTGCTGCATTGATTCTCAGAGATGAGGCCTATCTCCCGTCACATCTACGGATGAGCAATGGGGGTCAGAAGGTCGCCCGTTTAACCGTCTTCATTGGGCCAAAAAAAAAAAAAAAAAAAAAAGGAAAAAAGAGAGAAATCAATTCCTTATTAGAACTTCATCACCATTGGACGGGAGCAGGATGGCTTCAGAATGAAGACAGAGGACGTTCACCTTTGTCAGATATGACTATGGATGTCCTCTGCTTTCTCTTTATATTATGAGGGAATATCACGTTGGAGCCCCCCCCCTTTCATTAGATGGACCTGTACTGCTCCTCCCCCTCATTTGAACCTCCTGCCCCGTGTCTCTAGACAGTTCACTGCCAGGCTGTTGCTTCTATTCCTGTCCGCCGCCCCAGGCTATACGTTCTGCATATTTGGAATGTACAGCTGAAGCCCACGTATCAAACATCTGCTTTCAGACAGACGCGCAAAGCACCGCATTATCCCGGCCGCGGCGGTGTTCACGTGCGGGGGGGAGAGAGGAGTCCTTTCGACGGCCCGGCGATTCGCCGAGGTGCTGAATTCACTTACCGCAATTTACGTCCGCGTTTTAATTGATCGTTGCGGGTTTTTTTCAAGCCGGCGAGCTCTTAGGAGCCCACGGAGACCCCCAACATAGACGAGGACGGGCCAAGGCCTCCGGGCTCCTGGAACCGGACCACGATGACCCCCTGTCCCTGTCCTACCAGCACCACCACCACCACCCCCCCACCCGTCTCTGAGAAACGAGCCGGCCAATTAAACGGCCCGGGCGTTGGAGAACCAAGGAGCCGTGTTACCGTGGTGACAGTACCAGAAGAAACAAATAGCAGCGCAGGGACACAAATGGACTCATTACTTCCATTTACTCGTGGCGCATTTGGGCCCCTGCCCGTTCCAGGAGAGCGGTGACGGCGCTATACATTACATCCATTTACCAGAGACAAATGTATTCTTTGCTGCGGGCGGAGGCCGGCCTGCCCACAAACAGCCAAATGAGTGCATAAATATAGATGGCAGGCTGCAGGCTTATGGCAGCGATATACGAGCCCCTCTGGCTGTAGGTTAATTTCTAAGCCCCGCCCCCCCCATACACACACACGCACACACCTTGGGCTCAGAGGCCGTGCATGCGTTTGGGACGGGAAGGACGGCGAGCTGATTGACGACGCGGGGGCAACGAGATGACGGCAGTTCCGGCGTGGCACTTCCATGAGGTGTGTGTGTGTGTGTGTGTGGGGGGGGGTCCCGTGCCTGAGCCCCCTGTAGCCGATCTGTGTCCTGAACTGAGACAGCTGAGGCGGAACATGCAGCCTCATAAAAGATATATGCCGTAATTCCTCGCAGCTTATGGGACGGAGTTGTTGTCAGGGAGGGGTGTGTGTATGTGGGGGGGGGTGACGGAACATTATGCAAACACGCCCCCCACACACACACGCACACACACACACACACACCCCAACCTGCCTACTGCCTATTGCACGCCCGCTCTGGAAAGCCCATCATTCGTGATCATGCGGTGTCGGGTGCAGCGCCCCCCCCCCCCTCCCCGCCTCGGCGAGCCGTTTTCGCATTTCACAACGCTGACCTTGACCCGTCGGCTGTTTGAGGAGCGGTGAGGGACGCTCCAGGGCTCAGGTGAGAGGGGGGGAGGGGCGGCATGGTGGGGGGGGGGGGTTTAGAGGAGTTCTAACAGGTTTTCCTGGTGAATAACAAACTCCCAAAAGGATAGACGGTGAGAAGAATCATCCGCAAACAACCTTTGGCATTCAAATCATTCCAAGTGTGCTCTGAATCTGATTCACATTCCCTATCAGACCCCCCCCCCCCCCCCTTTTGTCTCCCATCATCCCGTGACTTGGAGTGTTGTGTCCTGCGCAAAAAAAAAAAAAGAAAGTTTACCAGTTCATATTGTTGAGAAATGACTAATGCTACATTTTTCATGTGCAGCATTAAAAATTCAAAGGATCCCTTCCCTTCTCTGCATTCGGAGACTCAAGGAAGAAAAAACAAGTCTCAATAATGGATGAGAAAAAGGTTTGCTAAGAAAAGAGCCGGTGTAGAGAAAGGAGCAGGGTGGTGGTGGTGGTGTGTGGGGGGGGGTGGCTGGATGGACATTGTGAGGATAAATTCAAGCAGCTGCTGAGCGTCGGGTTCGATGGAGGAGAGAAAAGGTGCTCGAGCAGTTCTGACCCAGACAAGCGCGCATTGTTCATCACCCTGTTTGTCTCGTAATAAACAAGTTTTGGAGAATTATCGACGCACCCGAGGCCGCCTTCGGGGGTGGGGGGGGGGGGGGCTATCCACGTCATAACACAGAGACTGTAGCTGAAGGCTCCATGCACGATCATCCCAATGTCCCAGCCCAGCCGCAGACGTGATTGAGCGTCAATGCTGAAGACAATAATTGGCCAGGAGGCGTAGAATATTGGACTTATATGTCACCAAAAGCCCGAAGTGCATATAAAGGCTTCACTGGGGGGGGCAAACAGGAAATGCGTGGCTGCACAGATGAGCATCATTTTTTGAGAGGTCCCTGTTGGACCACCAGAATCTCCTGAAGACCTGCGCTGCTCTCTCAGGTTGCCATCTAGCGGCGGATTGGCGGAACTGCACTTTGAGCCGCTGCTGAGTGTCCTCTGCTTCATAAACCAACATAAAGAAAACATTCCAAAATGTTCTGTTCTTCTCTTTAGTTTGGGCTCTATTTTTGTTTTTCCTGTATTTTTTTTTTTTAGCTGTTTGGGGTTGTTTTCTTTCCACTGGAATGTCACTCCATGATGATCAGTGTGAGTTAGCTCCTCCGGGGTTTTGTTTTCCCAGACACTCTTTTATTCTAAACAAGATGCGAACAATGCTGTTTGTTAGTTCAGGCTCTCAAAACACTGCAAACGTAATTCCGTTAAATCCAAAAAAACGAGCTAAACACACAGAAAGAGAGAGGGGGTAGAATTTTTAAAAAAAACACTTGCAAACACACAGCGGTGCCCACCCCCCCCCACCACCGCAATAATCAACACATTCTGAGACCGCAGCCAAAAGCCTCGATCATTGTGTTGATTTTGTACCCTCTCCAGCTTTCAGCCGGGAATTTTATCTTTTGTTTACCGGCGGATTTGACTCTCAGCCGCTCAGGAAAGTGTTGGCAGTTGCTCAACTTGATCTGGAGTCACGGATGAAAAGCTCCAAGCGGGGGGAAAACGGCCGTTTCAGAAATCGAAAACTGCCATGTAATTACAATAAAAATACATAAATATGAGTCCCCGACAGTGAGGGAAAGT
Organism: Lagocephalus sceleratus; assembly: GCA_911728415.1. Taxonomy (NCBI): domain Eukaryota; kingdom Metazoa; phylum Chordata; class Actinopteri; order Tetraodontiformes; family Tetraodontidae; genus Lagocephalus; species Lagocephalus sceleratus. Next base: position 6,961,887 of record CAJVRN010000116.1, read on the forward strand.
GCCAGCGTGGGCATTGTGATGGTAAACAGGCTGCGAGGGAGCGTTTGTGTCACTCAGTGGGGGGTCGGCTCACTTTAGAGTCAAATAGGAAAGAAAAAGTGCAGAAAGTTCCTCCTAATGAACGAGGCCTTTCAGGCCCTCGAGCCTGCACGCAGCGGGAAACTGGTGATTTAGCTACGACGGCACGGCCAGATGGTTTAATGTCCAGGAAAACAGGACAAAGTGCGTTTAACAAATAAAAGCAAGGGCAGCATCACACGGTCGCGTAAAATCAGCGTGTTTCTGTCCACCGGGACAACGATCAGAGAGCTGATTCAGGAGCGGAGCGTGTTTGGGCTCACGGGGGAACGTCGTAAAGCCCGGAGGAAACAGCCCGGAGGGGAAGACGGACGCGGGTCAGCAGATGAACTTTGACACAGCCCAGTAAAGAGTGAACTTTGGCTGATAAGAACATGAGTCCAGTCCAACGTCAGAACATCAGACGTCAACATCAGAACTCAGCAGTCGGACGCAGTAGAACACACACACACACACACACACACACACACACACACACATACACATGCGCTTGCTCAACGTTTTGGAGTTTATGTGTTTTGGCGTTTTGTAGTCTTTCGTGTTGAACATGTACTTTTCCTCCTCTGGATTCTTGACGAAGCACAAGCCGAAGGAGAGACAGAGATTTTACCTGACAAACTGCAGACTTTTACTCCTTTTCAGAATTACACCAACAACTCGGAAAACTCTTTTCTTTTCTTTTGCTTTTGCAGACTTAAGGATGGCTACCAAATGATGCCTTGATGGATGATATTGGTGTGTGTAGCAACCAATCTATTAGTTTAGTAAGCAGTCCTTTATGGCCTTATTTTAACACACATTATACCACAATTTTAAAGGTCCATTTATCAGGATCATTTCAACATGTGGATTCAGAAGTACATATTTTATACAGCGGATTTCATCTTTGTCTTAATTTACTGTCTTTATTAATCTTAGGCTACACTGACACCTAGCGATTTATTATGGTACTATAACATCTCAAACTAACTCCTATTAATTACATATAATGTATGCTATATATACTTTTTTTTTTTTAAAAAAAGACAGGTTCAAAATAAATATTTTAATTTAATCTTCTTTTTTCTGACCTCAACATTTTCACCTGCCAATGAACTTTATTCACAAATACCCAGCACTTTGAAGAGCCTTTCTTTCAGCTCTGACATATGACCTTGATCATTCACACATAATGGTAAAATGTATGATTGCTTTCAAGGGTTAAATATAACAACTATTAATATACTGGATTTATATACAGGATTCTTTCATTCGGAGGAAATGAAACAGTTTAGTTCACATAAAAGTCGCATATGAAGCAGGTTTTAGCATCTTTGGGGGAGCGTTAGAAGAAAAAGTCCAAGGATCTGCTCGTATCGTCTCACGTCATCTGACAGTTTGACCGTTCGTCCACGAGGGGGCGCAGGGTGGCCGGGTTGGGTTGGTATACCACAGAAGAAGAAAGGCCGGAAGCGAAGCGGTTTATGAACGAGTGAGAAACGTAAATAAAGCTTCTTTTGGAGTTTAAGTCATTTTCTCTCTGGGAGACCTTTACAACAACTCCAGGGATGAGAACAAACATCCGTTACGACTGAATTAGGCCTAGAAATCGAGCGTAGACTTTTGCGTCAAGTGTGGAAGGAAAGTGTGAAAGTTGTGAGATGAAGGAGATCAAAGCTTCATGTGGTCAGTTCAGGAGGAGATCAAAGCTTCACGTGGTCAGTTCAGGAGGAGATCAAAGGCTGAAGTCCTTCAACAGCCTTATTTAACTGTGGGACACAAAGAGAGAGCGTCCACATCCACTGAGGCAGTCTTTTATCTGCATCAGTCTTTGGAGCGTGTTGATGAATCGTCTCTAACTTTTCTTCACTTTTGTCAGGTTTAAAAGCGTCTCTGTTTGTCTTTGAAGGTTTGCTGAAGGAGCTCAGAGGGGACAGGTCCTTCCCTCCTCTTCAGCATTGGTCCACAAATGTCCTCCAGCTGGTCCTGCCAATCCTCCTCCTCTTCCTCTTTGTTGACAGACCTTCTTGCTCTGAGTCTCAGTCTGCTTGTCCTCCAGCTGGTCCAGATGTTGCCCGCCTCCTCTCCTCCCCCCTACTCTTCCTCCCCCTCCCTTCCTCCTCTTCCTCTGTGGTCTGGCTGGTCTCAGCTGTCTCTGAACCCCCACTCAGCTCCAGGTTTCTGCTGTCTCCACCTCACTTTGCTGTCTCCTGACTGACTTCTGTCCTCTCTACCCGTCCAGAGTCTCTCGTCTTTCCCTCTTGACAATCTTTGTGACCAGCAGAGGTTTGTCCCGACGGGTTTGTCCCCACAAGTGAGGACGTTTCATCAACGTCCTTGTTCCTGATGTGACTTTAGGTCGAGGCTCCTGCTCTGTTGTCTTCATCAGTCATCACAGGACCATCGTAGCACAATCACCGTCCCATTCCCTTGAATAATATTCAGAAACATTATTTGATCTATATGTCTCTCTGTCTTTATGTCTGTGTGAGAGAGAGAGAGAGACAAACCTTCCTGTTGAAATGATAATAATGAAAAAGTCAAAGGATTAATGACACATATATGACTACCGCTACAAAGGAGGGAAAAGCAGGATTCTGCGATATTTTCAAATACGCTGCATCAACCTGCACTGGCCTCCCAGTACACCCTCCAACTGGCCTCCCAGTACACCCTCCAACCTTAATCCTTGAACAACTGGCAGGGTCATCAAGGCTGTGAGATACGGACAGACGAGGAGCGTTCAAAGATCACACCTTGATTTTCACACGACGTGGTGGGTTTCTAATCTTAATAAGAACTCTGATGAGAGGGCTGCTGCTCAGGCAGGTTGGGCAGCAGTCAGTCAGGGTTCCCTGGAGCCTGGTGAGTGTCTGGAGGCCATGGTTGGGGGGGTGGTTAATAAATAAGAGCCATGTACTGAAAGCACAACTGTGGTTATTATGCTATTTATACTTCATAATATAAAACCCTCTCAGATTACAACTGTAAAAAAAGACCTGATGGATGGAATAACCCAGCCCGGCCGTGTCAGATGAGAACATCATCAATGCCGAGAAGCGGTCATCGCAATTATCAGCTACGGCAGGACGAGCCGCTCCATTTGGCGCAAGCGTAAAGCAGCCGCAGTGTGCCGTCTCTCGCTTTATTAGGGCCATCCCCTGTTGTCGTGTCGGCGACATCGAGGGTGATTTCCGCTCTGTGACAGGAGCCTGTGGTGAGATGAAACCTTCACGCCACCTCTGCTTCATCCCCTGTAAACACCACCAGCCATCTTCGGCATCATCGGCTCTCAAGCGCTCTTACGTAACGTCGTTGGCGGCGGGACCGCGCCTCGGAGACGCGCAAGAAGGGCCGGTTTTCCCTCACGCGTGTCGGGGCCGCTCTCCCGTCGGTCTGAGATCTTTCGTGTTTTGTTTTTTTGTTTTTTCTTTGTTTTTTTTTTTTTCTCCGTTTCTCAGTTCTTCGCCAAAGACGCAGAAAGACTCATGCGCACACGCGCTGTCCGTCCATCCGTGCGCCGGGCGCGCCTCCCCTGTCTGAGTCCCAGCATCACCGCGCTGCTGTCGTAAACACAATAATAACACACATGACCGTCCCGAGGGAGACTGTTGCGTTTTATTGAAGGTAAATTTGCGTTTATCGTCTGGATTTATTTATTTTTTGGGTTTTTTTTCTTGACGCACTTCCTGTCATAACCCCCCCTCTCCCTCCCTCCTCCTGCCATTTCTCCACAGTTGGGGTGTACGTTCTTTCGATGCGACTGGGGACTCTTTTTCTGCTCCAAACGTGTCTTTTCGCCGACTTTTTTTTTTTTTTTTTTTTTTTTTCCCCAAGGACGTCGGTGCGTGACACGGTGCGGCAGGGATGCGCACGGCTGACGGCTGCGTGGAGCAAGTGGGAGGGAACCAGTTTCCGCTCCTGTAGTCATTGAGTTTCAGAATTCTCGGCCATATCCAGGGTCCGCACACACGCACGCACGCACACGCACGCACGCACACACTCCGCTGCTCCCCGTTTCACCTTCCCGGCTCCAGGACGCGACGTGATGAGGTGAACCTGCCACAGATGCTGCTTCACTGGGCGCAGGCTCGTCGCTCGTTCGTGCCCGCCTCCGCTGGTATGAGTCTCTGAGCGCTTTTTTACGCGTTGAACGCGAAGTCCTTGCTCGGTTCTCGGACAGATCGCAACCGCCACTCGGTTTTGGGGATTTTTTTTTTTTTTTTTTGGTGATTACATAAAATGATACCGGGATCTGCCGCATCAATGCTCCCGTCTGCAGAAGCTGCGAAATTGTACCAGACCAATTACGTCCGCAACTCCCGCGTCATTGGACTTCTGTGGGCCATCTTCACCATCCTGTTCGGCATCGTTAACGTGACCATCTTCTCGCAGCCTTATTGGATTGGGGATGGCATGGATACGCCGCAGGCCGGCTACTTCGGCCTCTTCCACTACTGCGTCGGGGACGGACACTCCAGGGAGCTGGCCTGCCAGGGCAGCTTCACCGAGTTCTCCGCTATCCCGTCCGGTGCGTTCAAGGCCGCCTCCTTCTTCATCGGAATGTCCATGATGCTGGTGGTCTCCTGCATCGGCTGCTTCAGCCTCTTCTTCCTCCTCAGCACCTCCACCGTGTACAAGATCTGCGGCTGGATGCAGGCAGCATCAGGTAAGTGACTCTGAGGTGGGGGGGGTGGAAAGACCCAGAAAATACCCTCGACACGTATTAAATGCATGCATGGCATTATGTTAACTTTATTCATCTGTGTTGGATTCTCTCTGAACCCCGGGGTGGAAGTGAAAATAAAAGAAAATGAATAGTTCTCAAAATAGGAATGCATGAATATATCTAAAGACAGGAAGAAGGACACCGAGGTGGAGGACAGCACGAGTTTTGGGTGCTTTTTTTGGATCAGTATCTAAATTAAGCGATTAAAATAGCAAAATGTCTGAGTAGACAGCTGTCCTGGTCTGAAAATGCAGGTACAGGTGTGTGTGTGTGTGTGTGTGTGTGTGTGTGTGTGTGTGTGTGTGTCTTTGTCAGAGTTTGGGAGGGTCCTCCAGTGTCCCGCACGTCAACCGGTCAGCTGCTGGCAGCGTTTTGTCACCGTTACCGTGGGCCAGCGGCGTCCTTGCGTGAGCTGACACCTTCCTTCACGGGGGAGAGGAGCCGAGGCGCTGCCAAACATTTGTCTGCTCAGCTTCCCCTCCGCAAACAAATGCAGATGAGGGCTTCTTTTTTGGAGCGGCTCCAGCTCCGTGACGCGGCGGGCTCCATTAATGCAATAGGTTCTGCCTAATGAGGGCACCGCTGGGCCTGGCGCTTCTGCAGCCCAGAGATGAAAGCGAGGGGGGGGCCTGACCACGGCAAAAAAAAAACTTGCCGAGCGGCGCCTAATGAGCGGGCCCGGGCTGCTTAACGCTGTCAAATTTCATTCGTCTTAGCTGAAGGTTAAAGCGGCGCTGGCTCCTCTTCAGGACGCCTGTGGAGGACAGGTGGCGCACCGGCCAGTCTAATGGGCGCCATACCGTCCGCCGATGTTCTCCTCTGTCGGCCGGGGCTGAGGAATAACGGCATTTTAGAAACCACATCCTCTTTCCCCTTTTCTGAAACCCACTAACGTTTGTGTCGTCCCTAAATAGGTCAAAATCCTGTTCATCCCCCCCCTTTTCATGGATGGATTATGGAGCCCGTTGCGCACTCAGGGGCGTCTTTTTCATTAGACATTGTGCATTTCTGCTCCCCAAATGAGGCAAGTTGCGGCCAGACATAAAGATGTATTTCCCTGTCAGCGCTGTGTATCCCAACATATATTTGAAAAAGATTTGCACGCTTAAGTTTACCCCCCCCCATACCCCACCCCTCGCTCTCGCCTGGATTGTCCTATAAGTGTCTCCGGAGGCCCCCGATGGACTTGACAAGGCGCTTAAGTGAAAGTCAAAACAGCAAGAACTGATCCCGGATCAGCGCTGAAGTGGAGCGGCACAACTCCTCCGATTACGCGCTCGTCATCAAGGTCACGCCCGCACGGCTTTGATGGGAGCGGCGCCGCGGGTCGCACTCGCAGGGCCGACGGGGAGGGGGGGGGGGCGGGGGGCACTCGAGACGGCGTTAAAAAGACGTCGACACGGCCCTCCTGCGAGAGGGAGGCGGATTTCTCGGAAGCTCAGGTGGAGAACCTGAATATTTGATGAGCGAGAGCGAGCCTTTAAAACGGCCAACCTCCCTTCGTGGACCTCCGTCCTTCTTTCACCTCCTCCGGATCTATTTTCAATCCGCGCGTATGGATGTAAGCGTGCCCGTGTGTGTGTGTGTGTGTGTGTGTGTGTGTGTGTGTCTGCGTGCGTGTTGATCGTTTCTTTTTCTTTCCACCCAAGACGACCGCAGCGCGGTGCACCACCACGCAAAGACAAATGCCTCCGCGTTCCTCCACCTTTTGTCTACACCCGGAGTCTGTTTATTTAATTACGGTCCAGCTTTCCTTCTTCGTGCTTATTCGGTCTCTTCTGCTGGCGGGATTGCGCCGTGTGTTCTGGAGGAAGGGAAGATTTGCTGCCGCAGCATCTCCAGCCTCTTTGAAGTCTCGGGCTCTAAATACCTTCGGGACAAAATCAGATTCTCGAGCATTTGCGTTCTGCATATGGCTCTCTGCTGATAAGCTGGCGTATTTAGAAAATTAGTTCTATCTTTATTTGTCCAAGGAGAATCGAAACCGGTGTGACGTGAACGCCATTTGACCCTAAACCGACTTCTTCCACTGGTAACGCACACGCGAAGACGTGTGATGCGGGTTTGACTTTGGCGGCACACGGAGCCAACGATTGGCTAATTCATGATGCCTCTGAACAGGCCGCGTTACATTTGATGGTGAAATATAAACATATAAATAACCGCTCCGACCTCGACCTTTGACCTCCAGGATCAAGTGGTCAGCTGGGAATCAGCAGTCTCGGTGGAATATTTTCTGCTTTATTCTTCACGTACGAGTGAAGACCAGCGAACCCCAGGAACAAACGCAGCCTTCAAAGAAGATCCTGTTTTAGCGTAAAAGAGCGGCCGGGCGAGGCTGAAAGCATCAAACCCGTGTTGTCTGAGTTAAGACGGTGGAGGAGATAATGGGGAAGGAGGACGACACTAATGTGGAAAAAAAAAAAACAAACCCAGAAGTGTCAGATAACGCGTGACAGAGGGGCGTGAAGTCTGGAGAGACAAATCAGATAATGCTCAAAGAAGACGCGCTGGTGTGTCGGGCCCTTTCTTTTCCTTCTCTCGGTCCCCTCCCCCCCTTCCCCCCCTTCCCCGCAGCTCTCCAGGGTTAAAGCTGGAAGTAAACATTTTAGAATTCCTCTCGGGCCTTTTTAAAGCCGATACTCCAGAAAAGGCTGATTCGGTTCTTTTGTTACGCTGTTTTCGCGGGCGCATGTGTGGGTGAGCGTCCTTTGTCTGCGGGCGAATACAGCGCCGTTCTTGGCCAAACTTAATTAACTTTCTTGGCCAAGTGTGCCTTTTTTTTTTTTTTTTAAAGCAGCATTACTCTACTGTGTGTTAATACAATATAAATTAGCATGTAAATGAATAACCACATTAAAAAAAAAAAAACTGTCGCCTCATCAGGGCTTTTAAAGGTTTTTCTAATTATTCAGTTCAGTCAACTTGCAGCAATCTTCATTTTGCGGCGCCAGTAGCAACGGGTCGGGGCGTGAGTGCTGCGACAGCAGGTCGGTTTGCTCCTGTCTTCGTGCTCCTGTGGGACAGCTGGGGCTCGGGTTCATCATAATCACAGCAGAAACTGCCTGATTCATCCAGTCAGTCATGCTGCTGCGGCCAGGAGTCAACCCCCCCCCACACACACACACACACACACACACATCCCCCAGCACATCAGGTCAGAGGCCCACCGGGAGCAGATTTATGTAACCTGATAGTAAAACAACATGGATGATTCCTGCCTGCTGCCAGGGTGCAGCCAAGCACCAGTGGAACGGGTGAGAAGCGGGCTGTCAGGTGATCCGCGACCAGCTGGTTCACGGGGATTGCGCAACATCCACAACGGGACTTTTAGCAGCGCTTAAGCTCCTCCATTGATAACGCCGTAACTTTAATTAGTTTCACGCCCTGCCTGGATTTTCGGGGGCAAACAAGAGTTTTCGCACCCACAGACGCGTCTCCAGTCTTCACTGACTGCAGACGCAGAGGTTAAGTGCTTTAAAATGCCACCGCCTCCCACTCCTGCGATTGTGTAATTATGAGCGACGCGCAGATTGTTGAGCAACCGTAATTATAGCCGGAGGGAGACAACGGCGGGGGGGGGGGACCCTCCACACAGCGTGCACGCAGGCCCGCCAATGAGGCGGGGGGGGTCTCCTCTTCGACGTGGCCGCGGCAGCGTCCCCCCTCTGCGGCCCGACGGGGCGTGGAGGATGGAGTTAATCCCTGTGATTTCAGATGCGCTCCGGCTGAAGCCGAAAGCTCAGGCGCCGCTGATTGATTCCGCGAAACGGCGTGGGGCGCCGTTGCGAAAAGTCCCCGCTGCGCGTGGACCGCGTGCACACGCACGGCGGCCCAGGCCCTACAAACACGAGGGCGGTCTTCTGGTGTTGTTTCTATTTTAGGCAGCTTCATTTTTCCATAGAAGCATCTCATTAGAATAACTAACAAAGTTACAAACTAAAAATAAATCAGCAACATGACTTCATCCAATGGAGAAACCTGCGCTGGCCAGTAGGAGCGCATCATCACTAATGTCCTCCGCTCCTGCCTCTGATTCCCTCTCGGATAGTCGGATCTTAAATCCCGGGTCAGTCAGCTGACAGAGGGCACAGTATGTTCTGTTTAAGTCACGAACGCAGCCTTCATCATCCCTAAACTGGTGTTCGCCTCAGTGTTTTCACAGCAAATCCAAAAGCTTCCTCTTATCCCCGTTGCCCTTGCCAATCTTTAGCCCCTGTTGGATATACGGGCTGCATCACAGCCCGTTACGTAAGCGCTCCTCCCCAGCCGGACGCTCTAGGCGCTCCCCCCCCACTGAACTCCCCTCTCCCACCCCTCCCGGTTCTCTGAGCTTACCTGCAGTTGCGTTTGAGGAGCCGCGGGCCTTGGGAAGAGGGGGGGGGGGGGTTCGCGTCATGTATGCGTCCTACAGGGCCCCTGCTTCATCTGTAGGCAGCTTGCTTTCCTCTCCAACTTCAATCAATTTGTGATAATGAGGTGCCGTCTCACCCCACGGCGGCCGCGGGTATTAAGAGTCAGAGCCCATGCAGAGAATCCGATGTGTCGCTTCTTCTTCTTTAGAAAAGGAAAATGGGACCAAAGGAGCATTAAGCCAAAAGTTTTCTCTTTTTCAAGTAATTACGCGATAGTAGAGTTTGGAAATGCACTTTTAAGCCTGCTAATAGACGTTAAGTTTGTTTTTGAAGGATGAAAACTGCCAATAAATAAGTCACATACGCAGTTGAGTTGAGGTTAACCCTCCGGAAGTGGCCCTTAATAACATCATTAACAACATTAACAGCATGATTGCTGAAAGTAGCTGCCCGTATTTCCAAATTGTGTTGTTTGGGCGATCAGCAAAAATTCAACGTGAATCTGAGGCCGACATCAGAAGGTGTGGAAGACGGTTCATGTTAATGGATAAAAGTTGTGTCTCGAGAACGTTACCAAGGTTAAGGGGGAAAATGCGGGAAAGCTTCACATCAAACTCAAGACACCAAATGAGCTGGAAAAAAAAACAAGGCTAAAGCTATCAAGACGTGAAGCTGGCGCAGAACCGGGATAGTTTGATGAGGCAGCATTTTTAGACTTTTTGAAATGAATTGGCAGGTGTGCCGTGGGCATTATGTGCTCAGTGTGCAGAAAATGATTGAAGTGGAGGCTCTCCGGAAGCCCCCCAGCAGCCAAAGCAGAAATAGATCTGACCAAGCATGTTTCTCACCCAGGCTCGCTGTTTTAGAAGTTTCTAATCCTCTCTCCGCACGCGCCCATTCCAACCCTCGGAAAGTTAATGTTCTGCACATTAAAAAAAAACAAAACAAAACAAAACAAAAAAACTTTCACTCTTTCTTCTCATCCAATCTTTTGACCCTGGTTCATTAGGAACTTGTGACACATTTTCTCACTCTGATTAGTCCCAGTCCAGACTGCAAAGCTGCAGAGCCCCTTCTATCTTCCGCGCAATTATGCTAGATCATTAGTACAGTCCTCTGGTCGACTGCTGCCCACAGTCTCGACTGTCTGAGGGGAAGATTAGATTCATTTAGGCTCATTCAAGATTCTCTTATCTAACCGCGGAGAAATTGCTCTTCTGTTACGTAAAGAAGCAAAGTCACAGATGAGACTTTGCGGTCCATATGCAAAGAAGGCTATTTGTGTAACGCTGGAAATAAAAGCACTTTAAAAGCCTCGAGTTGATGCGTTCAAGGAGGGGCAGTCGATTCGGTGTGGAGCGTACAGAACCAGTTCAATCTTTAAGCACCGAGCACTAATAAATAGAGCTTCAGCTGCTCTAATATGATGAGTTAATTAGACCCTAATCTGTCGGCCTTGTCCTTTTGTGCTGCTTTAGCTGCACTTTCGCGGGCCACAGAGTGTTTAAGCTGAACTGTTGAACTCTCCGGACTGTTACCATCGGCTGAGAATAGGCCCGCGCCCATTCCGCTTCCCCTGAAGCCCGCGTCGGCTCGATCGCCCGCCGCAGCCAGCGTTCCCAGTCATCCATTGGACGTGTCGGTGTTCGTGTTTGCCACCATCTGTCCGTGTGTGTGTGCTCGCTGACTGCATTGTGCGGAGGAGAATGAGCTGGCCTGTGTGTGTGTGTGTGTTTGCATATTTCATTCTGTCACAGCTATTTAAATGAGGACTGGAGAAAATTGGATCTATGGGGGGAAAATGTGAATCTGGTTTCATGGCTGCTTAGATAATTAAGTGCCAGAAAGGGCGAAAACCGCAACTGTTCATCTGCGCAGGCGGCGACGTGAACATCTGGGATAAAAGCTCAGCGGCTGGAGCTGTTCGAAACTACACGCGGTACATGTGAATTATTCTTTTGCTCGCAAATCCAATCAGACAGGACCCCCAGGAACCCGCTCCGCTCTCAAATGACACAGAGATTAGCTGAGACAATGGGATTGTTGTTGTTTTTCTCAATATCGATTGGATTTGGAGGTCTCTTTGGGGAGATAAGCCAATGTGCTTGAGCCGGTTCGACTGTTCTGCGCACCATCTGCTTAACGCCGTTGATGCACTGTTCACACACAATCTGCCCTACCTACGCACTCTTACATAACCAGCAATTATCGTGCCGTCCAGTCTCCTGATCCGGTCGGACTCCGCGCTCTTCGCGTGAGGGTTTTTCGGCCGCAGGGCGCCGGGCATATGGTCGCCGGCGGTGGCGCGGATGGCAGCCGCACACAGGACTCTATCCTGGCGCCCTGCGTGCGCTCCGTCTCTCGCCACCTGTCTGTCGCCCTGCCTAATAAACCGCCTCCTCTCCGCTCCGTCTCTCCGGAGAGACAGAGGGAACATGACAGGGAGGAGGGCTGAGAGGGAGGAATAATGAGCTCCTGCGATTTGTTGGGTACAAACCTGATCATCCCGAACACAGTGAAAAGCATGAATGAGGGCAAAAGATACTTTAGAATATAACCTCCACGTGTATGTTATTCTTAATCCGGCATCATTAAAATGGGAGCGCGCTCGGCTGCTTTCCTTTTCCTCGGGGGAATTTTTATGAAGCTCCTCATTATGTAAATGGATGCTGGGATTGGATTGTTTGGATTAGCTGAGTCCAGGCTTACTGGATGAAGGGACATGTGTTCCTCCGGTATCCGTAAAGTCGCTCCGCTGCGGCGCCCCCTGTTGGCAGAAACCTGGCCCGCGCGTCCCTCTGCGGAGGCCGGTTTTGGAGATCAATGATCTATTGCTTTTGTGTCCTGTCTCGTTCTGCAGGGGTCCTGCAGTGGACTCGCAGCCATTTTCTCTCGTTTTCGGCCGCACATTCGGTCTATACCAACTATCCGATAAGCGGCAGCCCCTTCCCTTCACTACAGACCCTCCATGTAAAATTCATGATCCCGCTGAAGGTAGATAATGTAAGGTACATCGATTCCAAGAGAAACTTAATATATATGCATGAATATATGCATTACCGGCTGTTCTATGTTTAATTATTTATGTACTATCCCTTTTATCATGTGCTCCTGCCTTTTTGGCCAGAACACTCTTGCATCATAGAAAACAGTATCAATGTTACTTTCATGTATATGTCTGTTAAGTAAAAATTTATTTCTTATATATTTCTTCTTTTTAATTGATTTGCAAAACAGGTAGAAGTACTTTGATATTGCATCCTGAAATTGCACCCTCATTTGAAATCAATTTCCAGTTGTTTTTTTTAACTCTGTATACGTTCCACCAAAGTTATTACTGTGTAATAAACATGTCTCTGTTTACTGGTATTCATTGTATTTATACACCAAAGCCAAACTCTCCGGAGAGGTGACAGTAAGAGCTGCAAATAATTCATTTCTCTCCCGTTTCCCGACAAGAATCTGATCATCTTTGAGCTCTTCAAACAGCCGAACTTGCTTTTGTTCCTCCTGTTGGTCACTCGTCCCCTCTCCAGGTGTCTGTCTGGTGCTCGGCTGCATGATCTATCCTGACGGGTGGGACAGCGATGCGGTCCGGCGGATGTGCGGCAAGCAGACGGACAAATACAGCCTGGGGGCCTGCTCTGTGCGTTGGGCTTACATCTTGGCTATTATGGGCATCCTGGACGCTCTCATCCTCTCCTTTCTGGCTTTTGTTCTGGGGAACCGACAGGACGGGTTCATGTCAGAGGAGCTGCTGGCAGAGAGCAAGGGTAAGCATTCAACACGGAGGGAAACGTTTATGAATATTCCAGACAAATCGTACGTTTTCTGCTGATGTACACTTGGTTGGGTGGATTTCACTTCACTGTGCTGTATTTCTTTCCACTTTGGTTAAACACGAGTTAGAAATGTAAAATGTCCCTGCTCCGTCGTTAATAATGGATCTTCTCTCTTTAACCGTCTCACCAGCTTCCTCTCTGCTACCTGCTGGAGGCCAATTATGAGCAATGATTCAAAGAAAATGCTGACGTGTCACCCAAAGACCACTTTTGAAACATTCACTCTGCAGTTAGGGGCATGATGGTGTATCATAGACATGGGTCGGCACACTTGATGCCCACATTTGTGCGACGCTGCATCGCAGTTAGAATCCTGCGCACGGGCGCTTGGAAAAGAAGGAAACCGGACCAAACAGACGTGGATAATTAACGGACTACAGTGACATTTGCAAAGTGTAATATGCATGGTAGCGTGATGTCGAAATTTCAGAAAACAGTGAGAAGGGAAAGGCCGTTATTGCCTTGATGGTTTGTCTTGTGCTGCAACAATGACTAACTTGCAAAAGACGCTGAGAATGATTTAGTTTCTGTTGCCACCTGCTGGTGATCAAGTGCAGCACTACTAGTCAGGTCGCTGGTGTGTGATGTGTGAAGATAAATCTATTAATAGCACGACCTTGAGCATGTGCTGTTGCGCTTTAATATTTATTTTGTTCGTTTGTTTTCCTGCTTGCAGAGGGAGGCAATGCGTAACCCAGCGGAGGTAGGAAAGGACACAACTGACAGACAAATCTATGTCCACTGCTCGGTCAAAACAGGCCAAAAAGTTACTTAACTTGTTATTTTTTTTAGTCCTTTGACATCGTGGGAGGCAATCCAGGTCTCTGAAGGAGGAGAACAGAGGGAGCGACCAGCCTGTCTGTCACATCAATCTGCCAGAAACCACTGTAATCTACTCATGAAGTCCAGCCATCTTGCTTGCAGTCCCGGAATCATCCATCCACAGATAGACGGAGCCCAGAGCACCTTTCTCCTGGCGCGTTTAAGAGGCAACACATCTACAGTGACGGGGCTGAGGCCGCCATTCTGTCAAGAAACAAATAGACTATCCAAGACCTGCCTGCAGAGGCACAGGGTTACCAACTGTACACCACCAGTACAAGCACAGACACACACACACACACATACAGACACACACACATACAGACACATGCGTGCATACATACACGTACACACACAAGCTCTGTAATTTAAATATTAAACTATATTAGCACTTAGCCATGTGTACCACTGTCAGAATGTGTGTCATGTTTTATTTGTGAAATGACCAGATTATACAGGGGTTGATGTAAATCTATTGTGTTTCATATGTAACAATCAAAAAGCAACTTTTTTGCTCATACAACCCTTAGTTCCCCTCCATGTACAAAGGAAAAAAAAAGATTGTTTTACACAGATATCATCATCCATTCAATGCCCTGCTAGCTGACTTTGCACAGAGCTACATTAAGGGGGCGGGTCTGATATTTTATAGTCTGTGTTCTCTACACTGTGACGAGGTTATTGCCACTCCGAGCTGCTGTGTGACTGTCGAGGGACCTTGGGTTGGATGGTGTGAATGTACTATTTTTGACAGGCAAGGGAACCAATATGCCAACCTCACATGTGATTGTTGTGTAGCTCAAATTGTCCGTTTCCCCTTAGAGCGTTTCTGTACATTATGTTGGGACGTACAGGGTGACAGGGTGGAGGTGTACTGACGTGCCTGAGGAGCGGACTCTAGTCGTAAAGTACAAAGGCCAGTCCCAGCCTTACCTGTCAATATTCTCCCATGTAAATAAATATTATATAGATGCCAAACAATTAGAAACTATTGATATTACCTTAGAAAATTCAAGAGATTCTTTCAAGGACATATGAACACTTAATAAAGGTTTTCACTGTAAAATTCTAACACCCCCCGCCATCTGTTTGTGATTATTTATTATTAACTATATCTGTAATTCAGCCTCTAGACTCAGTTTTTAAGACTCCAGTTTTCTTATTTTCTAAAATTGTGCTGTTGAAGTTCCCCGTGGATTACAGTATTTGACAGTAATCACATCTGTGAGCAAATACTCTTCAAATCTGACTTTTGCTTGTCAATGTTTGAACTAAACCCTTCGTCTTCTTAAATGGCTATACTTTGGATTGGCAACTAAAGATAAAACAATGATAAACAATCTGGATCGGCGTGAACACAATAAGGCCTTCTGGGGTGTCTGAAGCTGTCTCCTGGACATGTTGGGATCTTTTTGCTGGTGCCATTCAAAAAAGAAAAAACAGGCTGATTTTTTGAAAGGCCATCTTTCTTTGAGATTATAAAAGATTAATATTTTAAGCAACCACAATTATCCAAGTCACATGCCTAAAGAGTATTAGGGCCACTGTTAAAAAAAAACAAAACAGACTTTTTTTCAGAATTCTGAGATTGAAGCCAGAATGATGAGTCAGAATTCTGACTTTTTTGTCAGAATTGTCAGTTTCTTCTTAAAGCAATAGATCTTTACAACTTTGCTTTTCACAACAATGCCAACATTACCTGATTTGGGGACCTGATCAAACTGTACTTCAGTCTTTATGTTACTAAAGAGGAAGTACAAGCACTTTTAGACCGTTACACCCAGACAGTGATCAATGTCAGAACTTTGAAGAGAGTTTGTCAAAGACTTAACCTCTTCATGAGGAAGAAACTAGTCTGACATGGAAGAAGTGCTGCTCCCGTCCAACATGAAGTCATGACCAATGGACAGATGCAGGGTTATGGCTGACTCCACCTTTGTCCAGTTCAGTAAGGATTTGTTGCGTCACAAGACACATTAAGACGCATCGTCAAACTGGCTGAGAAGACGTCAGTACAGCTGCAGAGGGCTGAATGCACTTTGGCACATGGACAGCTATGACAATCTGAAGCCTGGTGGCATTGTCGTCAATGGCTACTTTGATGGTTTCAGCCTCTATGTTTTGTGGATGAGGCCTATCCCCCAAACAGCAATCCCAAAGTAGGCACACGTTACTTTATCAGAACAGTGTCATGTGTAGGTGGATGTCCAGAGAGGATTCATGCAGACAGGGGAACAGGAAATGTTTGTGTAGAAAGAATGCAGATGGGGAGTTTTTGCGGGTAAATCGAAAGAGATTTATGGCTTTTGGAAGAAGCACAGCAAACTAATGCATTGAATGATGGTGGGGTACTCTCGCAGGTTTGGAGTAACTTATTTCAAACTTTCCTGGACGATGGTCATTTGAAAGAAGATGTTTTGGACAAATGTCTGATCCAGGTGTTCAGATAAAATCTTCCCTCAGCTTCTAAAATTAAGGTGGCTCTCCTCCAGCATTCTTCAGTCACTGTAGGTCAGTAAAGTCGATTCCCTACATACACCCACACCACTGACTTTAAAGTCAGAATTCTCAATTTAAACTCATTATTCTGAGGAAAAAAGTCAGAATTCTTATTTTAAACTCATTGTTGTGGGAGCAAAAGTCGGAATTCTGAATTTAAACTCATTATTGTGGGGGCAAAAGTCGGAATTCTGAATTTAAACTCATTATTGTGGGGGCAAAAGTCGGAATTCTGAATTTAAACTCATTATTCTGGGGGCAAAAGACGGAATTCTGACTTCAAACTCATTATTCTGAGGGGGAAAAAGTCAGAATTCTGGAGGGGAAATCGCATCCGCATGCCCTGGATTCAATTCTGAAAAAAAAAAACAAATCTGAATTCTGAGAAAAAGGCGGGTTTTTGGTTGGTTTTTTTTCTCAGTGGCCCTAATCCACTTCCGTGAATATTGCGTGCAAACATCTAAAAGACAAATCCGAAAATTCTTCAATAGGTACTTCATGCTGTTGTTGAGTGTGTTCATTTATTTATTTTTTATATGCTCAGACTCTGCACATGCGGACACCGCTCTGTCCTTTGCAAATCAATAATAAGAAATATAGATTAAAAAAAAAACCAATAAGATAATAATACGTAAGAAACGCCTCAAACCGCATCACTCGGCGAACTGCGCCTTTAAGACGCAGACGCGCACCGCCGCCTCGCCTCGGCCCCGCCTCCGCCGCGGATCGCGCCAACAGGAAGTCAACCGCAGCTGGGTAGAGGCACCATGGGCGCAGCGCTGGACACCCCGGCCAAGTGTCCCCTGTGCAACGAGTTCACGTCGGACCTGGTCACCCTCAAGTGCAACCACCGCTTCTGCCAGCGCTGCATCGGGGATCTGTGGAGCGTCGCCCCGGACGGACCCTACAACTGCCCGCAGTGGAAGTGCAAGACCGCGTACCAAACTCTGCCCTTCGACCGGACCCTGATCCCCTGGCAGTCGTCCGGCAGCAAGCGGACCCCTCCCCACCGCAGCGGCGCAGGTAGGAGCCACACCTGGACCCGAACCCTCATTTATTAAGCGATTCCTTCCGCCCGGTCCAATCTGTCACATTCGAGAGTAGAATTCCCTGACTTGCGTGCATTGCCTCGGGGCCCATGTTTGATCAGATTTACGGTTGGGAGGCAGGTTTTTAAGACTTGGGGAAGAATCAGTGCGGGAGGACGTTTGAATTCAAATGAGTTCTTCCTCAGTTTCCTTTCTAACAAAACGAAACCGGAAGTGATGTAATCTTATTTACATGACGCTGTAAAGGAGAGTGCGTATAACATTTTATAAACTATTATTATTAACACTTTTATATCAAAAAACTACTGAAGTTTATCTGTCTTAATCATAGAACATTATTATAATGGACTTAAAAGAACATGGAGATATAGCAGTGAAGATTACGGTACCTGAATGTTAGAGCAGTGTTATTGTTTATTAACTTTGATCATGAACTAGTGTTTTTTTTTTTTTTTTTTTTTTACCCCCCATAGGGACACCAAAAAAATACCAATGCATACCTGATTCAGCGTTAAAGATACCTTCGCTCGCAGGTCGACTTCTTGGGAAGAGAAAGGCAAGCGCTCCGGCCGCAGAGCAGCCCGACACCAAGCGATCGACGGTGGAAGCTCGGCGCGAGCAGCCTGGAGATGTCGAGAGTCCTTCCGCCTCCGCCTCCTCCTCCGCCTCCGCTTCCTCCTCCTCCTCCTCCCCCACGGACACGCCTGCGCTGCCATCCAGCCTGGAGGTGCCTCACGCCTCCGAATCCAAGCAGGCCGAGCCCGAGCCCGAAGCGTCATGCGCTCGCAGCCCCGCCGATCTGGAGCCGCGCGACGCCGCGCGTGACCCCCCGGTCCAGCTGGCCGCGCGCGACCCCCCGGTCCAGCTGGCCGCGCGCGACCCCCTGGTCCTGGCGGCCGCGCGCGACCCCCCGGTCCAGCTGGCCGCGCGCGACCCCCGGTCCAGCTGGCCGCGCGCGACCCCCGGTCCAGCTGGCCGCGCGCGACCCCCCGGTCCAGCTGGCCGCGCGCGACCCCCCAGTCCCACTGGCCGAGCGCGACCCCCCGGTCCCGCTGGCCGAGCAAGTGTCGGTTGAAGCTGCCTTACAGGACGACAACGACAGCTTGGATGAAGTCATCTTATGCGACGGACCTCCCGCCGCGACCCCTCAGAGAGACGCACGGGAGGTGCCCGCTCTCCTCGTCAGGACCAACTCCTCAGCTGGACTCCCTCCTGATGAACCCAAATCCCCTCCGCGCCCCGCCAGCACATCTCAGGCCATAACCACCATAGATCTCACCTGCGGATCACCAACTATTTTATCAGGCTCGCCCAGCACGTTTAGCGGCTTCTTCAAGTCGGAGAACAAAAGCGGCGGTCCCGTTCCCTGCAACTACTGCTCCAAGGTCTCCTGTCAGAACGCCATCAAGACCTGCCTGGTGTGCGGCGCCTCGATGTGCTCGGAGCACCTGCGTTCCCACCTGGAGTCCCCGGTCTTTCGGAACCACACGCTGGTCCCCCCGGTGGAGGACCTGTCCACCTGGAGGTGCCAGGAGCACCAGGAGGTGAACCGCATCTACTGCCCCCAGTGCAACGTGTGCGTCTGCACGGTGTGCACGGTCATCGGCTCGCACCGCGGCCACCCGTGCATCAGCGTGAGGGAGGCGGAGATGAAGCTCCGGGTAGGCGCTCGCGAGTCGCATGTTTTTTTTTTTTTGTTTTTTGTTTTTTTGAACCCCTGACTGATTTTCCACTCTGCTCAATCCTCAGGGGAACCTCAGACAGGAAATCGCACAGCTGCAGCAGTTTGAAGAGAACGTGAGCACCAAGGTGAAGGAGCTCGCGCAGAAGAGAGACACCTCCAGAGTAAGAGAAAACTTCTTTTTTTTGTTTTTATTCATTTAGTTTTGGTTTGTCGCTCGGGATCCGAAGAAAGCTTCTTAGTTCCTGGCCACAGCGCTTGACTTAAAATGTGCAGTCGCACTGGGGGGGGGGCTTTTGGCTGCTTGAGAATGTCTTTTCAAGTTCATTTATTTAGTGGAGGAGATTTTGGGTTTGTGAAAAGCTCACTGAAACAGCCTTCTAGGTGTGACATCGTTAAGCCCCCCCCCCCGCGCTGATCCTGCAACCACGGCTGCCCTCGATTGAGAAGGCTTGACCTTATTAAGCAACGCGGGGCTGAGGGCAATTAGGGCCACGCTCGGCTTCTGAGTCGCTGCCACTCCGCACTTCTGGAAGTCGGATTAGGGCGAGATTATTATTTTTTTGTTTGAATGCGGCGTCGCGTGGCGTCTGGCCGCTCCCTGTCTCTTCCAGGCGGTCTTAAACGAGGCGCGGGCGATCGTGCAGCAGCAGTACACGGCCATCAGAGAGGCCCTGGACGAGGAGGAGCGGGTGGCTCTGCAGTGCGTGGGCAAGGAGGAGAGCAGGGTTCTGGGGGGGCTAGACGAGACGGTCGGCCGCCTGAAGAGCTCCCTGCAGTCCATCCAGCAAGGTCTCCACATCCTGGAGGGCCTGGCCGACGCCAAGGGAGACAAATACATCGGCGAGCAAGCTTTCATTATGGTGTGTGTGTGTGCGTCAGACGAGAATTCGTCTGACTTGTCCTTGAATCTAAAAACATCACGGTGGTCCCTCGACCCAAAAGTAACTTATCCATGCTTTGACAGGAATACAGCAAGACTTCCCATCTGTGAGTACTCTCCTTGACCCGGGCGACCTGTGAGAAGTCCGAATTTCTGGATTTGTTTTTTTTTTCTTTTTCTTTTTCCCCCCTCTCCCTTCACTTTGCTCTTCTTCACCAGAGCTAGTGCCATGGGGGGCTACGTGAAGAATATTGAGTATGCTGTTGAAGTAGACCATGCCCGGCTTCAGTGTTTGCAGAGGTGGACTGAGAAACGTCTGGACACAGTCGTAATCACTGTCCCGGGCAAAGAGGGAGACCTCTACAGACTCCTCTGTGAGCTTTTACTTCATAACTGGCTGCTGGTTACTCAATTAAAGCGCGACTTGTTGGCAATGAGCTTTCAGTGAAGCCTTCTTTTTTCTCTTTGTGCGTACAGATGGTTACGTGCCGTCACTGGATGCCGATACGGCCCATCCCAAGCTGCAGCTCTTTGATAACAGCAGGGGGGTGACCTACAGCGAAGCGCAGCAGCCCTACTCGGAGCACGCGGCGCGCTTCAGCTCCTTCCCCCAAGTCCTGGCGTCCTGCGCCCTGCAGGGAGGTTGCTGGTACTGGGAGGTGAAGGTCTCCGTGGACGAGGGGCGCTGGAAGGTGGGAGTGTGCGAGGGTCAAATCGAGAGGAAAGGTCAAAAGGACACCTCTCGTTTAGGATGCAACCCGTACTCGTGGTGCCTGGCCTGTGACAAGAAGAAAGTGGAGGCCCTGCACAACAAGGTGTCAGAACCTGTGGATGTCGACGGGCTGCAGAGGATGGGGGTGTTCCTCGACTTAGAAGTGGGCGTGTTGTCGTTCTTCAATGTGACGCCAGGGGGCAGTCTAGCCTTGATGCATTCCTACAAACACAGTTTTACTGACCCTGTGTACCCTGCCTTCTCTGTGTCCAAAACACACTTGGCCATCTGTGATCTGTTCCATTCTTAAATACTGGTAATAATGTTTAATCTTTGCTGATAATACACTGTGCCTTTTCATCATTGTCAATCTGTTTTTTCTGGGCAATTAATGATCATAAAAATACACTGGTAATGTTTTTTTCATGGGTTGCTAATGCCTTTGTACCTTTTCAGAGTGCAGATTAATTTCCTTCATACATTCCATCAGTCGTAAACTGTGATATTGTGTTTTTGTACGTCAATGAGCACATTTTTACCCTCTCTACTGTAGTTGGTGATGGTGTGAGCAAAGTGCCATTTTGCATAAACTCCTTCTGGGTGGCTGGAAGGAGCTGCAGCGTGTTGGTTCTGTGACAGCTGCAGATCTGGATTTGTGGTTAACTTAAAATCATCCAGATCATCCGTTACAAAAGTTGCTATAGAGGCTCAAAACTGTCTTTTTAATGATTATAGACTGGATCCCTTTTTTAATGTGATCAGCATATATTCCTGGTATATTCATTCAGTCATACACCACTCTGGATCAGTTATTTTTTTAATCGACAAAACTGATTTGTTTTTAATATATATGGTACACAATTCTGTACATTTAAGAAGTCATTGTGATTCAAAAGTGCTCTTTTTCAATGTGCACCGCTAAAATAAATACAATTTCTTTCCTAAACTATTCGTTTTTATTCATATATTCTAACCTTTTGCTCGTGGTATGCATGACACCATGTGTTATTTACAAAGTGCTGCTGTGCATTAGCCTGGTAGAATGTGTTGTGCCCTGCGTGTATGTTTAGTTTCAGTAATTGCTCCTTTCTCACAGGTGCCTCTGTGACAGCTTCCCATGCTCCCATCAGCATGTGGAGTCAGCCAGGAATAATCCCGGTTTTTCCGTCCCCCCCCACCCTCCCTCCGCTGGCACATGAAGACAGAAGACACATGTGAGACGGGCGGAGGTCTCGACAGTCGAGATAATTGAATCACCCTTCTCCCAGTCCGGTCTTTCAGCACCCAGCTGTTTCCAGGGCTTTTGCCTCTAAAAGAAATGAGCCAGGAGCTTATAAAACAGTGGCAGGTGACGCGGTGACTCATGGCCGTTAAATAAAATGTCTGCGGTCTGTTTCGACTGTTATGGCCCCTAATGAAGCATCAAAATGGTTGCCATGGCTCTCATCGGTGATTTCCACTGTTCCCAATTACCCAAAGGCTAACGACGCCTCCTCGTTTGGGTTTGTCAGAATGGCTGAAGGGTGCAGGCGGTTCTTCTGCTGTGGGCTCGGGAATTCGCTGCATGTTAGATGCCAGGAAAAGAAGAGATCCTTACGTCTCAGGTGTGAGAATGTGTGCGAAAGGAGTGTGGGAAGAGCCTACGGGTCATTTATTTTGGTTTTCTCAAATAAATTGCCATGAGTTCATTCCCAATGAAAATCCTGAGAACAGAAGGTGCTGTTTGCTTTTGAAATCAATACTTAATTAAAGAGAACCTACTCTGTTATCTAACCTGGCCTAATAGTAATCTAATTAATTTCTGCTGTTTTTGTTTGTTTCCGAGCTGAAGCAGCACAATAAGCAGGACGAGTGGGACTCATTTGCAAAGTCTCTCCCCGCAGATTACATGCTCTTAGCCCTCCTCGCTGTCAGGATGGGAAGCGAAATGGCATGAAATTACTGGGGTCAGAGGTTTTCCAGCAGATGGGCGGTTGGCAGTTCGCCCTCCGAGGAGGGCCGCGTCCTTGCTGTCGCACGAAATGTCACCCTTCTTCAGTTCCGGCGTTTGGAGCGCGTTGCTGACCTCGTGGCGGATTTCGCAGGCGCCGCTGGGATTTTCGAACTCATCAGTCCATTTAATGGCGGTCGATCCGGGACTGCCCCGTGTCGTCCGTGGGAGTGGTGGTGACTCGCGCCGCGAGGTTGCTGCTGCCCCTGGCTGACCAGGGGAAGCCAGGTTGATTTGCATTTTTCCCCGTGTGGGTTCTGTCAAAGCTGCACGTAAAGGTCCGTGTAACAAAGAAAGCGACTCAGCACAACGTCACGTCCTTATATCCAAATGCATGCTTGTGTCCTCACAAATGCCACTAAACCAACAAGCGTGACCATCAGCAAAAAAACAAACACACAGTCAAATCAGTACAGATTATAGCTGATGACTATATCTGAAGGTATGAGTTGATTAATGGACTCTTGTGACGACTCAGGCAATGTTCCTCTGCTTGAACAGAATAATTTGCCATGCTAATTTAGGTTTGTGCCCTTTAGTTACTGATTAACAGGCTAGACTAGAGATCAGCGCATATCAGCCTTCCTTATTTGCGTCATGTAAGTCTTTAAATAAGTGTGATGATTTCAAACCTGTCAGACTTTTGTCATGGGTTAACCTCCTGAGACCCGAGCTCTCTCTTGATATGCATTTTTAATTTATCTTTGCTATTTAAGATTATCGGGACCTGATAAGTGTAAAGACTGAGAATCATGTTTTAGCAATATTTTGAAACAAGTTTTGGGGACAATGATGTCCACATACAGGGACAATCCATCTAAATCTGTAGTAATATAATGTTTCAGTATTGTAATAATAATAATAATGTGGACATTTGGCCCCGTACTAAGCAGAATTAGCTGTTGTACCATAGGTGACCCAAAATCTAATGTCAACATATGTGGACGCCAGGTCTTAGGAGGTTGAAGTCAGCAAGTTACAGATGTCGTTTCTCATGACAGTGCCGCGCTTCCTCTCCTGTAGGCATGGCAACAGTCGGCAAACCCAGGTGAAGAAGGGGCGCGTCACCAGCCGGGCCCGGAACAATCTGCCACAAAAGACGAGATGGGTCTGTTTTTGAGTGACGTCCCCATTGCCCCCCCCAACCCCCCGTCATCTTTCTCCAGGCGAAGCAATTTCATGCGGACCGTAGAACAGAGGGCCCGTCGTGACGTTCATGAAGGCCATCTATTTTGGTATCCCTCCATCCTGCCAGCGCCGAAGTAATATAGAGTCCAGTTTAATGGCAACCAAATCGCACATCTGTTTGTGTGACTCGGTCTTGTGACTGTCCAACTGTTCCACGACTAAATGCATGAAAGGAAATCAAAGCATGCCAGATGTCCCATGGCACACACTTTTCAGTTACTGAACCATGGATATGATTTAATATTAATGGTAGTTAATATTATAGTTTCATCCGTGCGGTGCCTGCCTGTCTCTCTCCTCTGTCTTCATTTCTGTCCTCTCTGGTGTTATTTATGTGCTTGTTTGCCCTCCTGCCCTTTTCACTTGGCCTCCCTGCAGGAATGTTGGGATCTGTGGCAGACAGCGCCTGGAGAAATTCAGTATCTTGGTCAAGGAGGATGTAGTGGTAGGAGAGGAAGTAGATCGCATTTCGGAGGTTCCTATTGAAAATGTTCCTGTTTATCCTTGAGTTTGGATTCAGGCATAAATACAGTCAGGCCAAAATCAACAAATCCTCCAGTGTGTCGCGGCAGATTCATGCGCTGTTTTGTTTATTGCGAAATGCATGATGCGGTTTCAGGTTGGTAGGCTAAGAAACGCACTGTTTAGAATCTCTGCTTCTCCAGCTATGTTGCGAGACCACAGCTTCCGTTGCCCAATCAACTGATTAAAACCCCGTGGCTGTTTGGAAAATATTTGCAGTTTGGAGTAAATGTGTTAAATATACGAGGATAATTCACATATTACAATTATATGTCAATAAAGAATCTAACCCATCCCCTCCATTTCGAAACCGACTGATCAACTCTTGTTAGGGTCTTTTGGAAGTCCCAACCCAATAATATTAGTAATTTTTCAGATGAAACTCTTATCGGCGGTGACCCGAATGTGCGTTTGATCTCTTTATGAAAGATATTTATCACAAGCACACTGACAGAACAGACAAAGTGTCTTTGTGCTTCTGCCTCTTCGCTGCAGTGATGATTAGTCTCTGCTTCTCTCCACTGTGGTAGTCCAGAGTCTATCAGACGGCATCTCCCACACAAACAAACAAGCCGAGTGTTCACGAACACACACACACACACACACCCACACACCATGGAGGTGTTACTCCATGTATATGGAAAATAATCTAAATATAATGCACACAATGAAATGTAAAATGCACATCTCTATATAGAAGAATTAAGTGAAACTTAATGGAAAAGTAATTTATCAGCATGCAGATCTTTTACCATCTTTAAAGATAAGAACACCGACAGTTTCTGAAGCCATCAGTGCGCTGCACACTGAACCACTCCAGCCAGGACTCAGTATGCGGAAGGAATTTCACCTCATATTCACTTGGAATGCACCGGCATGTCCAGAGTATTTATACATAGGCTTCAAGATGACGCATTTCTATCATAAGTGGCTCAAAAGCAAGACACCATCTTCACGACAGAAGAGATTCACTGTCATCAAAGCTGAGCGCTCCTCCAGACACTTTTAGTCTAATTCAGGCTTCCAGCACAAGTGTGTGGTCAGTCATGGTGGATCTTAAATGCATATGGAGTCCACATAAGTGTAGTCCTTCAAGTTTCACCTGATAAAAGTTTGGATTTAGTTTAGGAAATTCAGTCAAGGGGAAAAGCAGAACATTAAAATCGAATAATGCCGCGATGGCTGGAGAGCACCGAGATCCTAACATGGTGATGGGAGGAAAGTCAAACTAATGCCTCCCGTCAGAGCAGCCGTCTCCTGATTACTTCCAGAAAAGAGAAATGACTGCAGCCACGCAGCACATTCGCAGGCACTGGTTCCTGACATGTGCAATCAGTCACCGATTATTTTGCATTTGGTTCCATTATTTCAGAGCCCCCACGGGGGTAAATAGTGTATTCTTTTCAGCGGGGAACAACCTCGGCACCCCGTGGCTCTCTTTATCACTCGTGCAAAATTAAATATTCCAAATGAAGCAGTTAGCAGTTTATTGTCCTGGTAGCACGTATCTCCTCATTCTGATTAATTCCATCAGATTTTCGCTTCACCTCCGCCAGGTGAACGTTTGGCACTTGTGCACTCTGCGAACTGGGGACACGGACAGGTGGCAAATTCATCCGAGTGCGGTCAGGCCTCTTTGGTGCAGCAGGACTGCAACCATGCAGTAATCAATCAGCACTTTCATTTTCCCCCCTTCCTTCCTCCAGGAACCGTTTCCACCTGTTTCTCAGCCACTGATGGGAATGGGGGGGGGGGGCTTCCAGGGTGATGGCTATGCTGCTGTTTGCGCCTGTGGATGGAAATCCATTTGAGATGAATCATGAAGACTCTGTTGTTTTTATGAGGACAATCGTGTCATATCACATACTGCAGGGCAGGGCATGTGGGGGTAGAAGTGTCCAGAAATGCTTCGGCTCCCTGGTGTATCAGATTGTTTTCTGTTACTGTGGGCCTCAGCGTGTGAAATGAGAGTGTGAAATGTGTTCTGAGTTCCAAACCCGTTCTCTATAAAGGCTCCCCATTAAAGCATTTTGACATATTGGCATTTGGGCCTATTATGAACCGATGGACGTTTCTCGGCATTTTCCAATCACAGCGCCATTTCCCCAGTGATGAGCTTTTCCGGATTTTGAAACTCATCCCAAATTCGGTCCGGAACGGCATCTGTGTCCCCTGGGCGGCCAGCTGGTCACACCTGAACACACTCCGCTGTGCCAGACTTCTCTCTCCCCATCCTCATTTCACTTGACGGGACTAAAACGATGGGCTCGGCGCTTGACGTTTCATTTCCAGGCATTTGCTGTTGTTTTCTGCATGGTGAGGGCTGAAAGCGTGCACATAGATGCTGCGTATGATACACGGCTTCGGACAAGATAAATGATATAATCATGATGTAATGGTTACCGTGCCTTATGCAATCCTTTTGCAAGGATACCAATCCTGCTGCACAGCACCCTGGCATGTTTTACCAATGAAGTATTAAACATTTTAAATTCATATTTCAATGGTAAGTGAGACGATGTATGCAAGCAGTGGCTGTCCGGCAGAGCTGCAGCCTGCACAGCCCAGTGTGAATATGTGTAGCAGTGGGTCAGATACTACTATACCATACAATTTTATAGTGTTTAAAACCAAGATCGTTGGTTGCCTATAAAGATATCAGTAATCAGCTTTGTTTCGATTGATCGATAAAATGAGAAGACGTAAACTGTTTCACTCAAGAATAGTAATAGAACAATAAAAGAACAGTTCTCTTCTTATTCCTTCGCATTGTTTTTGGATTTCAGATTCTCAGCCTGCTTGTATTTCCTTTCCTGGACGTGGAGGACAAAGTCAACATCAATCCCATGCACTCTCATCCCAATCCATATTTGTGTAAGAGAACTCGACTATCCTTCACAACAGCCTGGTCAAGGTGTTCTTCTCCAGAGAGAGAGACAATTCAAGTGTGTGGCCCTTTTTTGCCCGCAGACAGTAGAACATTTGACTAATTTATTGTTTTGTTTTGTTTTTTTTCCATCTCCTGTTGGAGAGGAAAAACAGAACTCTGTGTTCTCTGTCTTCTTATTGATCTGACATGCATCCCGTCTGGGGGTACAGCGAGAAATCAATGTGTCCTTTTACTCAACAACGGCTGTGATGACCAGAGGTTATATCAAATGTAATTGTAGACATCAGGATGTGTAAATAAGACGAGTCGTTCACCTGACAGGTTCACAGTCTGGTTCCTGTCTGAGCTGAAGCAACACAAACCCAAAACCTTACAGTGTCATAAATTATTCATTTAACCTCCTAAAACCCAAGGTGTTTTTTTGGCATGCGGCACATTTTTAATTTCTCTTTGCTATTTTGGCTTATTGGGACCAAGTATTAAAAACAAAGTATCATCTTTTGACATCATTTGTTTTTGGGAAGCAGAATTAAGTATTTTGGTGTCAGTGACCCAAAATGTGACGTCCACACATGTGGATGAAAGGTCTTAGCAGGTTAAAGAATGCCCAAAATAAAGATATAGAGAACAATGTGAGGGTTTTTAGAGCAGATTTCTCACATCCTTCCTGGAGTTCATTTCAATATATTTTCCCTCCCTCCAGCTTTTCAAGGCCCCATGGGTTTGTGCTGAATTGGGCCCCTTTAGAAAGAAACCTCTGTTCACCCACAGTCTGAGATTATTCCTTTCATTCCTTTTATCACCACCAAGCTTCTGGAATACATTTTTTTCAAGTCATACCACACTCTTAGATTTCACTGTGGGCATCAAAGTTATCCAGGTTGTAGAAAAGTAAATGAGAGACTTGTTTTGTTAGAATGAGATCTAAGCTGAAGCAGTCTCCCTGGCAAACCTGGGCCTGTTGAAAAAGAAGAAAAACAGAGGAAATTTGCTACAACTGGAAGGGAGGGGACTGTTGGGCTGTCAAGTCTCCTACAACAGATACAAACATGTACTCAAGAGATCCACTACAGTCATCTGTGATTTCATGTCTGTAAATGTGTAAAATCTCCAGAACAAGCGCTTTGAACTTCTGTATTATTTGAGTCAGCCACGCTGGGAAACAGCTGGGCAGTTACCCCGTGTATTGAGCTGTCGACACACGACTGTTAACAAAGGCCAAACAAGTGAATGTGGGAGAGGACAAACAGGCGTGGGGACTGGCGGTGAAGGCGCAGGAAGACAGGGGGTCAGGTTGGTGGAAGGCAGAAGACACCCGAAGTCACTTCAGCTGGTTCCTATCTGCAGATCTCAGGCTGCAACTTTAATAAAGACACAACAATTCTTGTGCATTCTGTTATGAAGGTTATGAAATCTTCGGCCAGCAGAACACACTTATCTCCCGGCAACTACCGGAATAGCTTGCGGAATATTGTGAAAATCAGGGGAAGCAGAAAGCAGATTTTGTCCATGTGGAGGCTCACAGTCCCTCCTTGGTAGACATTGAGTTCTTTATTTTGGGGTGGCCTTTAAAGGTTACATGTTCATTTAATTTTTTATTCCTTCTGTAACACCCATGTGGCATAATTCATGTTCTACATATTATTTACAAATGGATTAACCTCCTTTAAAGAGATAAAGTTAAACATGTATTCGGTATTATAAACCTGAAAAGCTCTCAAAGCTCAATTAAGCCCATCTGATGGATTTAATGATTTTCTTCTGCTTGGAATAAATGAGAGCCATCTTCTGAAAATAGCTGCTTGCTGAGGCATAGAGGAGATTTAATTAATCTTGAAAGAAGGGACACTGCTGTTTCCATAAAAGTAGCTTTGTGTTAAGCAATTATTTTGATCATACTGTAGCACATCAAGGTTTAAAAAAAAAACACATCAAAAGGCAATTTCTGTTTGAGTGAATGTTTAGAAAGTACCAAGTTCTGCTTGTGTTTGGAAAATGGCGTTCAACTTTGTGTCCACACATGTCTTGGTTCTCAAAATAATGATTAATCTCAAGGCAAATGATGGCACAGAGAAATGATTAACTGGCTGAGCATGTGAGCGCTTTGGTGAAGGGCCAGTCAATAAGGCTGCATGCAGAGGCAGCGAGTGTGGATTCTAATAAAACTTGACCTTTCCAGCAGCCATTTGGCTAAAGCAGAGTGTCGCGTTAGATTCTCAGTGATAAATAAAAAGGGAAGCTGCAGATTTTCCCCGCGCTCTTCCCATCTTTTCCATGCTGACTTCTGAAAGTCCAACCTTCACATTGTTTATATTTATGAAAAATAGCAATCAAAGTTGGATTTGATTAGGTTTCAGTTTTGGAGCTGAAACTGAAACTAACACGCTGCCCTGCAACACCCCTTCTCGGGCTCCTTTGAATTAGAGACCTCGAGGAAAGAGGAAGGCTTCATGTCAGCACATTTTACAGAACAATTGGTTCATCATTGGCCATATTGTTGTCTGTATGATGCAGTGCAGCCACCCATCTGTCAACAAAGGGTAAAAATTAACAAAGGAGCAAATCTTTTTAAGATAGATGGGGGAAGGTTCAAATGTATTTAAAAATGGCACACAGCCGGGCCATTATAGATTTGTTTATATTAAGGAGGATCTCTTGGAGTTATGAGCAGATAAGCTTATTCTGGGCCCCCTGGAGGGGAAATCTCCTGCTTTCACCTGGCATTATTGGCTGCAGAGAGTGTTTCTTGATTCCTCCTTGGCACCTGTCGTGGTTCCTGTTGTGGCAAAGATGGCAGATTATCTAACCTGTTGGCAAACAGCCATCATTGTGCCAACGTCGCCTCTGCTCATCAATTTTATTGTAATACGCTCTTATAGGAAATCTTTGAGAATGAGCAGGTCGTACCCAGGAAGCGGTGTGCTGTGAGACTGATTGGTTGCTAAAGATTGGAGGGGGTGGAAGAAGAGCACGCTTGTTTGACAGGTCTGAGTGTGGGCGAAGACAAAGAACACATGCCTCCCTCACACCAATCCCCCCAGAACCTCTTTTTTTCCACATTGCTAAAAGGGATGCCGCACATGTGATGTTACCATGTCTACAGGCTAAAATGGCATGTGTTGGGAGAAAAGGAGCATAAAAGAAGGAAAAAAACAATGCATTTTAACACCCTCACAATAATGAAACTGCATAGTGGAAAAGGGATGTGATTACATCCTCCAGGTCAAGCATGGCATGTTGCTGAATCCTGATTTCTTTTGGTGCCCGTTTTACACTATGAATGTGTTTCTTTTTCCGTGAGCTTTATTTATTTAACAGATGCCGTTTATTTCAGGTGTACACATTGAATCACGTGATATACTGCAAATAACAAGTTACACCAACCCCCCCACAATCGTTCTATCAACAAATTGACTCGGCTTGTCATTTTCCTGCAACATCCGCCCACTGTTGTCATTGGTGCATGCAGAGCGGCTATTATCATTCATTTAATAAAATATCACTGCAACACGATCAGAATTTGAGTTTCTTTCTTAAGGTGCGCTCTCTCAGTCACTTACTTAAATTTTAATCGTTAAAGGTCACTATGAAGCTATTGCTTCAATATAGACATTTATTGTGAAAGTGTCCTCAGTGATATTTTTGTCAGGGTCTATTTGGATGCCTGGCTGTGAGAACAGCAGATCTGACTAAAAGAACAGCCTGTTTTCTCTCAAAAGACAGCAGAACTGTGTCAGCTTCTAAATAAAAAGGTTTTGCTTTCTCAGAGAAACATGTGCAGAATGTTACTATGAAGCTGTTTAATGTGTGCTATACCCGACAGCCAACCCCGGTGTACTCTTCCCACCCACACCACTCGCTCTCCCAGTATATCCTCCCTTCAAAACAGATTCAAAACCTCTATTGAAAGCCGAGGGACTCGTTTTATTAGCATCTGAATGACGATCAGTGATGCTGTTACAAAGAGCAAGAAAAGAAAAATGACAGTGCCTTTTGTATTCTGCTTCTGAAGAATCAGGAGGAGATGGATGGTGAAATTAGATATAAAGGAAGAACAAGCAGTTTCTTACTTTCTATGTATTTAACTTACCTTTCTGGAATCCATATAGCGATTTTTGGAAACAGTGATTATCAAAGGGAAACAGCTCGTTCCTGAAATCCAAAGCTACTTCAGGACATGATTAGAACATGCCACAAAGAGGGAGTCATGATTTGTGCATCTGTCATGCACCGATGGGGAGGTTTCTGTATAAACATTAAAGGAGAATTTGTTTGGGGTGTACACTTTTCTTTCATACTGGTACTGAAGACATGTGATCATTGTACCATTGTTTAAAAAAAAAAAAAAAAAAAAGCATCGGGCATAAGTATTGTCATTGTGTGCAAAAGTGGGTTTCAAAAGTTAAAAATCAAAACAAAACTTACATTCAATAATAGCTAAGTATGCAGCTTAAATATTTTCTATGTATAGTTACTCAAATCCTGAGAGTGTTTTTCCTATTAAATCATATTACATAAGAGTGCACACAGCTTTATAAGTGCTTCAATGGAGGGCAGCTGGATTTTTATAATCTTGTTTGAAGACATTTCACCTCTCATCTTCAATAAAATGCCATGAAAAAACCTTTAAATTAAACCCTCAAGAAAGTCAGACATCAGAAGCCTCATCTACATTCACCCATATTCCATGACCAGCTATCTTCTCTCAGAGGGGATATTAGAGTCCCTTCATGAGCTTATAAAAGTTGTATGGTCGGGAGTGTTTGCCCTGTAGGGTTTCTCAAGCCACTCTGATGCTCTTGTGGAGGACCAGACAAAGTGTATCTTCAGAGGAATCTGATAAACAACAAAGCCAAAGATCGCTGAACTGTGCTCCTCACAGACCCCCTCTCTCTGGAGACAGATCAGGGCAGGGGGTCTGTGAGTTACATCCACCCTCTATAAACATTTAAGAAAACAAAGGCATTTACAAGTGGGTTTATTTTTAATGTGAATAGTCACGAAGTACCGCGATCAAACCTAACGCTTTAGATTTTTTTTTTTTTTTAAAAAAGAAGCAAAATTCCTGAGCAAAACAACAAACGAGAAACAGTCAGTTTTGATGGAAATGTTCTTAACACAATAGTGGCAGTTTTGCAGTTTGCAGTTTTTAGCTTAGACAAAATGCCAGAAAGAAATAGTCTCTACGGAATATTGGCACATGTCCATAATATGGGGGAAAATTTTAATCCTACTAAAAGTGGATTTAATTAAAACCAGAAATCATTCTTAATTAACACAAAAGGATTTACTTCCATATTAACTTTAATAGAGAGAGAGAGAGAGAGAGAGAGAGAGAGAGAGAGAGAGAGAGAGAGATGCTATTTTTACGTCAATAAATCCCCCATTACGGTAGTCAGACAGCGCGCGTGTCGGGTGGACTCGGGTCTTTCCGGAGTTGCTCGTCGGTCTTCGGGCGGTTCGGAGCTGGAGGGTCTGAAGCGGAGCCTCTCCACACGGTGTCCGCTCAGAGTGCGAGGACGGCGGGCAACACAGCGCTCCGACCTGCCGAGGCTGCTCCGGGCTGCTGTAAGTTCCACATCTTTTCTCTTCTTCGTACAAGTCAGACTTCTGCCTCGTCAACGATAAGCACGTTTTTTTTTCTCTTTTCCTGACGGTTAAAGCTGCTTTGTGTGTTTGCCTTTCGGAGTTACTGTTCGCTAAAATGTTCAAAATAAATTCGACAATGAAACATGTTATTTCTGCAAACAAGATCCGATTTATGTTTGTTTAAGTCGTTGTCTCAGCTCATAAACCGGGAAAGCAAAGTTACTTGTGGTCGACAGATTATTTACTTAAAATCGTTCAAGTGAAGCTCAGTTTATTATTATTATTTTTTTAAATTTTTGGACACTCTACTTGTTGATCTAAATCTGAAAACGAACCTTTATAATCTCATTCTGGGTCTAAAACCGCATTAAAGTCTGCGGGTCAGCACCCCACCCAAATACCAACAGTGGAAAGTTCTGTCAAAGGTTCTCCCTCATTAAATGAGCTGTTAACGCCTCGTCAGGCCCACATTCTCTTTAAGAATAATCATGGGTACATCACATTTTTGTTTTTCCCCCCCAGTTGCTCCCCAGTTTTAAAATGACTTGCCTGGATCAATTTTGATTTTGGGTGGAAGCGGACAATCAAGAATCCGACCATTGTCTGGAGATTGCTGATAGAAATGAACAAAGTAACAATTAAGAAAAATAAATTAAAAAAAAAATAATGATAATGTCCAAAATATTGGGACTTCACATCACTGTTTTAGCCAAACACCTTTCTTTCCGTTGTCCTGCTTTTGCAGCTTACATCTTTGTGGGACTTGTGAAAGCTCCAGGAGGAGTGCTTTTGTCCAGACTTGTCTGGGTGCTACTCAGCTGTCAGACATTTTCTCATGAACGGCTGGAAAATGTACTGATGACAGATTCACTGGTCTGGCCTGACGTTCCTCAGTATGTTGACAACAACCACCACTGGATCACATCTGCCTGTTAAAGTATGAACGTGTGTCACAGAGATATTGCAAACAAATTCTACATATTCTTAAATATTTGTACAAATTGAGATCTTGAAATCCAAACATATGGAATTTGTGGCTAAAGAGCAGGAAATGTGTGTGGGGGGGGGGGCATTAATTATTTATTGAATTCATTGATTTTTCCCAGCCTTCAGAGAACACGACTAACTCGATAAGGTTAATTTATTACAAAATAAGCAATAATGAAAATGTACAAAATGCTTGATGAGAGTAAAAGCATTCAGTCTTCAGCGTCTAACAAATCTGAAGATGCCATCTTGTACCAAACAGCTAAAACAATGAGGGGGTCAGATGGCCGCAGTTTAATTAGCTCTGTCATAAAAGGAAGAACCTGGGGTCACATGTACAGATTTTACATTTGTGTAAAGCTTTCTGAATTGATCATTTCCATGGGAGCAGCTGGGCTTCTTGTCTCTAATTACTGTGTGATCACAAATCCTCACGTCATGCAGGCATCGTGGGCTGAACGAGGATTTTAATTGGCTGAGGAAGGATGGCGCTGGGTCTTACTATCTGTTCATTGTGCCCATGGTGACAAAGTTTGCAGCCTTTTGTGAGACTCGGAAGGCAGAATATATATATGGTGCAGGCAGCAGTGGGTGTTTGTTAAAGAAGCCGTGGCTGTGTGCTGAATGCCTTTATTTACATGAGACATTACAAACATTTTGCTGTTGAATGAATCTTACAATGGTGGGGCAAATCAGTCTGATCTGGCCTGAAATTGACCTTTTAGACTCCACTTTTCCCCTGCACCCATGACTTGTGGGATATTTTAACCCTTGCTAAGCCTCAAAGATGGCTTTAGGTCTTCTCACTAAGAGCTCTCTTACCTAGAGGGAACTGTGAGCAGTGAGTGAAATGTGATCTGAAGTTATTTCATAGATCTGGGGTGGCTTTGCCAGAAGTATATCGCATCTGATTAGAATTAATTAAAAAGTATCTGTGTGTCTGAGAACAAGTCATCAATAAAACAAGTGCTGCGGAGTATTGCTCAGTATTACTGCCTTCTTTGGGGCATTAAGGGTTAAGATGCCACCTCGGAGAACCTTAAACCTCAACGGTCATGTATTTTGCCGTATAATGGAGCCACTAGTCCACACAGGAAAAGTAAAAAAAAATTATCAAATGAAACTAATCTGCTATGATATATTGTGACACCCATTTTCTGAACCAATGGGGCCAAACTTCAGGGCACTTTCAGGTGAACCAAATCAAAAAGCATCGGCTCAAATGTTGGTCCTGGAGGGCAATTCGCATAGAAGGACCATTGGCTCGGCCCAGAATCAGGTTCTCACGTTCAATTCAAAATCAAAAGCAAGCCTGGGCATGATGAAAGCAGCGTTTATGTGGAAGGAGACCGGCTCTCCGGGGCCACGGCAAACAGGAAATCCAAACAGATTTTTTTTCTCCTCCTTTCCTCTACCTGCCGACAGATTAGTTCTTCCCAAATGAATTCCATCAGTGTGAGAGCAGACACTGAGTGCTGACCTGGTGGACTGGTCTCAGTTCAGCCCGGCTGCGTGGCTGAACTCGTCTCCTGTGAGTTAGGCATTAACATATGTGGGAAGCTACGCGTCTGAGCCGAGACTGAATCGGCGACAGTCCCGAGAACAGCCCTGGGCTGCAGCACAGATCGGTTGGCACTCTTTGCTGGCTGCATATTAGGAAGACAAAGCAGATGGTCACGATTTTTTAAGCTCTTGGTGATCCACAAACTGGTCTGACCACAAGTCCGTTCCCGCGTTACCCAAGAAATGACTACATCTTATTGACTGTTTTCTATTTAGCTGCACATTTGATGCAGATTTGCAGATGTGTGCCCCAATCGCAATCCAGCAGAATGTCCTCTTTTTTTATTTATTCATCTCAATTTTGACACTCAAATAATAATTAACATTTTTAAAGTCATTGTTGTATTGTAGTTATCCTTTAAATGGCAACCAGCCTGTAAACCCCCCAGTACAATGTTGCCCAGCTATATTTAGATTCATCTTTCCCTTCCAGCATCTGTCTTGGGACTCCTGTAATATTCTTCTGCCGGTCAGGATGCCTTTCTTCCTTTGCTTTAATTTCCTTCTGTTTGTGACCTCGGGTTAGTCAGAGCCTCTAATAGTGGCCTTCCAACAGATGTGCTTCTCTTAATTTCCAGTGGACGAGATTACAGAGGCTGAGACCATATGCTGCTTTTTAGACTCGGCTGTTTTATCTGCTGAAAATGCTAATTGCATCTGGGGAAAGACAGAAACGCATTTCCATTGTCGAGTGGTTGGCTCAGTTCCCTGAAGCAGCTAAAGCTATTCGCCTCAGTAAAATCTCGCGTGAGATAATTCCTAGTATAATAGGGTAATCATTTAGATTGTAATGACACCAGATGGAAGGTGAGACCATATTGTTGTCAGATATAATGATTTAAAAAAAAAATAAAAAAATTCAAATAATAAAACCTATGGTCTCCTTGGCAGGTCACTGGAATCACTCTGGACATTTGCAACAGCTGAATATTGTCAACAGAAGCAGTCTGCTCTTCAATCGGTGTTGGGAGAAAATCCACGCTTAATAGCATCTGTACTCGGTAAGTTAAATCTCCTCAAGGACTATTCACAATTCCAGCAGCCCCAGAAGTGGGTTTGTTGGAAGCTATTAACAAACCCTAATAGACACTAATCCTTTTGTGTGTCTGGTTATTGACCAACCCCCTGTGAACTGTTGAAGATACAAGTCATAACTGGATGCCAGAGCTGAGCCCTCTTTCTCTCTCTGCAAATTCCCCACCGCCGATTCTGTAACCTAGTCTTTATTAAACCGTGCATGTCTCCTGCTGTGCAGTGAGATGTTGTATTAACAAGCAAAGCAAATATAGCCCTGTTTCATTCGCCAAAATACAAGCAGAAAGATTGTTTACCAGAGACTACGGTCCATATGACTTTCTTCGTGTTGTCAGAATAATATGTCCAAACACCAGAATGTAGTTCTATGGGCACTGATTTTAAAGCGTTAAACAGATGTTGTTTTGGTGTTTCACGGTGTGGCAGCACCCACAGTGTCCCCACAGGAGTTGAAGGTTATTCAGCTGAATTTGGGATCAGCCGAACTGGTCTGAAAATGGGAAAATCATTAACCACCATGTCATTGACGAAGCAGTATATTTAACAAGCCCTGGTCTGCATATTCAAAGACACATCTTTTGGCCATGTGAACTGGTGAGTGCCCTTCTTATAGACGCATATGGCTTCACATTTCATCCTTGCTATTTGAATAAAAGTCACCGTAGGTTCTCCACTGCAGCAGTAATGTAACATTTTTGACAGCTGCACATTTTACCTGCGTAACTGACCTCATGGCAACCCTGTCATAAAAGGATTAACATTCCCTCATAGTATGAATAAGAAATTGAAATATCTTTTACCGTGGATAAAGTTTAAGCATTGAGGTTGTAGATTTATGTCACCTTACCTCAGAACTCTCCCTATTCTGGATGCCTAATGGCTTTCCCGCTGGTACTCTATTTTTCACTTGGTCACTGGACAGCATTAATCTTAAGGTTGTCAGATAATAAGATGATAATAAAAAGAAATTAATGGCTTGGCTATTGAGCTGAGTATAATGGTGTAATCAGGAGCTTTAGGTGTTTCATATAGAGAAAAACTGTCGTTATTTATTTGTTGATTAATAGTCACATTCCTAACATCTAACATTCACAAAATAGCTGTTACTTTTGAAAGCCAAGCTCTCATCAGGACAGAAAGGGTATAGGGAGTTATGTATATCCTTCGGTAGTGCTATTTTCTGAATTGACCCTGTGTTGAATTTCAACCAGTGTTGACAAATAACATGCAGTCATTTACAGCAGTGTCCTATTTGGTATCAGGGTAACCTAGTGTTGTCAATTAATATCAAATTATCCTAAAATATCGATACTGGAATCTATTTTGGCTTTCAGTACTGTTTTCCATAGGATCGATACATTGAAACTGCTAGCTGCGCTGTCTTCAACACCTCGTAGGTTGATCAACATCGCTGATCTGAAGTGCCCATGTAGGCCCACTTGCTTGCTCACACAATTCTCTTATCGTTATAACTCCTCGCTAAATTTCCTCTTGTTAATATTAGTCCTAAAACACGGCAAGTGCGTCCGGGACATCGGAACATCCACGCTTGTGTGGAAGTACTTAAAATATGAATCAGATGAACATGGACATGACCAAATAAATATAAGTGATGAGTGGGTTGTGATTTATTTATTTTTTGCCCTAAAATGATTTTTTTCTAATGTTGAAAAATATCGAATATAAAAAAGTTTTATGGTATAGTATCGAAGTTATAAATCATTATCATGACAGCACTATCTTAACCCTGAGTGCTAATTAGCCATTGGATGTCTCCAGACAGCAACACCTGAAGGAGACTAAAACATTCAGGACACCTGCAGTATTCTGTGCAGGTTTTGCATTTATGCATAGGCTACATTTTCTCGCCTGTGAACCCTTGTGGAACATAAATGCCAGATTACAACTGATCTGACACTTAAAAAAACACATCTGAGAAAGTGTCAACATTGTTGGCCCTCTCGTCTGTGCCATGTGGCTCTATGGAGGACTGTGTCTGAGTGTGCATGTGAGGTGCTTGATAAGTACATATTTGGCTTTGTTGCTCTTCCCTTTTATGTCCCTATTGCCTGTTTAATCTTTTTCACATTAATTTTGGTCCTAGACCTCAAACAGCACTCCTGACATTACAGTAGCGTTGGTTGTTTGGATGTCGTTGGTGCTTAAAAACATCTTCTGGTAATAATAGAGGAATTCATGAGGAAACAGGTACATCACGTGTGTTGATTTGTAGGCTGCCATAATGTTGATATTCCAGTGGAGAGCTGCAGGTTGCTATGGAAAAGTTCTTTTTCCTGAACTGGTAGTTAAATTTTATGAAGTCATCTGAACAGTAAGCCAAATTCTTTCTCAATGGGCTTAAACGTCATCCATTATGTGCAGATTTGATTTGGAATCGGCTCATTTGTTTCTGTGTAAACTCGGCTGAACCCTTGTGGCATTTGTGAAAAAACCGGATTAGCAAGCTCTCTGGGTGCATCCATAACCGAGCAAGAGGTGGCCAGTGATTTACAATGAAAACATGCTGCGGTTGGGCTCAGCACAGATCCGTTTCATTTGAAAACGAATCGCATTCTTTCTCCATCAGTATTTTGTCTCTTGCAGTACTAGAGACGTGCTTCAGGTGCATCACAGAAGCATCTCAGCCAACAAAACTCTTTATTGAAATACAGAATAAAAATCCCCAAACAGTTGTTTTTCCAACACTAGAGAAATTGTTGGGAGAACAGAAGCCACAGGTCCCGCTTTATAAAGCCACATGTGGTGCATTCTCCAGGTCAGGATATTTTTTTATTGTGTTCAATATGTCTCATGGATACCAGGATATTTTCTACTTTTCATGTTGGCTGTTGAAGTGTCTCTTCAATACATACCTCCTTTCTAAAAAGACTTTGCCTTTTGCTGGAATTTTTTAATGACAAATACTCTCTTATCAATACAAAATAACACTATTGCAATAAACACATTGACCAAACATTTCTTCATTCTGCAGAACAGGTTTTTAGGGCTGTTTTGACATTCCATGTTCCATGTATTGATTTCCGGAATCAGAGATCCTTTTATATTTGCTCTCGGTCCACTGTGCCAAAGAATGACGACAAACCAAACAGACGCTGAATAGTAATTAGAATGCCCTTCAAAGCATCTGTATTAGCATTTTTGCCTTTCTGTATCCTGAGAGTTAGTAAAATACAGAATGCTATCGATACAGAGCATCATGTCTTACAATCACATCTAATCGGATATTTTGAGGGGCGCTATTTGTTTTCCTTGTGGATATACTTCATTAAAGGAAAATGTGAGCAGCATGTTGGTAGCGTTTAAAAAAAGTGCAGATCTTTGTGTGGCGTAATGGTCATTCAGAGCAAATCACAACAAATCTGCTGCAGCAGCTGCTGCGAGGAAAATGCGCATCAGAGGGTGACTGTGACATTTCCTCACTCGGTTACTTGGTATTTGTGTCAACATGATGATGGCCCACAAAGCTTTTTAGGGCCAGTGCTCTGTGTTCGCGTCCCTTCCTGTCTCCAAAGCCATTAAAGTTGAGAGCAAACCGTAATGTCACAGATGATTAAGCTGACCCAGCTGCTCGTGACGTCTAGAGCGTCGTATTGCATCCGCGATAATCATCTTATTTAAGTAGTTCTTTTGGATGACCTCTCAGTCCTGGTAGGTAGGGTAGTCCAGAACTGAGACACAGGCTCATATGTATGCATCCATTTCCCCTCCTGTGGTTAGAATGATGATCAGAGGATTATGGTCAAGCAGCCATTAGCATGCTCCCGAGGAAACATACAATAATGTCTATTACAGGGTATTAGTTTTAGATTTAATTGATAACGTACTGCAGGCTTGAAGGGTCTGCATTTGACCTTTACTTCACAATTGCTCGCAGGAAAGATTCGTCTACGCAACGATTGCGCCCTCTAATACTGTCATTAGCTGCCTAGCAACCAGGTAATGCTTCAACAAGCAAAAATGCAGAGGAAGAAGGACCCGAGTCCTCTCGCGCGTCACGCATCTTAAGTCTGGTGTGGTTTCAGTAAAATGTTTTCAAAAAGTATTCTCAGTCTGCTGTTGTTCACATTCTTCTGCGGCAGCGGGAGGTGGACACACAGAAACCTGTTTCATTTGCTTTCACACTCGAGCCCAGTTTGTCAGAGTGAGAAAGTAAATTTTCCCAGCCCAGTGGGGCTTCGGAGGCACACAGAAACATGCCTCGTCCACTTTATTACAGATTATCGCACTCTCTTTTTTATTTGTTCAGCAAAATGGCCAACAAGGTCAGAGAAGCTGAATAATGTGGGAAGCGGCAGGGGTCATGCAGTTGGGGAAAGGTGAGGTGAATAAAGTCTGAGTTCTCTTACCGACGACTTTGAAACATAATGCTTAAATCTAGAAGGGTTAGGAAACCAGACTGAGCGTGCAGTCTCTGTCACGTTAGATCTGTACCTCTGCAGCTGCTGAAGTCAGGCTTTATTTAAAAATAATATTGTGGTCGTTAAAGTTGCAGTTGGTTTAATAAAAAGCCACTTTGTTTAACTAGAGGCAGTAAAATATATTATCACCAGCGATTAGCTTAGTCTCCCAAGCAACATTAAATTTAGACATCTTGAGAGACTCTTCTATTCGCATGTTGAATTTTAATGTGATATGACCAAAGTACCAATGCTTGAGCACTGAAGTGTAAAGCATCATAATTTGTATTCAGATTTAACCACAATTGTCTTGACAAATACAGAAAAATATCTAATGAGCCAACAGACGCAAAGAAAATATATTTCCTGTTTATGTACTTGTCATTAAAGCTTGCCTCATTTGTTCATTTAATTGCTCTTGCCTAACTGTTCCTCTGGAAAACAGGCTTTTGACATTTGGTATTTTGAGTTCCATATAAATCTCACAAAGACGGGGTCATAGCTGGAGCAGCGTAGAGGCTGAATTAAGATGTTTGATTCATTCTTTTTTCCAGCTCTTGTGGTGACATGAAAATACCAAACATGTGTTTTCAGGCCTG
Organism: Lagocephalus sceleratus; assembly: GCA_911728415.1. Classification (NCBI taxonomy): domain Eukaryota; kingdom Metazoa; phylum Chordata; class Actinopteri; order Tetraodontiformes; family Tetraodontidae; genus Lagocephalus; species Lagocephalus sceleratus. The sequence continues at coordinate 7,003,297 of CAJVRN010000116.1, forward strand.
AACCAATGAGCATCAAGACAACCTCGCAGTGCCAGAGATGAGGGGAAAACAACAGTAAAAATACTAATTATATTTGCAAAGGTGATCACAGCTTTGGTTTTCACAAAACAGATATCTCTGAAGAACGGTGTTACCTTTATGTATATTTAAAGGATGAAGCTTATTCTCTTTAGCATTTTTGCCAAGCTTCCAGACTTTCAAACTCCAAACTATCACTTCAAGAGCTCATTTTAGCATTTTTGTCAATGAAACAGATGGTATAAATGGAGCCACCTGTTTCTTTTCTCACTTGTGTTTGCACACTGGGGTCTGCAGCTTTGCCAAGCTCTAATTCTGAGTAATATGGTGTCATTTGTGCTCTTGGAGAGTTTTCTCAAGTCTTTGTTTTACACTAGTTTAGACTTCATATTTATTAAAATAAGGTATACATCATGGTGCTTTAATATGTAATGTGCTAAGCTAAGCTTGTGGCTGCAGCACTCAAAACATAAAGTCAAGCTGTCAAGAAAGAGTGATGCACAGATACAGTCAGTCATATAACAATGTTTACACTGCACTTTGTAATAGCTGTACAGTATGACTTCCTTCTTTATTGTCAAACTGGGATCTCTAATGTTTGCTTTGCCCTGAACTGTCAATATTTGTACCTCGTAATTGCAGACGCCACCATTGGCGTTAGTAGTGTGGACTGAATATCACTGTGGATGAGCAAGTTAACAGGCCTTTGTTAACTTGTCATGGTTTCATGGCCTCTATAATGCCAGACATGCATTGAAGGACTGTGTTATACAGACCTTGGCTGTGTTAAAAGGCTAATCTTCACATTTCCCTGGATGTTTTTTTTTCTGTAATCACATTAGACTCCAGACGGTAAAAGGGTAATTTCCCTTGCTGCCATGTGATGTAATAACTGTATATTGAACAGGGAAACTCTGAATCCCTTGGATCATTAGGACTTATTTATTCCTCGGTAACTCTAACATTTTGAATCTGTAGTTGGCACATTACTCCAGTGACACAAACAAGTCAGTCACATCCATAAAAGTCCATAAAAAACCCCAGTTTAAAGATTCTGGTTTAGTTAAATGCACTGACCCAATTTCCCTTCCTCAAAGGTACATTTTCTGTGTATTAGTTTAACACATTTGACCTAGTGCTACCTACATAAATTTAGATGGAGAGCTTCCAAGAATGTGTCAGGATATAGTAACGGCTCAGGCATTGACAGTATCTACACTTACTCTATCACAAAGTGCTTGAGTGGAGTTGTGGTATTGTGGTTGATACTGTAATACAGCCCCATCTTTTCATTCTTGAATTAATGTTAATCCACTCTTAACAGTCAAAATCCCCCTAATGGAGCCCTCCACAGACCTCTGGCAATTACTGTTGTGCTGCTTTAATTTATGCTAAATGCTTTGACTCAGGCGACAGCACTCTTGTTCTCTCACTAGAAGACATTTCAGGTCTTCTGAAGCCTTCTTCTTTGACTCGTTTCTCTCCTAAGACATGTTGGAGATCCTGCACCCAGATACTTAACTAAATGTCATTAAGGCTTTCTATCACTTGTGATCTGGATTGCTTCCTGTTCTTTTCCCTTCCCCAAAATAAGGTCCTCTGCATACTTCTTTGATGGCAGTTGGTCGTTATTCGTGGCCATGGGGCAATAATGGGCCTTTTAATCTGTATTTTAGTTGTAAAGACACGATTTGTGTCATTACGTATTACCGTCAATCCAAAAGAACTAAAAATAATAAAATTGTACAATTTAAACATAGGTTTTTCAGTATTACAAACATGTGGAATGCAGCAATAAAATTGAGGCATCAGGCAGTTACATTGGCCTTGAAAATGCAGGCATCCATCTTTTGAATGAATGGATTTATTGTAGTCAAACACAAATGTGCCATCAAGTTGCTGCACGAATCTCCTCAACTGCTGTTTTTCATGACTCAGAGGGCTTTCATTAAGGCTTCATCTCAGTCATGGAAGGGTTTGCTCTGAATTGCAGTCATTTCCTGAACATACTGGTTGGTAGCAAGATGGAGTCCATGAGGACGGCTGCTTTACATTTATGTGTGTGCCTGTGTGCACATGAAATTGTGAGAGAAGACAATTTGATTAGAATTACCTGTTACCATCCACAGCAGTATTTTTCAATTCTTCTCTCTGCAGTGTTGCTCTGTCTGCAGTTCCACATGACATATTCCAGAAATTACTTGCGTGACGGTCTCATTTCTTTGCCTTTTCCTGTGAATGTGTCTCAGTCCCTTAGCTGCATCCTCCCTCAAGTCGCATCAGAGCTGTTGGAAAGAGTCCTGTTTGTTTGATTTTTGAATTTTTTTGGACCGTTTTCTCCCTTATGGGTCACGGGGAGGGTTTTGGAGCCTATCCCAGCTACATATGGACAAAGGCATATGCTTTTCATTATTATTTTTGATTTATTTCTTTTTCAAAACTACTAAACGTGTAGGCTCAGTGAAAGAGTGCTCTTCTTTTTGCCCCGTGGTAATCATCTCATCATTGTGCAGTAGATCAGATGAATTGTTGAATTATTTTGCTGATGTCTGTGGTTCTTAAAGTCGTATCAGCCTGGCAGTATAGCTTTACATAGCAGGGAACGTTATCTGAAGTGATACTGCAGCAGTGTTGAAGTGGTGCATATGTATCACTTGAGCCCTGTGCTCTAACAGACCCTCTGATGCTATATTCATTCTATGCTGTTCATGCATTAACCCAGCATATCAGCAATTAAAGAGTAATTGGCAGACATGTGTCTGGGCTGGAAATAAATAAATAAATAAAAAAGTAAAAAAGCCTTGATTATGGGCAGGGCTCTAAGAGCGGTTAAGACACCGCCCATTCACCACCACTACACTCACACATGTGATAACGCATCCAAAAGGGGAAAAAAAATGGCTGAGGTATGTGTCTGCTTCCTGCTCCGTCAAAACACAGGAGCTGCATCTTCAGCCTGTGTGGTTCCTAGTTTTTTATAGGGCATGCAGGGCAAAGTGTGGTGGTTCATAACATCATCTGCCTCCAACACTACTTATCCCAATACAGTTATTTTCAGCAGACAAAAAGTAGTTTTGGGGTTTAGTTACTCTTTAGAGGCAACATGTGTGTGTTAAAGCAATCAAACGGCATCACTGGACTGAAACTGTGAGCGATTTGACTTTCCTACATCTAATTTCCTTTGCTTATAGAAAGGTACAACCTTCCTACACGAACATTCCTGTCCTGTCTGCAAACATTCTCAGCTGCTGCTTTTCAGTCGTGACCTGAGTGTGGAGTCCAGTTGAGCTGATCCAGTTGGGTCACATGGTCATAAGGGTCATATGTTGTCACACCGCGCTGTTCTCTGTACCGCACATGGTGCCGGTAGATGTTGAGGTGCGACTGTGTCTTGAGAATAAAGAGGCGCAGATGATGCTTTCTTATTTTAGTACCAGAAGTGCCACGAGCTGGTTTTCTCACATGCATAGTTGACAAAAATGTTTTAAAATATGTCTTCTGCAGAATCAAGAATCCCTGTTGTGTGAGAGGAGACTTATCTCTGGAGACTATTCGAATGTCATAATTGTGTGCCATTCCATTTGCAATTAAACACAATAAATCCTGACTAATGCAGACATTGCAAAATTCATGGGTGTTTTCTGGAGATCAGTTTGAACCTGCGGTGCAATGTTCTTGGGTCAGATGTTCTATCCCAGTTAAAATGACTGAAAATGGCCATTTTGCAAAATCAAAATGATCATTTTGCACACCTTCAAGCCAGTGTTTTAATAGCGCGTTCACTGAAAGTAATAAATCTATAGATGGAACAAAAGGCCCAGTGTTGGGTAACGGTGCACCCTCAGGAAGTGTCCCTGTCTTGTCAGGTCAGCTGATTTAGATGGTTGTATGAGGCGAGGGATTTTGTAGCCCGCAGATTTCAGCATGTAATATAAATGGATCTATTTTGGTTTCCTCATAAATCTTGCTTTTGATGTTGGTCCCTCCTTCTTGTCTTTTAGGCAGACAAGAACTTGGTTATTAAAAGTCTGTCTTCTCTCCACTCAACTGAAACGGATCAGAGCCTTTACGCTAAAATGGCTCTTGTGGCAGCGAGATGAGTGTCAACAGCAGTATGAGTGACTTTCAGCCTGGACCTCATTATCAAAGATGGCGTCAATCATCAAAGGTGTTCTTAATCGTGAAGATGCGTTCAGTTCATTGGCAGTTGCTAGGCAACTGCAGCAGAAATATGCAGGCAAGTGGAGGAGTGCTGTTGCAGAGCTATAAGACATGCAGGGTTTTTTTTGTTTTGTTTTGTTTTGTTGTATTAGCATAGGAGGTATTTATTGTCTGATAACAGGGCATCTTTATGTTGATGAACATGAGGGAAATTATATTATTACTTTCATGAGAAAGACAGTCTTCTGATATGGTAATTATTGTTTACATTATTATCTAAGAAGTCCCATGTGACACATTTTTGTAACTAATTGAAATGTGGTTCATATCTAATTTCATGTCTGTTTTTCATCGAATATTTTAGATTTTCAAATTTTATAAATGTAATTGATTCAGTGTTGATTCAGGATCCTCTTTTTCATTGAATATGTCTGGTTAAATCACACTCTCTTTTGCCAATCTTTTTTTTTTTCCCCCCACATTTTCAACTGGCACCTCATCCTGTTGATATTGGAGGATGAAACACTGCTTCTCTGAGAGGCTGAACAGATGCCTGAGCACATGCGCTGTAACCTTCCAGACTTCTTCCTGTACACACATTTAGATTTTACTTTGTAATTCAATAAGTGTACAACTGATGAACATGTGCGCTTCACAGTGATGGTAATCTTCCTGGTTTGTGGAAATCTGAACACACACACCCCCCACCCCTCTATGGAAATGCTTTCTTCATTGTTTTGTTCAGTAAATGGTCTTGTTTAGCTCCTCTTGAGATTTCCCCTGTATAGAGAACTGTCTGATCCACCCACTAACTATTTATCAAGCCTCGTATGAAAAGCCTGTTCCACGATTACGGGCAGCAGAGATGATAAAGGTTTCCTATTATTTCACACACATACCAATAGACACTTCAACCAATAAAGCTTCTCTGTGCTTCTCTGATTGAGTAGAGGGGAAATTCTTGGAGCAAGGTCTGGATAATCATCAATCAATGAAAAATTAAAATGAACTCCTTTTAGATTTAGTAATTTAATATTCAGTCAAAGAAGTATTCAAAAAGAAGGAAATCGAACATTTGTGTGCTTTATTTTTATCCTCCAGCTCACAAAGAGCTATTCAAAAACAATAGTGAGAGTGTGTTTTGCTTGAAGTTCAGCTTCATTTAGGCAGAGGAATGAATCTGGGGATTCATCAGCTTTTTTATCCTGGAACCTGCTTCTATTGGCAAACTCTAGAACATCTGGTTCTTGCTTCCAGTCTGACTGAAAGAGGATTTTATCGGTTGCCTGTTCACTACACCCATGTAATGTTATCATTACATAATCCAAGACTTGAGGGGAGTATTGCTTCCTTGTTGTGTATACCTAAAATGAATATTCTTTCATTTTTTTTTTTTTTTTTTTTTTTGGAATGTCATCTTCCTGCTTCCAGCTTCCAGCTTCCTGACTCCTGCCGCCTCTGTCTCCTTTCAGGTGTGAGCACCATGGCATCTAAATCTCACCCTCCTCTAATGAAGAAGCACAGTCAGACGGATCTTATCAGCCGCCTGAAGAGCCGGAAGATCCTTGGAGTTGGTGGTGAGGATGACGATGGTGAAGTGCACCGCTCAAAGGTCAGATTATGTCACGCAATGTTTTATTAATCTCAACTTTTTTTTTTTTTGTTTTCCAGGATGCATTTGCACACTAAACAGCTTACTTAATAGCTTAGCATTTGTTAAACAGCAGTGACACTTAAACGGAAACACTCTTGTGTAGGCGGAGAAGAGTTATGGATTGCTTTTAAAAGCCACATCGGTCTGCTAATTAGCACATCACTCTTGTGATTTTCCCATTGCGCACGTTTGGTTCATTGAATCTAGAGCACACAATCCCACGGGTGCGTCCAGCTCCACTGAGAAATGCACGTCACCTCTGGGAGACATGCTGTGTCTTACTACACATTTATTATACGCTGCCAAACTACCGTATATCAAGTTATGCACATTAACTTCGGCAGTGTAGTTTATTATGCACGCCCTGAACATAACAGCGATATAAAAAATTCAAAATGAATGATAAATATCAGCCTTTCAGTTGTTTAATTTGGTAGATTTGGCCCAGATTGGGACTTTCAGAGCTGCAATAACCTGGCTGCATCTGTCTTTGCTGCTCATCCATACACAGGTCCATGAGCACTATTTGGCATCTTTGACATGACGTCATCACACGGATCTACAAGGGTGGGGCTGCACATGGGTCACCCCTCCTCAAACCCTGTGTAGCCTTTTAAAAATGTATTTGTGAGGGGATTCAGGCTCTGAGGGGTAGAGTCGCAATTATAATGAAAAATGGATCAGATTAGAAGGGGACAGCATCATGTGATGAAATGTTGCCCCTCTTGTCACAGCTTTTAAATGTTTTTTTTACTTACCTAAGCAAGTTTATATATCGTCTCAAATTTTGGAATGATGATATAGCATCTGTAAATATTACATCATCTCAGGAGATCTATTGTGCTTTTCAAGTCATTATGCTCCATATTGAACTGTGCCATTGACCCAAAAGTCCCCTCAGTGCATTGTGCTATTTCCATTGACAACTTCTGTTTGTCCTCTTCTCAAGTGTTTGTGGTAAAGAAACCCGCAGGTTGTAACAGCAAGGTTAGCTCCAAAACAAGTGCCGATTTAAAGGGGAAACATGACTTTATCCTCGGAAACAAAAGAGGGAAGTGTTCTATGGTCGGCTAGCTGTGTGTTCCTGTGTGTTTGCTCCCTTTACAGATAAGAAGACTTTTTTTTTTCCTGCTTAGGTAACAGAGGCTTGGCATTTTTATTTGTAACTTTGTTTCTTTTAAAACTTCCAGTTTATTTTTAAAAACTAACTTAGGACTGTGTGCTGCAGTATCACGTTACACTTATACCCGTTATTTATTTCTTCTTTCATGCTGTCATTATCTAACAGCAAACTGAAGGTTTATCACACATTATACCTGATTACCATCAGTTTTGTAGAGGACACAATGTTGATGACCTCTGGTTGAATGCTCGCCCTTTGTTTACTGAATATAATAGACAGAGTGAAGGCTGATGATGTTTTCTCTCAAATGCGCTTCCTCCATTTCCTGTTTCTCCCTCCATCTTTGACACCCATCCGTTCTGTTCCACCCCAGGATAGCCCCGTTGCATCGGCTCACTGTCGGATCCTTTGCATATTTTTATGCCCGTCATGACTATTTACGCGTTCTTGTCAGAAGCAGCCCCTGCGTCCATGGCGCTGCTACAATCTCCTGCTAACATAATGGCAACGGCCACAGTTGGATTGATATTATCTGTGTGTTGAAATAACGTTTCTTTTTGCAGCGCAAGCTTTCTTTCCCCTTAATGAAATGTATTAATCACTCTTGGCTGCATTTTTCATATGCGAGCTGTATTAACAGGAGCAAGACGATGTCAGCGTTTTTCAACAATGTCTTAAATGCCAAAAGAATTGCTCCTAAAATTAATGAACTTTATTGCTAAAATTGTATTTATTCATATGTTGTCGAAGTTAAAAGTTTTGCTCCCAACACCTATTTTGTGGTCATTTTTGTCATGTAAGTATTCATGTGATGCATTGTGGTAAACCCCTTGTAAACCCTGGTTTTGATGAATGATATTCATTCACGAGCTCATCAGCCAGAAAACCACCTCACAAGTGATAGTGAGAGATGGCTGTAAACACTCCAAGTCAAAAAAAAGATTCATTTTATCAGCTTTTGGTGTTTTCGTGCTCGAGCATATTTTTAGTTTTCTGGTCTAACTGTAACACAAGAGCATTTGTTCTGAGGGAAGATACGTACAATCAATGATGAAGCCGCGATGATGTCGGGGTGTTGGGAGAGATCCTCTGCTCTCAGTGAATTATAGCCTCAGTGTTTCTGGTTGCTAATTTATATTAAATGTCCTTGGTTCTGTCTCTTCATTATTAAACTGCTATTAACAGCAGTGTATTATGTTATGACATTGCCTTTTAATCAGCAGAGGTTGATTCAGTGAGTGATAATAAACTGCAATTAACATCTCAATGGGCTTTTATCAGTGGATGCTCTGCCTCTTTCTTTTCTTTCCCTTCTCACCACCGTGCTGCAGATCAGGCGTGTTGACACCAGAATGCACCTCCAAGAACAGCACTTAAGCCGCGGTTATGTGGCACTTTGTCGAAGGCTGTCGCCGTAGATATGCGTTACGATGACATGATTGCCGTTATGTTTCCATCTTTCTGAGTGATTTCCTTTTTCCCCTGTCTTGCTTTATTCCTGCACAGATCAGTCAGGTTCTCGGGAATGAGATAAAGTTTGCCGGACGGGAGCCAATCGGGCTAAGGTGAGAAATTTAGTTTCCAGAGCAGCTCGTGGCTTTAACATAGTTGATGTCACATGTAGCTCACCTCCAGTTTGCAGGTTACCAAGGCTGATAAAATAAAAATGCAGTTGGGTAATGTAATGTCTCCTTTCAGGCTCTGGATACTCGTCTCAGCCATTGGATTTACAGTTGTGGCCCTGATGGTGAGTATTGCATAAGTAAATAAAAACTCAATAATAGAGGCATGATTTGCATTGCTTTTGTACTCAACTTTATTAGTCTGTGTGTTGTTATGAAGAGGAAAGTTATCTCATTTTAGAAATGGAAATAATACAGTGGAATATTAAAATGAGAAACAGCCAGCTCTCTGTGAGACACAATGTCTGATTATTCAATATCCTCAGTGTTCATGATGTACATAATGGTTCTGATTCTTAGACAGGAGGACTGTGTATATGGTGTCACATTTTGGGGTATGTGCTGGGACAGAACAGTCCTGTGTTGCTTTGACAAAGGTTGTGCTGTGCTGCTGTTTTCCTTTACACAGGCCCTGGTGTTTCCTAACCAGCTCTATGAGGTTGTATTTGAGGAGGAGCTCACTACGACTAATATCTCTGTCCGCCTTTACGGAGGCGCGCTGCTCAGTAAGTTTTCACTCCTGAAATGAGGAGAACTGTGTGCAACACAAATCATTTTGAAATTTATTAGCATGCCAGCGGCTTTTGTGATTAGGCCTCCTTGTGCATTTTTCTGCACAATCGGGTGATTATTAAAAAAAAAAAAAAATTCCCATCCTTAGGCTATGAAAACAAATGTGTAGTGCAATTTCACTCAGTTAGAATTGTCAACATACACGATTGCTTTAATTATTCCAGAATAATTCCTGACAGTATATCAAAGGCTCATGATGGCTCTTACATTAATCGGCTTTAAATCTGGTGGAGACACAGTGAGGGATGGCAGACGGGGTATCTTGTGTGTATGTGTTGGTGGGTTGGCTCGGAGCTCAGAGTGCAGGCATTCTGTCATTTAAAACTGCAGGGTGATTTTCTTTGATGGGATATTGGTGGATTCACATGAGACATTGAACGTTCGAATCCCCAGACTGTTTTTCTAATGAAAGTCACAACATTGGAAGCAATATGCAACATGCAAACACCGCATAGAAAGGGCTGGAATGACGGCTCATTAGTGCCTCTGTGCTGCCCTTTAATTACAGTAAAGTGTAGCACCACTTCAAGCAAACAACCCCGATGCTCACTGCTAAAGCACTAAAAGCACCCGCTTACAAACTTTCAGCTTTTTAGTAACTTTGTACTTCACATTGTTACTTGTATTTTTTTTTGCATGCATGCATGCAAAGCCACCTACCTGAGAGACATTTAAAGCTTTTAAGGCCAAAAGTATATTGACTATGTGAGCAATCATTTTAATGGCTTTAGTTTGAGAAAAGGCTGGCAGGTAAGTGGGTGAGCCAGTCCTTCACTTAGTGTGATTAAAGGGTTTATGAAGTCTCTGTGAAAAAGAGAGTGCTGGAGACTGGAGGATAGAAGTCAAAACAGTAAATCTTAACAGTGTCATCTGTCCTTCACATACTGTGTATATATACACATATGTGTGCATATGTGATGATGGTATATACACATATGTGTGCATATGTGATGATGATATAGACACATATATGTGTCTATATCATCTTTTTTACACAGCGTGCTCGGCATGTGAAAACTAATCAAAACTAAAATCGTATGTAGCTAACGTCTCATAATAAGTGGTCATAGGGGTTGGAAGGGTGGGCTTTGATATGCCACACACACGAAACCTTGCGGGCAAAATGGAATCTAGCAGCCCTTGGAACTCTCTGTCCGCCCCTGCTCATATCCATTAGCTCACTGTTAGATGTGGGTAGCAGAGGAATACAGGAACATGAACTGGAATAAATGAGACAGCACCATTGAACACAAGCTTTTATCAGAATCGATGAATCCAAGCATTGAACAGAATCAATAGGCCCATTATCACCACGTGCACATGGCATCACAGATTAGTTGGGCTCCAGCTGCAGCTGCTCTGATAAGCTGTTTTGTTAACGGTATTGCCCATTGGACACGTAGGAGTCTTCTTTCTGAAGCTTCCGACTTATTCTTTTTTCTTTGTCATGTTCCCAACCCTATAAATTTCCCTTTGTCCTGTAATTTCCCAGGCCTGGCCCTGATCATCTGGAATGGTCTCTACACGGCGGAGAAAATCGTTATCCAGTGGACGCTGCTCAGTGAAGCCTGCTACTTTGCTGTTCAGTTTCTAGGTGATTTAACATTTCCAGTGCACTCATTTATTATGGCTTTTTGTCCCATGGAATACGACTATTTCTGCTATTTGACTTTGATATTGACCGGAAACATTAAGCCTGTCGTTTGGAAGGAAGTTTTGTATGTGTTGACACTGCCCTCTTGTGTTTAACACATGAAGCCACAGCCGTGTGGGAAATTAATGGACCCTCCTCTCCGTGGAGTTGAAAAGTCTTTTCTAAATGTAAACTTTGTTGTGTGCAAAAATAAATGAAAATATGTAAGGATCTTCAGCAGCTATATGACATGTGAAAAGTATTGCTATAGGGGTGCTGATGAAACTGTGAACATGTCCTTCTAAATATTCTAAAATGTGTTCATAATTGAAGTGGAAAATTTTGTTTTTCAGTGACAACAATCACCTTAATTGAGATCGGAATATTGCCAAACGCTGCCGTGCTCCTGCTCCTCAGCCGAGTGCTCTTCCTGGTGGTCACGATGGCGTACTACTACCACCTGGGCCGCAAACCAAAGAAGATCTGATCCGACTGTGGCACGTCCAGGGTGGGGACAACTGACAGCAGACCATAAACACTGGGTGTGAAGGTGTGGAGTATTATTAGAGCGGGCTCAGAGTACTATCATTGAATGCCTCCATCATTGGGATCCAGCCTTCATTAACCACGGCATTCGACAGATAAGCACAATGTCATATTCTAAACTTTACAACAATCATGACAAACTTTCAGTTTAAGTCAGTTGGTCTTTAGGTGGATTATGAGGCCTTCATGCCTGCGTTGGTTCATATTCCTCCTGCATTCAGTCCCTCATGCTGTTCTAGATGGAGGTAGCAGTTTAGTACATCAGGTTCTTATGACTAGATTATTCATTATGTATTATACTCACAGTTACACATTATGTTTAAGTACAGGTAACTTCTTTCAGGATTACTTTATTGACACAGTCACAGCTTTTTAAAAACACAGGACCACTGTTTTAAAATGTAATGATCTCTTTCCCCTGCTGTTGTTAATACTTTCTACTGAATGTAAACCAAAGTCTCAGCATCTTAACTCTCGAATGCCTCTCGACACTTGGGGAAAAGCAGCAGCTGTACTTGGAGCATAAGTCAGGTTAACATTAGGAGCAATGCAGAAAACTCGATAAGGTCAGTCATTACTCTGAAACTTTCCGTTCATTCCCGTACAGAATTTGGCTGCGCAAAAATAAACATGGTCTCACCAAAGTAAACGGCAATAGCTAGAGGGTATTTACATTACTGACAAATACACGTCACGTTGATAAAGAACATGTGATCTGACCTGTAGAAGAAGTGTCATTCTCTTCTCGGTTTGTTCACATTAAACTTGAAGCAGACATATGACACTTTCTTCCTTCTAACCTTTACTATATTGTCTTGGTTGCATGCGAGTGTGCAGCGTAAACGTGTCTGAGCTGCTTCCTCTTCAGTGATGTAGCACAGTCCTTTTTTTAAACATACACATCATATCCTTGGCTTTGCCTTAAAAGTATGTTAAAAGAACAGTCATCAACACTGCATACTGTTATTTTTGTAGATATGTAAATATAAAATATTTACTATGATGTTCATGTGAACTAAACAGGGAACTTGTTAAGTATTAGTGAATGAATTTGGCAGGTTATTCTTTGAAGCACGTGTTATTTTGTACCCGTTCAAAGTGATTTTTATGTTTTTGATGTCATGCATGCAATAGAATCCAGCAAAAGAAATAGATGACACACTGTAGCAAGCTGCCGCCCATCACAAAGGCAAGTAACTGGAACAGCGGTTCATTTTTTAACCTAAAATTAGATATTACCCAAGAATATACCCAAGTTTGCAAACTCTGATCTCCAGTGAAGGCCAGTCAGAAAACGTTAAATTTAGCACAACCATTCTGTAAGACTAACTGGAAACATCAATTTGAGTGTCCTCTAAAGGTGGTCCATATTGTTACAAATGACCTCCTGCCTCAGAAAAGGGAGTGTCCCTGAGGTCAGGCTGATTGAGGGTTTGCATCTGCTAGGCTGCCGTTGGAAGCAGATGCAGCTTCGGTGAGCACGGGATGGGCAATGTGAAACATGGGAGAGGTCTCCTGTAAGCCTGTACTTGTAATTATCTTTTCTTCCCCCAAGTATTTAATTAGATTCAGCTCTCGCACGGTACATCGTGCACTTCAGCGCGACTAGCATTGTAATTACAGAGTTTAGAGGGGGGAGTCTTACTGCAGGCTTAAAATCATCAACAGTGAAATGAAAAGGTCTGCAAAGCAGTTTTTATACCAGTGGCCAGCCTGGTGGAATCAAGAAATCTCTTTCATGCAACAGGTTTCTAATGGAAATTAGGAAGAAATGTGGCAATGTGGAGCTGCAATTCCAGTATTTATTGTATTATAACAAATTGCATTGTGTAGCATTGTGTTCTTATGTATATATGTCTTATATTGTATTTCAGAAATGTTATGGATTTACACTATTTAGTTTGAAATAAAGGACGCTGTCGCTTATTTTGAAAATGGATCAATTGCTTTGTCTCTAAAATGTCAGTTGTGTTGCTAAGCTACCCTCGTGTGCTATCAGAAATAGGTAATTACGTGGGACTTCTTACATTTAACAAAGGCATTTCAATTCCCGATGAGTGTGAGCAAAGCCTGGTTCTACACTAAACACTGAGGACCGAGGACAGGAATCGGGTTACTATAAAATCCAATTTTTTTTCAGCTGAATCCTCTGTTCAATTCAACAAACCATGTTCTACCATACTTGAACAAATAGAGCTGCTGAGCAATAACGCCCTTTTGCTTTGTGTGTTTGCTGTTGAGCATGTCCCAACACGATTATCTTCAGCTCAGCACAGTCAGTCATCTCTGATGTCAGTTTAATTGGATCTATGTATCACCACATGTTCCTGCCCCAAATCCTCCCTATCCCTGGTTCCCTCATTTACACTGGGCAGCCAGTGAAAAGGTTGATTGTATTACACAAGATGCTCGTGTGTGTGGTTAGTTTTGTTTATACCCATATTTAAGCTTGTGCATTCCATCCATTCCCTCCACCCAAGGTGAGGTAAACAGTGTTTTGGCTTACATCAGATCATTGAAATTACCATCTCAGAAATTCTGGAAAGTTTACCCTATAACTGCTCATCCACATACGGACTATGTTGATCCAACATGCTCACATCCTCTACTATCATTTGTTATGCTGGACTGCACGGGCAGTTATTCATTTTGTTGTGCTTTTTTAAGGGAAAGTGTAATTATCCTGCAATTTGCAAACTTGTCTTGATCTGAAGACGAGCTGGTTTTGTGCCGCCTGGACACAGTGGTTGATGAAGTTGGTGCCAGATATAAGTTGGGATGCGTTTAAAGGCCAGACTTGAGTTCATCGAAACACAAAGAACAAAGTTTTCATAGACGACAAAACCTTTTCAATCTTCTTACTTTTACACCACACTCTACATGTCCATGCTGACAGCACCGGGGGGCAGGAAGGGGTTAATGGGCTGGGCTTGGGGGCGGGGCCAACACTCAACCTAGCGCGCACAGTTGCGTGTTTTGCCACCAGAGTTTAGAATACGAAGCTCGAGCCCCGGCGTACTGGTCACGAGCCCGCTTGTAACGACCCGACTGGTAACGAGTTGCCTGGTAACGAGCCCGTTGGTAACGAACCCTCTGGTAACGCTCTTCTACGACCAGACCAAGTAAGTGTGCTCTTTATCTTTATTTAAAGTCAACGACAACTTAACTTCGATGCTTTCACTCCCTGTTTAACTCTAACAACCTAATGAAATAGAAAAAAACTAACCACAAACTAACGTGCTACAGCATTTGGTGGCGGCCAGCGCCAGATTTAATGCTTTGTTATCGACGGGTTTAACTCAAAGTTCCCCTTCTTGAGGGTATTTATTAAGTCCGTCTACGTGTTTCATGTCAGTTCTGCTTCCAACGGTAAACTAGACTCCAGCCAGCTTCACTGGGCTCTGAGTGGAAACCAGCCCATTTTATGAGTGTTATTGTTTTAATGAAACCATTTATTTTACATTCTTAGTTGAAACACTCAACTTGAAAGTGGAGGTCAGGTCGTTCGCAAAGTGGAGGAATTCCGCCAATTAGTTGTACTGTTAGGAATATGTAACCTAATTTCCCCTCTAAGTCATTCAGATCCCTCACTTCAAACACAAAAACATCTGTTGGGTGTTGGGAAACATCCTTGAGCAATATAGATGAATGTATTCATCGTTTGTAGACTCAGTTAATTGTCTCACACACCCACGTTGTTCCAGTTTCCGGATTTTTTTTTTTCACACTTCTGTTGTGTTTTACCATTTTGCCACACATGTTTCACAATTTCCCCCTCCTACAGTGGGAAGTTGTCTTTTTAGTGAACCAGTGATGGCAAATTACCCCATTATATCACCAGTATACTAAATTTGGAATCTTCTGGCATTTCAGCTGCGCAGACATTGATGTTTGTACTGGTTTTGCATGCCCCAAATTAATTATACAAGTGAAATAATTACTGTCAGGTTTGTTATGACAGCTTTGGAATACAAAATGTAAAGTAACTCCACTGTAGGGACAACAGCATTGCTGTGTTAAGACAGGATTTTGGAAGGTATTAAGGGCAATGATATCATGATGACGTGGGCACAGATGTGGAAATGGGTCATTTCCACATGAATATGACTGGAGAGGGACCAGAGAGGTGATGGTGGATGGAGAATGGCACGTTGCCTGTATTTTGGAGTCTATCAGGGCCATCACAGTCCCATCTGCCACTAATGGTGTATTTAATCACCTTCTGTAATTCTGTTTTGCTACAGCAAACATATGCATATTTAAGTAAACACACTGTACGCCTAGCACATGATTACATGGCGGCTCGACCTCCTGCAGATTGCAGATCCAGAGATTAAAGGAAAAAGCTTTTTTAGGACTGCAGGTGTTGTCTTGCATGAGTGTGGTGGTTTTCATGACACACATGAGTTATTGTCTGTCTGCATCCTCATTTCCCAGTAGCTGTGTACACAAAGCAATGATTTCACTCTTACTTTGAATTCCCATGACATGTTTCACTTCCAGTATCCAGTTTAAACCCCTTTTTGTTCTCTGGCTTCAAATTCTTTGGGTTTAATTAACTTTTTTTCCTTGCAATTTTGCTCTGATATGTTTATGAACTAATCCCAGAACAGTATGTTTGTGTGTATGTGTATTTGCAGGAAAGCTGTTTATGGATTTGTATTGTGGCTATATTAATGCAGCTAGCTGGCTGTTTCTTTTGTAAACCAGCCCAAATATTTAGCGTCTGTTTTTACTGTATAATAACTGAGGTATTGTTGTGAATTCTTTTCAGATGGTTGAAGCTCAGTCAACACCAACAATGGATTTCATAAATAGGCTTTTTTTTAATCTGTGTTGCTGCTCACCATTGAGACATAAAGACTAGCAATCTCCTTTAGGGATTATCAAGTAGTCTGAGTTATCTGCTATCTGGTTTAAGCTTTATTCTCTGTCCTTTTCCTTAAACATCAACTGGTACAAAGTACATGTGTTAACTTTATTATTGACCTCAACCAACTTTGGACAGTTTATTTGACCTAACATTACCTCCATGTCACTGAGCAGAATACAGTCACAGAACGAACTGAAGGGATTTGATCGTTTGAGAAGAACCTACAACTTTTCATGTGAAAGAGCAAGAGAGAAGCCTGACATCTGGTCATCTTTATGAGATATTTTCAGATAGCCACAATGGCTGCTTGTATTTCCAGCGCTATCCATGAAGGAAAATGTCTGGTTGTGGTAAATATTTTCCTTGGACTTTTGGAGTGAATCATGCTGCTGGAGGGTTTCACAAAGTGCTCCTACTGTGTTCTGTATATGTGTTCTTGTGCTGACTTACAGGTGTTTCCCCAAAGGAACAACTTACTCATTGCAAAGTTTCTGAGCAGCACATGCACATGTGTGTACATGAAAAATGCAAACATGCACAATCAAACCATGAAATAATGCAGACTGGTGTGATGAGCCCAACCCTAACATGTCATCTTTAGGTGTCCGGCTGTTAATGTCTGGTTTATTTGGCTTTTGCTCATTGCTCCATGTCCAATATTTATGCTCTTTTTGTACTTTTGACTTGCTGACAGTATTTTACATACATGACATCCATCATTCATTACATGACGTCAGACTGTCTTTGTACAGTCTTTCTGACTGGAGCATATGTACTCGTCAAAGTGGATATCAAAGAAAGCTGCTTGTTTAAGGTTGGAAGAATGGCTGTGGTTAAAGTTTTGTATCATCCAGAAAGGAGCTGTAAAGCTTTTAGTTGCCCTCATCCTCATTAACGGCATCTCTTTACTTTTTTCTTCCAGGACCAGCCATGGGGAAAGGCTGCATCACAGTAACCAAATACTTTCTGTTCCTCTTCAACCTCCTCTTCTTTGTAAGTAATTGGGTTTATTTATCAATGTTTGGTGGTTATAAACTGGTTTTAGTTGCAGTTGTATGGTGTGCGTGTTAACAGTCATGTTACCAACACTCTTTCATCTTATTTAGAAATACATGAAAACTATGAGCTATCAGATGCTTTTGAGTGGGGCTTATAACATCATCTTTCCTGTTGTACCACAAATAAGAGGAGGCAGAGAGCTTTGACTGCTACATGTAAGATGCTATATAAAGCAGATGTTTTCAGCTTGTTTCCTCCTCCCTCACACCAATGACAACATAAACTCTAAGGGGTTGAGATTAGCCCAGACTCCTTAAATCCTGTCTGCAAAAGTATCCAGACTGTTCCAATGACGCTAAGGTTGTAAACCCAATTCCGACCTTTTGATGTGAACACCCAACTGGTGTCTAATGGGAAGCGTGTGTGTCTGCCTCGGTGTTTGTCCGTGTATAGAGATCAAGCCAGTGGAGGTAGGGGAAGCCAGGAAGTGGTGGGCTAATAATGACTGCTGGGTGCTGCAAAGTCCCTCTGAAGGATCAGCTCTTAACCAGGACTTTAAGGACTGTTGTAGGCCCTGAGGGGGTGGCGGTGCATGAAGGGAAGCAAATGACTCAACAGAACCTCTCATCTTTGGATTTTGATCCATTACCACAGGACACATGGTCTAAATGAGGACCACATACAAGTTCAGCACTTTATAACCCTGTTTTACAGCCACAGAGCTGAATATTTGTCTAGAAATACCTTCAGCCCTTTAATACCTTATTAACTGAAATCATTTCAACTCCAACCAAACCAGTCAGAAGTGAAGAAGCCTTTGGGATGATAGGAGAACTGTGGAACAATGGATGAACAAGAACCTACATGGATGTATTGTCTAGAAATACTTCTGTTTTCTGTCTCTACCTCTTTTATTCACCAATAAGAAATACATTCTCAGCACCTTTTGATCAGCCTCTTTTATGGTGTTGTTCCTGTTGTAGGCCATCTCACTAATGTGGTTTTCTTTATCCTCCAAAGGTTTTCGGAGGGTTGATCATGGGCTTTGGTCTGTGGGTCCTCCTTGATAACCAGAGCTTCATTGCTGTCCTACGTAAGTGTTGAATCACACACACACATACACACACACACACACACACACACACACACACACAAATCCTTGCATTTGGTGACAACAATAAAGGATTTATGAAATGGTGTGATAAGAAATCAGACGTTGACCTTAATTTGAATTCCTATGATTCATTTACAGAGAATCACAACTTGACCTTAATTTGAATTCCTATATTCATTTACAGAGAATAACAAAGTGATGATCAAACCACAGTTAATAGGGTGATCACACACACTGAAATTTAAAGGGAAGGTCACCACAGTTTCCATGGACTTGATCATATCTCCAAACTTTATAAAGAGAAGCAAGATATTTTAACTGACTAACTTGTGATATTAATAACTTTGTCATCTCATAAGTTAGCTTTATGCACAGTAAAGACAGAGTGAGTGTGATTGAACCCAGCTTTGTCTGAGCACAAAGGGCCCTGTGGATGGAAACCCTCAGCTGCCATAAAGATTTTTCTGTAAACACTCATTCTGTAAACTTTCTCTGTATTTGTCCCAGATGGAGCTTTGCTGAGAGCAACTGTTAAGTTTCCTTCAAAAATCAAGCTTAAAGAATCTGTTCTGTTTTTTTTCCAACTTAGATTTCATATTTACCATTTCATTCGATGACATAACCCTCTCCAATGAGGTAAACATGAGTTGTAACGCGTCCAGTTCAACTTCAGATGTCATAATAACATATCCCTAATGTATCTGTAACATGTGCTGGCATTGAAATTGAACTAGACTTGGGAGTAAATCGCTTGATCCTCCTCTGACTCTGGCACTTAACTCCAGAGGCCACTGCTCTGGTTCCTCTCCAGGGTTATTATAGAGCTGAGTTTGCTTGTCTCCAGTCCAGTTTCCCAAACATAAAGGCAGCACAGTGTCCACCACCTTTGCCAGCTTCTTTCCTATTATTATGATAATCCAGCTGCTCCTCCAGAGATAGCAGAGGTCCGCTTCACTTATACCCTGAGGATATCCCCTTCAACTTGGGGTTGGTTGACCCTAACTCCTCCTTGTTTTCCATGTTCCTGGGAAACGCTTAAGGCACTATTAAAACAAAACCATTGCTAGGGGAAGCATGTTTATTGATTGTGTGTCCCCACAGATTTGATAACATTGCCTGATGCTAAACATAATTCATATATTTTCTGTCCTCATTCTTCAGCGTTACATAAGTAGAACCTCTTTTCTTTGTAGCACTTGCCAAACCATAGTTATCCATATATCAAAGCATAAATCAAGTTTTGGAAAGTTCAGTATCTGCCAAAGATGATGACATCAGAATTTTTCCAAATACACAAACAGTAAAAGACAAGTTTTTAGTGTTTCTAGTAAGGTCTGCTTAATCAAAAACCCTCATTGATTTATCTTTACACAGTCAATCTGTCAACCATGGCTCTTCTTCTTTTCATTTCGTTCTAGCTGAAGAATGACTTTGTACTTACTTGAAGAGTTTAATAACAAGCAGGCTTCCTACCCCTTCCAGTTTCCTTAAAGCGCCATAATTCAGGCCTTTTTAAATGGAAAGTTTCATGGAAACCACCAAATGAACTATTTTGGTCTGTGCAGCAGAGACCTACATGGAACGTTGCCATGTTACAAGACACAGAACAGCACAGCCACTAAACACACATCAACTTACCACAGAACACAGTTGCTGTTCAACAGCCACGTGGAAGCAGCTCAGACACCATAACTCCAAAAAAAAACCTCCTTTCACTTCACTTTTTAACAACTTGTATAAAAATAGAATTAAAAGTAACTGCTGATGTGAGCGATCCTGTGAGACTACTGTGTGTTGATGAAGCGCTTTAATGACGGTAATGCCTCAGTACATGGTGCTATGCTTTGGCTGCATATCAATCTCCCCCTCCCCTCCTCTCCGTTCCTCTCTTCTCCTTCCTCTGTCTCTCTCCTGCCATTTTTACTGCTTTGACCAGTCACTCAGGCTTCTGTTAAAATAATTCAACACATCTTCCCCTGGTGGCCTTAGGGAAGTCTAACATTGGAAGTACTTTTCAGTCAGCGAAACCTGCCGATATGCTTCAGCTGGGTGCCGAAGATACAGACCACCTAACTCTAAATATTGCCCTCTTTCAGCATGAATATACTCATATACAAAATATAGTCAAATTAACACCTCTCTAATGAGGGATCATTGTTTAAACATGCATATTTTGTGGGTTTATTTGGGTGAATGGGGTTATTTGGTTAGTGTTGTTGGAGATTGATACATTTTATAGTGCACGGTTGTGTTTGTACAGACAATATTTTTGCAGTTTATGAAAAGATTTATGTCTCTGTGCAGCTGCTGGAGTGAGTACTGTACACGATGGCTGCATGAAGCAGCAGTTATCATGAGAAAGGGTTTCCATTGCAGTTTTACTGTGAGTAAACACCTCACCAGTGTGTGAGCCAACAGGCATCATGGGTGTTGGAGGACTTTTTCATAGCCGCATGGTTTGGCTTGGGAATCTTTTAGGAGTGTTCATCTACAGACCAAACTTTCTGGAGCTCTTCAGGACTCGGATAATGCCCGACCACTAAATGTTTCCAGTTTTTCTCCTCTCCAGTATTCCAATCTTCCCCTTCAGGCCCTGCTCCTCCGCCTACTCTTTCTGCCGAGCCCTCCTGCTTTATCTACTAAATGGGAAATTAATTTCATCTTGCTGGAATTTGACTTGTCTTTCCAACACTCTGGTGACCCATTAGAATGATGTTTTGTAGGAGTAAAAGAGGAGCAGGCTCTGAAATCTCTGTTTGCATTTTTAAGGATTTCTGGCTCAACATTTCAATGAATGAATATAAAAGCTGCACTTGCAGTCGAAAAAAAGTCCTGCAGCTGCTTGCTCCAGTAACATTTTGAATGATTACCCAAATGCAGTGACAGATGAACTGGTATTTTTGCTTCTGTTTGAGCTGCTTTATTCTGGTTTTTGCAGAAGAATCATCAGATACAGTGAAAGTGGCTTCCTACATCCTGATTGGAGTGGGCTCCTTGTCCATGGCCCTGGGCTTCTTTGGCTGCATAGGAGCCATCTATGAAGTCCGCTGTCTGCTGGGTTTGGTGAGGACTCATATTCACTCTACAAAGACAAATTGGTGAAATTTTTACTTAGTACAGTTTGTTCTGTGTTTGTAATCGGCAGCCTAAGTAAACATATTGTATAATTAAACTACACTGTGTGCATACATTTGCCTATATACACCTGCTGGGAGCTCATGTAAGAGCACATGATGGATTCCCGCTGGTAGTAAAGTCGGCTCTCATTTCTGATTATGTGTGGGCTGTGGTCTCACAGCATGTGTGGATTTCCAGTAGGGAGATAAAACCAGTCAAATGTAGGAGGGGGCAGCAGGACTGAGGACGGGTGCCCGACCTCTAAAGAGTTAAACCTGCTGGGGGTTAACCGACAAACTGCTGTGACCTACTTCTCCCAGTGACAGTGACCAGCTGGCAGAGGAGCCCCCATCTCAACACACACACACACACACACACACACACACACACACACACACACACCACCTTCAAACTCAGTAATGGCATGGATGAGTCTGTGGAGGAATCCCTGATATCTTAATCTGTTTGTCACAGAATTAGAGATTATACTTAACTAGCAGTGGAAAAAAGAGACATTTACCAGTTAATCAGTAAGTGAGTTTGTGCTGGTATCACACACCCTTCCTTTTGAGTCAAGACTTTCTAAAATGTGATTAGAGATCTTCACATTCCATTGAACTTATTCATATTAAATATAATTATTTCCTGCAGAACTGTGAAATGTATTTTGGTTTTAAAGAATTAATCTCTATATTTCTCCTTTGTCACCCACAGTATTTCACATGTCTGCTGCTTATCCTGATCGCCCAGGTCACTGCTGGAGTTCTTATTTACTTCCAAAGAGATCGGGTAATACATTAGCTAAAACCTTTTTTTCCCCTCTTAATCAGTCCCCATACATTTCTTCTGACTGCCTTTTCTGAACCATTATTTCTGGGAACTACTGGGATTTGGACTTCCCATCTTCTTATCTCAAACTCCATTCTTTACTTTTAAGATCATATGAACTATAGATGTGTAGCTTTGTGAATGGAAAGGAACAGAAAGTGATTAAAGTATGATGATTGTAGAACCTGTAGAGAACAGAGAGCTCATGTAGCAGCAGCAGCAGGTTTCCATTCATTTAATATAGGTCTTCACCTAACAAAGATAACGTTAATTAATGGAATTATTATTCCTTACAACAACTGTCATAAATATTAATTAACCAGTGCTCTATAGGTGCAATTACCACTTTGGCACTCAAACCAGCCAATTATCAGTCACATGATGTGAAAGATAAACCCAGGAATTCCCCTCTGGTGCTTCTATTAGTATTATTTAGTCATCATTTCCTCTTCCAAATGTCTCTAATGTAGATTGTACTACATTTGTATGTGAGTTATAGGCCAAAGTATTGTCAAACTAGCCTCATTAGCTTTTAAATCAAAAATCACATTCTTCCTCTTCCTCTTGCAGCTTTCCATGTAGATGTTTCAGTTTTGAGCGCCTCAGTTTTAAGGAATTCAGCTGAATGTTCCACTTTCGTGTCCTGTGACATTAAAGGGAGGCCAAAAAGAACCAATAAAATGCAATTCCAAACTCAACAGCAGTGTCTGTTTCCAGAAAACATTGACCTACTTACTAATTCACAAACCTGCCATGGCCCACTTTCACAGAGAACCTTTTTTTTTTTTTTTAACGTTTTTGCTGATATTATCGCTACATAAACAGACACAGACACACACACAATGAGAAGCCAGGATGTAAACAATAATGGTGGCTTCCTCTGGATGCAAGCTTAGTTTCTTTGCATTTACACAACAAAACTTGTGTCCACATGAAAGTGACCCTATCTAGATGTAAATATCAGCACTGCGTCTGAGACAAATCTCACTTCGCCATTGCTCATCATATAATGGATGCTGTTGTCAGGTTTAGATCACCCCGTGCAAGTTATAAATGAAGTTAGGCATGTTTGAAGTGTCCTGGCTTGAATAGAATAATAGAACAAGCCTGAAGGAAAGCAGCAGCCGTGTTTGTTTGCACGTGAAGGGTGTGTTGTGTTTGATCACTCCAACGTCTTTAGACCGGTTTTGGGTTCTGAACCTCTGGCACTGAGGCTGATGATGCCTCAGCTTTTCACCAGTGCGCGCGTGTGTGTGTATGTGTGTCTGTGTGTGTGTGTGTAGTTGTAGGCGTGCTCCCTGTGTTTAAGTCTCACCACAGGCCAGGGTGGTGCCCTTTCCCAGAATAGGGAGAGGCAGTCTCTCGTCTCCTGCAGAGCTCCGACGACACGTCGCTGCCATCACTCTGTGGTCTTCCCCACATTTACGCAGGACCACGTGCACGCTCGGCTGTGTCTGTGCACTGTTTTATGTCGGGATTCATGCCGATACCTTATATACACCCAGAGCCGTTACCCACAGGGCCTTGAAAATCTTTCAACTGAATGTGGAAAAATCAGCTTTGTCACATTTATGTCCTTATATCACGAGCACTAAAACAGATCTGTTTAATTTCTAGCTGAAACACGAGATGTCCAACATCATAAAGGACATGATCGTCAACTACACTGGTGTGAACAGGACTGCCGAGCACACCTGGGACTACATCCAGAAGACGGTGAGATGGCACCAATAATCCCCATTTCATACAGCAGACTCAGAAATCCCTTCTATAAAGTGACTCAACTGAGATGTCAGCATGGGTGTTTCTGTGAGCGCCTCCCCAAGGACGACAGATCAGGCTGTATTGCACCATTTTCTCTTTCGGGAGAGAATAAAACTTTTTACGCCATTTATCTCCCACAGACCTTGAAACAAGCAATCTCTTATAGGAACTGTTGGCAAACTTTTGGATGTTAGGTCTGTGGGTTATCCTGAAATAACCTCAACAAACTTTATCATCTCCTTTCTGAGCCAGCGGCAGAATGATGATGTATCAGAGTCAGAGAGGGTTTGCTTTTTTTTTTTTTTTAAATATTTATATCAAAAACCAGCTCCTCTAGTTTTGCCTCCCTTCATATCTTCACTTTGATTGCTTTACTCCTTACTCCGCACTTTCTCTGTCGTCAAACTGAGCATTCGCTCTCGACCTAAATGGTAAAAAAATCCCCCCCACCAGATGAAGTGCTGTGGGTGGACTGGGCCCGGGAACTGGTCCGACAACCTCGTGATCAAGAACAGCTCCCAGAACCTGTACCCGTGTTCCTGCCGCAACGAGTCTCTGCCTGGCTCGGACGTCAAGCTCGTGGGCCTGTGCGAACACCTGTCCACAGACCTGCCTGTGTACGAAACGGTGCGTAACGCCCCGAACTGACTCATCGGCGTATCAGATGAGTTAATTTTAGCTTTAGGTTCCACGCCTTGTGATTTCGCCGGACTCATATTTCCTCGCACCCTTTTCCTCGTGATGAAAATTCAGAGTTCTATGGGGAACTGCGCACGTCTGACGTGTTTGCCCAGCATGATTTTTGCAAATAGAAGGAAAGAGCTATTGTTCTGCTGCTCAATCTGCGTGCTTCAGAAACTCCACTCTCCATATTTCCTCGGCGCAGTCGAGCGCTGTTATTCTTCCCCTCGCTGATTCGATCCAAAGACAACAGGCTGTGTTTTGAAAAGGCTCTCTCCACGTCCGCCTTGGATCACGGAGCCATTTGTCTTCCTCCTGCGCATGGGCCTCCACCAACTCTGGCTCTTTCCCTCCTTCAGGGCTGCGTAACCAATGTGGAGAAATGGCTCCTGGAAAACTGCGGAGTGATACTGGGAATCTGCGCCGGAGTGGCTGTCATAGAGGTACGGTCGTCTCTGTGTCTTATTCTCTTTCCGTATTGATGTTTGATCATCTTATCTGTCATCCTGCCTACAAATCCAGCACAGATGTGCTTCCCAGATTACTCAGTTAGCCGTTACCAGTCGGGCCAGTTTGTTTTGGGATCAGTAGTTTGTAAAACCTGAAATTTTGTGTTTTCCATTATTTGACCGTTGCTTTGAATTAAAAACTGCATTTTTTTTTGTCTTTTATTCTTTGCACATGTTTTAATACGTGCTGACTGGTGAGTTGGGACAGACACAATTGAGTTGAAGTAATTTTATTTCCTCCAGCTCCTCGGGATGATCCTCTCCATGTGTTTGTGCAAGAGTGTCGTCCAGGAAGATTACAGCAAGGTGCCGAAGTACTGAGGTGAAGACAGAGGCCACTTCCCAGCACAGACACGCGCACACACACACACACACACACACACATAGACACACACACGCACACACACGGATGGACTCCTCACTCTCGCCCTCTGCTTGTCTGTCATTCTTACCAACACACACACATAGAAAGCTTCGACTGCCTCGGCAGCTGTGCAGATTTCTCACAACCCACACGTGCAGAATCACACAGACCTCACACGTCATTCAGACTTTCTGGACTTGAAACATTTCAGTTTTTGATTTTCTGTACTTTCATTTCTGTTAGGCGTCTTGTGGCTGTGTGCTGTTCAACCCTATGCAACACTTTTTGTATTTGTTGTTATTTCTTGACCTCAGTGGAGCGCTTAATATGGTAGAAGAGCGAGCACTTTAGTGGTGTTTGGTGAGCTGGGGGGGGCGGGTGCAGACCACCTCCTGACTCAGGGAGCACAGAGATGGGATGGAGAGACGACAGTGTGAGTGGGAGGGTAATGGGAGTTGCTGCTTCAGCGTGATCCTGCAGCTGGTATTTTGGGTGGAGGGCGGGGGGGAGGCCCTGGGCTTATCCAGGGCAGGGCTCCTGCGGTGCAGGCTCTGACTCCTTTCATCAGCTCCTTGTACCCAGCAGACCTGACATTATCCTCCGTCGACACCCACCACTACCACCGCTTCCCACTGTTGGCGTCATGTCTCTGTGTCCCTCTGGGGTGTGACTGGTTACCAGTAGCTACCCAAAATGACTAGTTTTGTAACAGAAGTGTTGCATGACATGTTTTTTTTATTATTTTTTTTTATATATATATATATATATTTTCATGTCATCTGTTTTTTGTTTTTTTTTTTTAAATAACTGTGTACATATGACTTAAGCAAGGGATTTATGGCACTTCAGCGTTTTATGTGAGAAAGCAGTCACCCACGTGCTTTTACTTTAAAAGTCCTGCTCATTGTTTCCTGTCTGGTGTTATTCATGAGCCGCACAGAGCTGTCGCAGCATCTCGTCAGCGCAACTTCGGCCTGAATCGGAGGAATTGGAAGCCAGGTTTTCATTTCTCTAACACCGCATGCGTATGTGAAACACAACAGGAAGCCTGTCATCAAGGGAGTGACATAAGAAAGCAAGAGCTGCGCGACCACATTGTGTTTTCCCCTCTCGTCATGTTTGCTTCACTGTAAAAACAAGACGGGGAAATGTCGTAAACCAGCAGTGATTGTATGTTTCAGAAGCCACTGTGACCAGACAGCACCTGTTCATTAACTCCTAACTTGTTTTGCTGATTTTGCAGCAATGGTTCCCATTTTCACCATCCCAGATTTTCCACATTGTCATTTCAGTCTTTCATTTCAGTCGAAAGGGTGTAGAAAAAAATGTTTCTCGGTGGTTGGATTTCAGGTCCCTGGTTTTTGTGCCATTTTCAAGCCGTTTTAAGTACACAAAAGGATGAAAACTGGTCATTAATGTTACATATTTGTGTGAACTGCTCTCTCACTTTTTTATATTCAACTTAAATTAACTTAAAACAATCAGATGAAGGCGTTTTACTGTATATTAAATTAGAAAAAGTACTTATGGACCCATATTCCATGTTTAAAACAAAATTTTCCATTTTATACTGTTGAAAATACTAATAAAACTGAACACGAGGATCTGTTGAACACTTTTTTTCTTTCATTTTGAAGGGGAAAAGTACGTGTTTTATGTTTCGGTGTTGTCCCTCGAGCGGCCAGCAGGTGGCAGTATTCAACAACGTTATAAGGTCCTGCAGATTTTAGCCAGTCAAGACAATTTAACAATGATAGAATAGATTTATTTAAAGTTCCCGCTTGTACATCTCTCAAATCATTAATGTGTTTTTATTTTTCGTATTAAGGGACAGACTCACGTTCATTCAACCTACATAAGGAAAATAATCGCAAAAGCTGTTACCAGGGAAAGCAGTTATAATGATGTGCAGAAATAAATTCACTGCTTTAAAGTAAAACAATGCAGTTGCATCACAAGCCTTTCTGCTCTAATCTCCTAACGCCTCAGACTCCTAACCCCGGTATAATGAGCACAGCTTCGCCTCTCAGGGGACTGAACATAACTTAAGGTGTCACAGACGAGGTGACATGTTGCTGTTGTGTTTGGACAGATCTCCCTGATGACACATGTCTCTCTCTTATCTTAAGAGACAGACTCCTCATATATAGGGCGGGGGGAAAATGGATTTAAAGATGAACTACATGCTCTGATTAGGGATGATGGACTCATCTTAACTGTTGAGTGCTACATGTCATTTGGAGGACGAGCTCATTGTCCAAACACAACGAGGAAGGAAAGCTTCCCTGTTTTTTTTTGTTTTGTTTTTTTTCTCCACGCGACTGTCAGTCAGCCACTCCGGAGCGGAGGAAGTGGGACAGATGACGATCCCACCGAGACCCGGTGAAATAAAAGCATGAATAATGAAGCTGTCGCGTCGGTGGCGTCTCCGAACCTGCAGGGACTTGGGGAGAAGGTGCAGCCCTGATCAAACAAGTCTCCTGACGAAACGGATGCGCTTGATTATCTCACGGACACAAATGTGGCGCCCTTTTTGCAGGAGCGACTCTAACTAGGTGCCTCCATATTTACTGGCAGCTCTCTCTGCTGTACATGATGGCTGCCCCCTGAGTCCCCCCACCACCACCACCACCACCACCACACCCAACAATCCCCTCCAGTCACCCCACAGTGGGACCCATCCCCACCTGCAGACCCGATCCATCTGTCTGGTTTTCCTGCTTTTAATCTGCATCGGGGATCATGTACAAACAAACGGTGTGCGCTCAGCATCCGTCTGGTGGTTCCAGGTAATCACATAACTGGTCGGGTGTATTCCCAGTCTGCTCCAGATTACTTATGAGCCCGAGGACCTCTAATCATAAATGAGCAGTGAGTCACGGCCCTCGCCTGAGATGGAGAGGGGATCGGCCCCGTTCCATTAGCTGTTTAAATTGTTTCTGTGACGGGCTGAAAGGCGACAAGTGGCTGCAGGTCAGCGGGTGTCCCCCGCCTCATTTCCTGCCCCGCGGTTTGTCGAGTCCAGAAGAATGATGTGGTGAGTGACACAGAACCACCTTCCTCTCCCGCTCTTCATCTCCCTCCTCTGGGATAATCCAGCGTGATGAGCTCTGCTCTCTCCACGCTGCCTCTCTGGCCCTGTATTGAAGTGAGTGAGTGTGTGTGTGTGTGTTGGGGGGGGGATCAGCAGTGAGGCGCTTGTCTACACCCTGTCAAGCACAGCCTGGTTGAGCGGTTTTATACTCCGGATCCTGAGTTTCATGTTTACATATTCTTCACTTTATGGCAAAGATCTCTGCTCTACTTTACTACAATTTGTATGTATTTCTAATTAAATTGGGGAGGAAGGATGCACATATCACTTTCTCAGCTAGTAAATGTCTCAATGCCTTTTATTTACTTTAGTACAGAAGTTTTGGGTGCTTGTGCAGCACATCAAATTTTACATCAAATCTAAAATCCTTTTATAATTTTATGCTACTCTTATTGGGTTAAGGCTGCTGTCGTTGAATGTGGTGATTCTTGGGTAAATGAACTCTCCCCTCCTCACTTTCGGTGCAACCGAATGCGACCCTGGCCCGGTTGACCTCTGACCCGCAGCCGAAACGGGAGAGGAGGAGCGAAGCCTGACGCGGAAGCCGTCTCCCGATCGCTGGGCGCCGATCGGCCGACGGAAAAAGCAAACGGAACGCCACCGCCACTCGTCCCAAACGCGAACAACAACGGTTTTGACTGAAAGCATCCGAGCGGCGCGGGCCGGGTAGGCGACGCGAGAACCCGACCGAGCGGGGAAAGCTCCGGGGGCCTTTAGGTAACTGACAGCGCTGGCGTATTTGTGGGGAGCTTACCGCCTGTAGTCGCAGCTGCAGTTACCGTTTTTTTGGGGTTTTTTTTTTTTTTTTGATGATCACACCCCAGAGCTGTGCTCCAGGTGCTAATTATCCCTGATTGTTCCATAAATATCTTATAATAACCCTCTAATCTTCTTTACCCAGTTGCAGCCACAATATTGTTGTATCAGTGCAGCCACAGGCTGTTCAAAGCCCCGGTTGCGTGCTTGCCTGCGCTGGGTGCGACGCGCTCTACAGTCGCACCTGGGCGTTTTGCCGTTGGAGCCGGGAGTCTTCCGTCTGATCCGATGGACGGGGGGGGCGGCGGCGGCGGGGGCGCAGCTCCCCTGATGGAAGCTACAGGCAGCGCGGGGTTTCTCATTAACCTATGATAATGCTCCTGTCAGTCTCCACTCGTCCTCCACTTCTTCTTCTTCTACCCCCTGCGCCCCTGCTCCTCTCCCTCTCTGACTCACCCGCTTCTGCGCGCAAACCCTCCGCGGCTTCTCCCACGTCTCCCTGATGCACGTTGCGATGTCATCTACCTCGTATTAGTTCAATATAAAGTGCATTGTCGCAGTACTGGATGGTAACTCAAGTACGTTTTTTGGAGTATCTCTACTTTAGTATTTGTTGTTTCGGGAACTTAGAGCTCGCTCCACTTTAAAACAACCACTGTACCTTTTACTCTTCTATATTTATAGGAGTCTTGCTGTTGCTCGTTTCTAAGCCTACGCTCAGCAAAGCTTGTAGTCAGCTGTTGGTGCTTTTCTTTTCTAAAAGGCCATTGGCCCCACGCTGGGCTCCTCACAGTAGGGAACCAATCACAGCTGTGAAGAAAAGTAAAGGCTCATTTATGAAATGGTAGTGTTTATTACCTTCATCCAAAGTGACGGTGGTAAACATACTTCGGAGGGGAATCCGTAACGCCCGCGTGGCCAAGCTGGGTTAAGCCAGAGCGTCGCTGAGATTCTGATCGGCGCTCCTGCAAAATGGATTGAAGAGACGGTTTGTGGAGAGGATGTCTGACCCAGAGCTGCTGCGGCGCTTTTTCATCCAAAATTAAAGAAAAAAAAAGTCCTGGACTGCCGATGAGGAGGTCCTCACACCAGGTAACAAATCATCGATCATTAACATCCGTCACGTCCTCATTTCCGCTTTTTATCTAAAGTGAATCAATCAATCTACTCAAGCTAAATCAATCTAATCTAATCTAATAACTAAGCACGAGGCTATCAAGAGGGTAAAAGGCGGACGAGCAATGGTTTCTGAAAACTGGTACGCGTGTACGGCCTGATGGTGAAAACGATTTGCTTGCTTTAGGTCCGTTTCATCGAGGCGCCCCTCCCCGACCGCGGTGAGCCGCTCTGCAGCAGGACTGCTCCAACGTGAAGCACGCACTCGCCCAGGAAACAACAGCTTGATGCATAGCTGCCACGTACAGCTGGAGGTATGGGTATTTTCACACCCCACCCAGCCGCAACCAGCCTGTCACTCATGATGAACTACCCCCCCCCCCCCATCAGCCTCTGTTGTCTGGGGAAGGCTTCAGAAAGCAGCTTCTGCTGCAGTTGAATCCGGACCTCTGCAGGTTTGAACAGCGTGGCCAGGCCTGCTGTGTGAGGTTCTACGCTGTTTGGCAGCGCCTTCAATTATCAGTCGTTTCCTCTTCTATGCCAGGCGGTTGCTGTCAACACACACACTCACGCACCTGACACACACACACACACCTGCTGTGTGTGAATACTGAGTGAATGTACATCATCTTTTAGGGATTTCCATCACTTTCCACAGACATGCGCCGATGCGGGGCGGACGTTGTGTGTGATTGTTGAAGCGATTATTAAAGTGAGTTTGTGGCTGGGTGGTTCAAAAGGACGATGAGTTCTTGAGCGCGAGGTTGTAGGTTGTCCGCGGTTATCGACTGAGCAGTAAAAGGGCAACTCCCCCATAGCGATTATGCGGCGAGGAAAAAAAAACATCCCTCCTGGGGGTGTTTAAAGAAAAAAAAATGAAATAGTTGCCCTTACTGTTTTTAATTGCATTTTATGCTGAACCTATAAACGTTTTGTAGCAGAAGGGTTTTACATGTTCCGTAAAAGAACTAGAAAACAATCTATTGTCACTGAGTGTATGTACACAAACTCTCCACTAAAACCATTAAATGTTTTATTTCTCTATTCTAGCATGTATAAACTTCCAATAAGCTTTAACTGTTTCACAGCAGAATAAGTAGCCTGTTTTTCTCAGATTTAAAGCAACCCCAAAATATGGACACTGTAAAGTACTTTTACTTTAAATTCCACTGTTCAGATTCTCTGGCTTTCTGTTTTATCAATTTGAATGAAAAGACTTGTGATTTTCGGAGAAGTTCATGAATTCCCATATAAATAAATGCAGTTTAATTCACCGAAGAAACAGACTGGGCCAAACTGGGCTAATTTTTCAAAGGTTGATAATGAAAACATAATCGCCCGTGATGGACAGCAGCTCTCAGCATCCAAACGTCTTCTGATAAGTCGTTTCCTGCTCACCAGCTCCTTCATCAGATATCCCCTTTAATCCCTCCAGCCTCTCCGAAGCCAGCGTGTGATTTATTTTTCCTATCTGTATGTTCGGTGCCCCCCCCCTCTCTCCAGAGCAGGCAGGACCATGGCGACGCCGCCTCTGGCTAACTGGAGTGGGCAGACTTGAGCGATGAATAGCAAATGCGTGCGGACCTGAAGTTGTCAGGACTGGGGGAGGCTGGACATCAGAAGGCGTGAAGAGCGGGGAGTGCATTAATGCTGTTTATGTTTGGGGTTTGGGGAGAGTCGAGCTTCAGTAGCTCCCATTAGTCACTCTGTCAGATGTTGGAGAGACGGACGACATGTCGCTGCTCCCATGGTGGCTGCTGGTGCCAAATAGACTTTGGAATTCTGATGCACCACTTTTGGCAGCGCTTGATCGTGATTAAAGACGATGCTGGGAGTGTCCCTGGCCTGACTCCTCTCTTTCAGATCTCTTATTTTTCATCCTACGCCAAGCGAGCCTGCGCGAGGACAATCGAATATTTCTCCTCTGAAGTCTCCTGATAACTACCGCGTGTGCGGCGGACGCGGCCAAAACACACCTGCTGATTGGCTCTGACCCTCCCCCGTCGATCGGCCAGTTCCTGTTGATTCCGCGGTCAGGTGACGCACGCGACATCCCCTTGTCTCCCGGAGCGCGTCCTCAACTTTTGACCCTCTGGATTTAAAAAGGAAACTCTCTGCCGCCCTCTTTATGTTCAGACTTCAACACAGATCCCAACATTTGCAATAAATCACAAGACCGCCATTAATTAGAGTCTCTAAACAGCCAAAGCAGAGAAGCCACAGAATCTCAGTAGGATCAAACTCCGTTTTATCTTTTTTGAGCCATTAAAGAAAGAATAAGATCCTTTTTTTTTTTTCCCTTTTGCGATGATAAAATAATAAAGATCTGAGAGCGATCTGATGACTTATAACTCTAGGAAAGAAAATGTAATTCAGCGACTAGATGAGGGTAACAGTTTGAGAGGAGCAAAAATAAAGATCAAAAAGACTAATAAGTGCTTCTGATTTGACCCATACCGAATGTAATCTGCTGCGATAAAGATGCTTCCGTATTCAGTCAAGAGACAAACTACAAACCTACAAACATTTATAAAGCCATCTGAGAAGTGAACCGATCCTCTCCAACTGGCCCTTAATGAAAGGGAATCGTGTTACTGTGCAGATGACAGACAACAGGCCCCCGCTGAGCTCAGATTCGAGCCCCCTGACATGGAAACCTGCGGCTTTTCAAACGTTACGACCGAGCGTCGGAGCAAAAGACCTTCGCGAGATGAAAAGAGAGAAGAGGGGGGAAAAATAATGGCAAATTTATGCAATGATTTAATCAAACTGAGAGGAAGGACTCGGGGAGCTGAGCGGATGGCCTTCAGTGAAATATTCCTCAGATGCTGATTAGGAAGCCCTGTTAATGAGATTCGCTGACAGTCTGAAGCGGAGAACAGAACGCCCCCCTGCTGTGGCTGTCTGCGTCGCCCCTCTTTGTCCATCCTCTTTCTCTCTCTCTCTCTCTCTCTCTCTCTCTCTCTCTCTCTCTCTCTCTCTCTCTCTCTCTCCCCTCTTTCCCCTCAGATTTTCCGCTTTCTTTCCCGTGTTTTTCCTCCCTCGCAGCCGGTCCCTTCACAGAGGGAGGGGGTGTTTACGCTGGACCGCAGCAGCAGGAGGCCAGGCCTCTTACGCCCATCTCTGAGGTCCCCACAGAGCAGCAGCCAGTTGTCTCTGATGCGCACACACACACACACACACACACACTTTTGGGGTTTGGGCATGGGTGATGGAGGGGGGGGGGGGATGGCATGGATATATTAAAACAGTAATGACTCCACTGTTGGTTTCTTCACCTTTAAACGGCGTGTCAGCCTCTCACGTGACGTCGTCCCGCCGCGCCCGCCGCGCCCGCCGGGAGACGCGTCTCCAGGGCGCGCGCGAGTGCGCACGTGTCTGTTTACCCGCCAAATCCCGGAGGATCTGAGCACGGCGCAAAGCCGCAGCGAAAGCAGGAGCCCAGATGTTTCAGCTCAGAGAGCTTAAGGATGAGTTCATGGTGAGAACATCTGAGGCTTTCAGTCTCGTTGACCAGAGAAAGAAACTTTTTAATCCGGGCAGTTTTGAAGACACGCGCGCGCGCATTCTTCTCGTTCGAGGCGAGCTTTCATATGGAAACCCGATATATGTGGCTGGCAGTATAGGCTCCTATAGCCGAGCTGAACTCTTTACCTGTGAGGTAAACGTGAACGCGCCGCGCTCCCCTTAGCCGCGGAGAATCAGAACAAACAAACCGAAACTGTGAGATGGCCACAGTCACTATTAAATATTGCATATCCAACAGCATGTTTATATGTGTATTCACAAACATGTGGAATATTTATGAGATCTATGAAATGAGTTTGTGTATATACACATGTATATGAGGTTAATTCTGCTACATGTTTATCATCGAAGGCTCTTTACAGTTGGAGATGTGTGATACACACACGAGACGTTTGTCCCAATACAAATTTGATGCATATGAATACTTAAGTGTTCCATCGTGTTTTGAGCATCACTCTATAAATACATTTGGCTGTAACGTTTGCATTAGACACTGTTTTGGCTCTTTTGTTTTCATGTAATGCATGAAATCCTCATGTATGTGCAAACATTTCCCAGATCCAGATGTGTGCTCCTGCGTGTGAGTGTCAGGGGCGACAGAGGGGTCCGTAAGGAAACGGAGACCGTGGATGTGGACAGCAGGAAGGGGGGGGGGTCGTTTTCAGCAGACATGGTTCTCTGTGTTGCGATCCTGTTTCAGTTTAAAAAAAAAAGAAAAGAAAGTCACGGTGGTGTTAACCACCCCCCCTCCACCCTGCCCCACACACACACACACACACACACACACCCCCAGGCCACACACTCCCTGGGCGGCTGCGGCCTTGGTGTCGTGACAAAAACATAGGGGTC
The DNA here is from genome assembly GCA_911728415.1 of Lagocephalus sceleratus. Classification (NCBI taxonomy): domain Eukaryota; kingdom Metazoa; phylum Chordata; class Actinopteri; order Tetraodontiformes; family Tetraodontidae; genus Lagocephalus; species Lagocephalus sceleratus. The sequence continues at coordinate 7,038,279 of CAJVRN010000116.1, forward strand.
AGCAGGGGTCGGGCTGAGGGAAGGGTCCCGGGGCCGCAGCCGACTTCCCCACAGCTGCGGAGAAACAAAGGGAAGAACCACAAACAAGCACGAAAGGGGAGGGGGTCGGGGGGGGGGGGTCAGCTCCCCCCAGGACTGATCCCATGATGGCCCGTTAATGACCGCAGTATTTCATCTTCGTGGGACACTTTCTGACCTTCAGCCCAACCGCGTCCCTCAAGCTCCAACGACCTTCGGTCCGTGGAAAGCTCTGAGACCCTCATAGGTCCACACCCCCCCACTGTTGCATTAGAACATCCTGGCTGACATTTACGGAGAAAAACGCTGGAGCGCGACGCCGAGCGCCAGCTGGACGGGACCGCCGCGGCCATGAACTCACCCCCGTCCTTCACCGTCCTAACCGGCCAATCGCGTCCCCTTCCCGCCAAGGTCCGACCAATCGCCGCGCGGCTGGACGCGAGGGTCACATGAGCCTGTTTATTGGGCCGCACCAGACGGAAAGGCGGGCGGGGCGGGGGTCTTTTATGGGTTATAGGGGATAGCGTGCCCCCATCTCAAGGCCGTTAAGGGTCTCCGCAGCCTGGAGGTGGGACAGGCTGCACCTGGCCTGCACCCCCCCCCCCCAGCTCCTCTCCTGGTCTTTTTCAGCCTCGTTGCGAACCGATTCCGTTTGTTTTAACCAACAGCAGCAGTGTCCCCCCCCCCCCAACCCCCACCGCCGTCTCCGGTGTCGGGCCTTTTTTTACGACGAGGCCGCGGGATGTAAAGACCCGCGTCGCCGTGAGGAACCGGAGGGGGCATTTTAAACGCAGCTGCGACAAAATAAAAGAAAGAAAATCAGAAATCAGGTGGCTGTTGCACCAGCGAGAAAGCGAGCTGGTGGATCCACCCACCCAGAGAGCCGCAGCGTCTCTGCCAGCAAGAGGGAATTTTTTCACCCGGCTGCTTTTGTCACTTTGATTCATGCGGAGCTCGCTGCCGTGTGATCTGGTGCCAGTCCCGCCGCTACACTCTGCTCCCCTCGCCGTTATTACCTCGACGCCTTAAATCAGCCAGAAGAGCGCTCAGAAAGGGGGGGCGCGAAGGAAATATCATCAAAGTTTGCTTGTTTTTTGTTTTTTTACTTCATCACTAAAAGGAGGGGGGGGGGGGTTGTATCCTTCAGCCTGCAGCCAGTTGAAAGTAATCAGATCATAAATAATTATGATGAGAGGCGCGTAAAAGTAGATTAGTTTCATTCCTATAGGTTTAAAGTCTGTAAGTAGCTTTCGTGTTGCGATTTCATTAGAACTTGAGGCACAAAGGAGATCACACGGGGACGACGTTCTCAGCCGTTCACAGGCCCATGTGACCTACATCCGTCCCCCCCCCCCCTTGATTTGAATTTTTTCGGGCGCAAGTTCCCGTTTGTAGATCCGAATTGTGTCGGCTGTGTGATCCCGGATCAAATATACATCTGACAGCGCCGCTGCGCGGAAAGAGAAAAGCCTGCTTCGGCGCTGGCGTTGTTGTTTTTTTTTTTTCCCCCTGCCGCCGCTGCGATAAGCGACGTGCCCCTGAAGGTGTTTGGCGTCGCGCTCGCAGCTCCGACGCGACGTACGGATCCGCCGGCACGACTGTGAACCGTCAAAACCGATCGTTAACCGCTCCGGCTCGGATCCGAACGAACAAACGCGGCCCTAAAGTCGTCGGGTCGGGTCTAACCGACTGAATCCGCCCCCCCGGTTTCGGATACCGTTGAGCCAGGAGGTTCAGTCTCCGCCACCTGGGCTGCATTACGAAGTCGATTTTAAATAGCGTGCGCCGTTCAAACAATCCCCGGCTTCCTCCGCCAAGTGTCTGCCTCATCTTTTCTGCTGTCTCTCATTTGCCTCGCTGCACCCCGGACATCTATCTCATGTGGTTGCCGGGACTCTGGATTACAGAGTGAAAGTGACAGGGCGGGAACGGCGACCGTCCCCCGAGGGACGAGGCGTCCTTCTGCCTCAGGAGCCAGCGACGGTCCTCCGGTCCCGAATGAGAGCCCGTGCTGAAAATCAACGCGTCGGAGGCCGAGGCTCGACGGCGAAAGAGCCCCTATAGGGATCTTCTGTGGGGGTCGTCTGAACATAAAGCATAAAGTCAATTAGACAGAAGAGCGCGCTCACAACAGGTGTCGGAGCGGCGGAGCCGAGGGCGCTGCCAAAACGTCTGTGGCGAGGAGATAAAATATGGCAGAGGCCAGAGCCATCGGGTGTCGCTGTAAATCACTCACGGGCGAACTCCGCCGGCCCGTCTGCTGCGTAAATGCGGACGCGCTGTTAAGCCGCAGAGGGTCTGCCTCGTGATTGCAGAGAGAGGAGCGATGGGCCTCCTCGGTTAATGGGGAGCGCCAACGACAGAGGGAGCCTGTGTTCGTCAGGCTCATCTGGCTTAGATTAGAGCGCCTGCCCTCCACTGTCACAGCGAGAGGAGATAGGAGCATTAAGATATGAGCGAAGGGGCATAGGGGGAGAGAAGAGGCAGAGGGAAGGAGGGGGGGGAGAGAAACAATAATAAAGTCAGAAAGCGTGAGAGGTGGTGGTGGTGGGGGGGTTTGGAGAGGGTTTTAGGATTTGTGACGAGCTCTGGCTCTGTCACTCTGCGAGCTTAGCACAAGTCACACACATAAGCCCTTTAGATAGGCCTCGTGTGACAATGGAGGAGGGAAGAAAGCTCCGAAGACAAGGGCGCCAATGAAGAGAGTCGGGGATCTGGGGAACGGAGCCGCTTCCCCCGCCTGGAGCGGAACAACTTCCGCCCTCCTCGCCCCGTCAAACGCGCTTCCGCGTGTTCGAGGAGCGTGCAGGGACGAGGTGGGAAAGGTCGCAGCTCTCCCCTCTGACGCGTTCTCTCTCTCTCTCTCTCTCTCTCTCTCTCTCTCTCTCTCTCTCTCTCTCTCTCTCTCTCTCTCTCTCCTCTGTCGTGTTTGATCGCTTTCACCGTTTCGCGGATTACTGTCTCTTTGTTCCCCAACAGGTATTCTTCCAGGCTTGACTCCTAAATGTGTGTTTACCTGGGTGAATCAGTGTGTGAGAAGGCTGCAGGGCTGGGGGTCCTCCCAGTCTGTCCCAGCATGTCGCCCAGACAGACTTTCTAGGCCGCGCCTAATTGACGACCCGTATAAATAACAATGAGTGGCATGTGTGTGTGTTTATTTATGGCTGTGTGTGTGTGTGTGTGTGTGCGTGCGGGAGGTGCATGTGCGTGTGTTCCTGTCCTGGATACTGCTGTCCTGAGGCACAGCTGAGACCACCATCCAGAAATCCCACCCTTTGATTCCTCACCCTCCTCTTCCTCAGCCTGGGGTTCTTGCCATTTTGGAGAATGTGTGCCTGTGTGCTGTGTGTGTGTGTGTGTGTGTGTGTGTGTGTGTGTGTGTGTGTGTGCCTGTGTGCCTGTGTGCGTGTGTGTGTTTTCTTGCTACATACTGAGTACCGAACCCTGCATTTTACTATCAAAGTGAGGACATCTGCTAACAAATTCAAAGGACTGTTTGAGGGTCAAAGCCTGGTTTAAGGTTGAGGTTAGAACCGGGTTTAGTTCAGGTTTAGTTCAGGTTTAGTTCAGGTTTAATTCAGGTTTAGGGTGAAGGTTAGAGTCAGAGTCAAGGTCAGTGGGTTGGGATGGTTTGGGTGAGGGGCTGGCTAATACATTATGTCTATGGAGGTCCTCACAAAGATAGAAGGACAAGGATGTGTGTGTGTGTGTGTGTGTGTGTGTGTGCGTGTGTGTGTGTGTGTGTGTGCGTGTGTGTTTGTCGCTGCAGGCTGGACAGTCTTTCCCTTGTTGAATTTGTATCTACACGGAATCTCTCTGAGAGGAGGGGGAGAAGTGTGTGTGCGCGTGTGCGCGCGCGTGTGTGTGTGTGTGTAGGGGGGTTGGGGGGTGGTCACAGTCAAAACAAGTAACATCAGGCCGAGAGCGCCTCACACGCGTGTTTTCAAGGAGGTTTCTTGGGGGGAATACGAAAACATTTTCATGCCCGCACAAGCTGGTCCTCCATCTCCCGCCAGGTGGACAACGGCAGCCGGAGAGTCATGTGACCTCACGACGCCGTCCCTCCCCCTAAAAGAGGGGACTGCTGTAGATATTAGGCTGCAGCCCGGAATTATGACGGTTCAGGGCCCCAAACCACTGGCCACAAACCGCTACAGATCCGTGGGCGGGGCCACCAAAACCTGAACGTGTGGCCAGAGCGGAGCGTGGGCTGCGGCGGCCCTTATTTGTTGAGCAGATAATGGCGAACTTGAACTAACAGCGTCTTGATGGATGGCTGCATTTACCTGCTGATTTTCCGGGCTCTGTGTTATCCGTCATTCTTCGCGCTGTCTCGTGTGTTGTTTATTGATCATAATTTGCTGAACGCTGCTGTTTTTTATGAAAAAAATAAACACAAATAAACCTCGCCCGGGGAAAATAAATCAAACAGATGCAGCACAAACAGGCCATTAATCACACTATTCCTTAAGCTGAAGCAAAAGGCTCACGCACAACTGTATTTACTGTACTTTCCCTTTCCTTCTTCCTTTTTTTCTTATAGCCTTTTGCCTTTTAGCCTGTGATGCAGATTAACGCCGCGTCTTTGGTGAAAATGCCGGGCGGCCCAGTGATCCTGATCGTGCACATGCGCAAGAGTGTGAAAGCGAAAGCTGAGCCGCCCCCTCTGAGGTGAGCCGCCTGATCCCTCTCAGGGAAATTCGTTCTTCTGTTTTTTAATCGCCCAGCATACCCCCCCCAGACGTCTGCCTTCGCTCCATGTTAGCTGGACCGTGTGCACCAACGGCAAAAACTTCACTCCAGGCGCCCCAGAGCTCCGGGGAAGAGAAAAGGTGAGATGGAAACGATGAGCGGGAGGGGGTCAAATGGCGTGTGAATGTCAGGTGTATAAGCCCTTTACATTTCGTGTAGCGGCAGCAGGGCGTCCCATTTCCTGTTGTTTTCCTTTTGAACTTCCTCCCTGTGACTCTGCACCTTTAAACGCTCAAAGGATTCTGTCTCTTGCTGTTTCCTAACAATCCCGAAAGGGCCCGGAGGCTCGCTGAATCGTCCGAGGCCACGTTTTCCCGCTCGACACCGAGCGCCGCGCTCGCCGTCGGCGTGGACGCCGAGCGCTCCCGACGGCGTCCCCGCTCCGAGGACGGGGTTTGCCGCTCGAGTCTGAGCGGACCGCCGGGGCCGGAGTCTCGGCGCGCCGGCTGAACTGGTGGTTGTCATGGCGACCGAGCCATCCTGGCATTTGGAGTGCATCTCCTATAAGAGCATTGTGCATCTATTCCTGCTGCCTCTTTAGTATTAATGGGCATGAATATTTATCTGCTCGGAGGATATTACCTCTGGGCGGAGGCGACGGCGGCCTGCGGCGCGCTGGGACGCGAGTTGATCAAGTGGTCCGTGCGTCACTGGCGGAGACACAAGTGCGCCTCTCAGCACCCCTGATTCTCATCATCCGCGTCTGAATCAGTCCTGTGTTACCCCTCCTGACACAAGGGGACGGAAAATAGCTGCAGAATTTACGCGAGGGTAGGAATTGAGTTAAGCATTACAATACTGTTACTTTAACGGATCAGAACTTATTCATACCAGGTTGCATCGGGCTCTCAGCTTGTTGATTTAAGAAGCAACAAACCGTTTCATTTACGAGTGAGTCGTGTGGAAATCTCTCCTTCCTGAATTTATGAGACTGAGAAAGTTTCAAAGGCATTAATTTACGGAATATGATGTGATGCCAGCTTCATTATGCGTAAAAGCATCAAACGAGAGAACAAAGAGCCGGAGATTTTACGTTTTCTTTCCATTTTTCTTGTTTTAGTTCATACGATAATCATACAGTAGCAATCTCAACCACCCTCGACTGAGAATAACTGCTCTAACCAAGCGGACGTAACCTAAAAGTGTGTGTAATCTGGTACTTATTCACACCTTTCTGACCTTGCAGGAGTGTAAAGTGGGAGGCAGAGAACAGGCAAACTAATGCAGCTTATATTAAATAAATCCGTTCTGACTCGGATTCCTCTGCGTTCTCCTGGTTACAAGGTCACTCTGTTTTTTTCCACCGTGGTGTTTGAGATCTCTAATGATTTCTGGGCCGCACGTGTTCCGTGCGCGCTCTCTCCAGCTTTGTTCTCCAACACTCACGTCCTCTTTTGTCTCCGTTCTTTCTCTTCAGATCTCTCTCAGATCTAACATTATTCCTGGTGAAATTGTCGGAAAAAAGGCTCCTCCCCGCAGGGCTTTCTGCAGCGGGCTCGGCTTTATAGCAGATTAAATCATAAGTATCCAGAGAGGGAATGAAGAAAAGTCATCCTTCCTATTGTATTTCATTTGCATGCTTCTCTCATCTTTCCTCCCAGTCTTGTGGCTAACGTGAGCCCCCTCCCACAGCTATCTCGCCATTTTGCCGCTCTGTGATGACTAATTTTAATGGCTTTGGTAATCTGTCAAACAGCTATTAAAAAGGTTCAGGGAAGGAGGTTAACATGGCCCGAGCTCCTCTTTATCACCTTTTCACTCTGGAGAAACGTGTTTTTCCTCCTAATTTAAAAGCATCGGGTTAAAAACAAGGAGCCTCGGAAGAATCCTGATCGTTGCCGAGTAACCGAGCTTGGAAATTGTTCTACTTCTTCTAATCAAACCCCAAAACCCCAGAGGTGCCCCGTCATCCGATTCTCACCCTCTTAACACGGGCAAAGTTACTTTTAGGTACTGTGATTAACATCTGGAGCGAAAGCCGGTCGAGGTGAAGCAGGGTTTCGGCATCAAACGGCCCAGGTGACCAGTTCCTTTAACAGGAGGCAACCCTGAGCAGAACCAGGCCCACCTGGGGCGGGGGGGGGGCGAGACTGCAAACAAATCGCTCGCAGATACATTAAATTTGACCTGCTTTGAGGTGGACCTGACCGAAATCAAGTGTCAAGTCATTTATTGCAGCAGAAAAAGAGAAAGGAGAGAGAAAAAAAAAGGCTTTCATTATTTAAACTACCCCCCCCCCGCCGGCGAAGAACATCTGTATCGTCAGCAGTGATTAAAAATGCGATTTCCTCCAGGAGAAAGGCTTGAACAAAGACAGGAAAGCAGCTGATTTTCAGGGCTCCTGACACGAGGCGAGTGGCTGGAGCAGATTTACAAGTCTTCCTGTGAAGCACAAACAGGCCTCGCTGATGGAGGGGGGCTCGGTGTTTTGTGTGTGCAGCATTCCCTGGAACCGCAGCTCATGTGAGAATTCCACGCGTCTGAGACTTTCCCAGCGATATCATGCAGACGACGCAAATTGAACATTCATCCTGTGGCAATATCAATAATGCAAAAGGGACCCTGCTTCCCCCCTTTTTCAAAGAATGTGTACAGATCTAACTGACAAAGGCATCAATCCTCATCCGATGGTCCTGAGCTTATGATTTAAAAATGAGCTTTTAGACGGGACGGCGCGGCGAGATCTTTCCCAGGAATCTGCCCGAGCTTGTCGGCGCGGAGGAAAAACCTGCTGCTTTTCCCCTTCCTGTTTGCTTTTCATCTCTTTCTGCCGTCTCTTTTCATTAAATCCTGCACGCGGCGTGGAGCGGGACAAGTTTGTCATTTAAGCTCAGGGGCCCGACCGGGCCCACTTTGATGCGGCGGCGCTCCTCGCGCCTTGCGCTGCGAGCTCATTAGCCGGACTCTAAATCGCACCCCCCCCCCCCCGCCGGTCTCAAGGTTAGCCGCCCGCCGTCGCACCGACCTCCGCTGGTGCAGAAATAATTGCGCGGCTGCTCCTCGGCTTCTCGCCGCGGACCGTTTGAATGGATTTCCCAGCTGACCACGTCCTCCGACGCCCAAGCTGTGATCAGCTGGAGATGACGTCGCACCTCGTTACACCGGTGGACAAACCCTGCACTTCTTTCCAATTACTCCCTTCTCTGCTGCAGACCTGCTGGGAGCCGCGACCTTTGGAGGCGTAAGACATAATAGCAGCTTATCTTTAGCTTTAATTCAAAATCATGTATTTTTTAGTGCTCATTAAACACACGCAGGTACATCGCAACGCTGATTAAAGACGCCGCCCGGGGTGCAACGTGTGCTGAAGGGGGGTGCAATTTAAAGCGAGCTTGCAACTATTCATATATGTGCGTGTTTTCCCAGCGGAGGCCTTTTAAAGCTGATTAGGCATTGATCAAATATGCCCATATTTTATGTCAGCAGTCATGAAACACGGCGGAGGCCTCGGGACGAGACGTCGGTCCCGACTCTGGCTGCTGCAGAACGGACTGCCGGGCCCGAACGTTTGACGCGCCATTAAGCGCGTCTGCGTGATTGCGAAGGCAACAGGCCTCTGTGTTCACCTGCAGAGCACAGACACCTTCCATCTGCTCGCTTCAGAGTTTAGATTTAGAGCGCCTCTTAAATCTCCCCTCCTGCTGCGGCTGTTTGCTGCTAAGCAAATGCCTTGAACTGGAGATTTTTTTTTTTTTTCTTTTTTTTTTTCTCCACCCACAGCTTTGACAGAAAACTGCTCTGAAAGGACGAGAGTTTAAAAAGCTGCAACATCTACATCAGAAACTCAGAGAGCGACGCTACCGTGGCTGTATATTCATCACTCCTGTCTCGCACATTCCATTAGTAACACTTTAAACACCCGAAAATCATCAAACTGCAATGATTCATATTTGCAGGTTCTTAGCAAAATTAAAAGTGATTCGTATTTATTCTGCACTAGAGGTCCATGACTGGGTCTCTCCATTAAATATTAACCAGCTGAATTATTATATTATTTCAGCTCGCGTTGAGCAGAATTCCTGTTTAATGCAGCACTTTTTTGCTGCGAGCCTGTGCTGTTAACCTTGTGTCAAGAGCACGAGAGGAGACTAGCGAGAGGAGAAAACGAGGCTGCTGTAGGCCACCTACACAAAGTTCTCCAAAGGAAATGAATTGTTCACATTAATTTCTCCTCCAAGATAACAGCCAATGAGCCTTCTCATACATCTGATTAACAGAGAGTCCGAAAGAAATGAAGGAACAAAGGTTGGGTCTCTGCTCTTCCATCTCATTTATTGATTTCCATAGAAACGCCGCAGTTCGCCCGCACATAAAGACAAATTAACATACAGCGCTGTCAGCGAGGAAGCGCCTGATTGGTGTTTAATGGGCTAAAATGTAATTATGCACCTAAGCGCTGGCAAAATGAAGAAGCTTGAGCCAATCTGTTTTCCCCAGGTTTTGTTTACTTCTGCATCTGATGGCATCTGGAGGATTGTGTGTGTGTGTGTGTGGGTGTGTGTGTGTGTGTGTGTTTGGGGGGGGGGGGGTGGGTCTGTTGATTGCGTCTTCATATTGGTTCTGAGAATTGGACAAGTGTTTCTGAGGACCAGACCTGGTTCTGTTATTGGCCACACTATACACACACACATAGACACACACACACAGGTCCCTAGTGGGTGTCCTTGGGCCTGGTAGAGCTCATACAGAACAGACAGTAATGAGAAAAAGGATAACTGTGTTCCATCAACAGCTGAGCCCTGCAGCCCCTGTCTCACTTAAATGTGCACATATAGCTGCTGGCCATGCAGTTGCTAAGGAAGTGTTGGTATCCAAGCAAGAGTTGGCAGGGAAACATCCCCAAAGTTGATTCAAGAGACTGAATGCTGCTGGAGTCGATTTCAAGCTTCATCTATATTTTATTTATGAGCGCTGGTTCGCTGAATGAAGGAGGGGGGGGACTCGGGCATGTGCTCAAAGGTTGCGGCGGCAGGTCCGGAACCAGCTCTGTGAATGTCATTATCAGCTGGAAGGGGGAAAAAAAACACAACATTTCTGGAGCTGCAGAAGTTCTGAAAGCTTCAAATCGGGTCATCCGCAACACCACCCTAGGTGAATCCTGTCGGATGCAGCCGCCGCCTGCCGCCGCCGCCGCCGCCTTTGCCCTCCTGGTTCCTGCTCTCGAGAGCAGACGTCCAGGCTGCGAACACGGGGGGAATGCCCGCGCTTGAAACGGCCATTTCCACGCAGGCAGAGAGTTCACCTAACTCATCGAGTTGTGCTCCTGAACAGATTTGCACGTTGGCAGCGGTCCCAGCTCGCATCCCCCCTGCTAATACGGCCGCGGCCGGGAGCATCATATTGTTCTGAAACGAGCAAACATTTGCGCCTCAAGGAGTTTCTTGAGGGCGACTTTTATCGCGTCTTGCCTTGTTTAAAACATTCATCACCGCCGCGGTTAAATGAGCTCTTCGTCCTTAATCCGTTCTGAGAGTTCGTCGCTTCGGCGCGATGAAGAGGCTCCCCTGGTTCCCGTTGGCCCGCTTTGGTGACCTTTGACCCCGGGGACGCTCAAGAGGCCGAAGCTCCAGAGGGCTCGGTGGTCCTACTGGTGTGTGCTGGAAGGGAGATGTGAGTTTATAACATCAGTCCTTCAAAAAAAAAAAAAAAAAAAAAAAAAGGGTTCTTTGATCTTCCTGCGCTGCAGTTTCCCGACTCAGCTGAACCTCCTGGTTTAAAAGCGATTATTTAGTAAAGGTGCGAGTCAGGAAGATGGTCCGATTAATCGAGCGCCGCTGACAGGACCAAAGGGAAGGAAGGAATCAGAAAAATTTTTTATTCGATTGTCGGTATGGCTACGATTATTTTTTCCTTACTCCCAGCTGCCTGGAGGATGAATGTCCACACACACACACACACACACACACACACACACACACACACACACACACACATCTGGAGGACAAATAGAGCTGCATTTCTGAACTGCCACAATAAACCGTGCTAACCAAGCATGTGACCGGGGGGATGAATTGGAAGCAGCTTCGGCGAATCGTCATTTGTCTTTGTTCGTTTGTTTGTTCCCCGCCGACGAGCGAGCGCGTTAGGCGTAATTAGAGTCTGCGTTGTAAGCAAGTGTCGTCGCCGTTATCGCGGCTGTAATCATCGGCCGGCAGCGGTAGCTGCCTGGAGAGGAGGAGGAGGTGGGGGGTCGGAGACAACGGAGGTGACGCGTCGTGATTTTCTGATCTGTTGAATCTGAGTTCGAACACCAGAGAGGAGGAATCTAGAAAAACTGCCCGAATTCTTTACATTCCCCCCTCTATCTCTCTCTCTCTCTCTCTCTCTCTCTCTCTCTCTCTCTCTCTCTCCCTCCCTCAAGCCCGAATCTGGCTTGAATGATTTACTCTGCGCAGGGCCGCAACGTTTCCAGCCTGAAATCATAATTCAGATTTAAACATCTTTTAGTCCCAGACCAGAAAATGTGTCTGGGCCCGACCGGCGACCACAGGGCTCCGTACTCGCGCTCCACAAGCGACCGCCGAGAGTCCCCAGACAGCAAAAGTGACTCAGATCTGTTTGAATTAAACAGCGACGCCCAGTCAAAGTGCACAAAACGCGTCCACGCGCACGCACACACACACACACACACACACACACACTCACACGCAGCAGATGTATAAGAAATGCATCTGCGACATAAAGGATGTGTGATTCATCGGAGCAGACGGTGTCCCTAACGAAAAGTGGAGGAGCTGCGTGACATAAAAGCAGTACGTGAGCCACGTTGGCTCTTTTTTCAAGGAGAAAGAAAGAGAAGAAGAGGGAGAGGAAGAGGAGGTGATGGAGGGAGGAAGGCAGGAGAGGCTCCCCTGGCCTACTTTCTTCCATTCACCAGCCAGTGCTTCCTCCTGGGAACACTGGAGGTATACGCTACGGCCAGAGTTCAGCCACGCTTGGCCGGTTAGTGCAAGACAGCGAAGAAATAGCTGCGCTTGAGTGGGTGAGGGGGGGGGGGGTCATTCTGCACACTTACTGTACAATACAAGGGGAAAAAAAAAAGGGAACAAGGGTAAAACGCTCCAGTCGCTCGCATCCCTCCAGCCTGCGTCTGTTTCCTGCCTGCAGAGGCGTCTGGGGCTTCCACAAAGATGGAGTCTGCAGGTGGAAGCAGATTGATTCATGCGTCTCAGCGCTCCGTTCCCCTGTTTCCCCTCCCACTCTCCCTCCTTCACTTTTTCCATATATCCCCGGGCCCCTGTCAGCGACCCAGCTGCAGCAGGTAGGCCTCTGCGATTATCACGCCGCACAAAAGCCCCGAGCCCGGCCGCGCTCATTGAACGCACGCAGGAGAAAAGAAATTAGAATGGAAGGCAGGACGCCGCGCCTTAAAGGGGGGTTTCTAAAAGCTTTCTAATTTCCCATCTAATTCGCTAATACTTACACTTTCTTCTTCACACCTCTTCAGAGTTGCCCAATTACTCTTCCAGAGAGCATCGGGGGGGGGGTCGCTTGTTGCTAGGGCACCGACAGGTACGGCGCTCCGATGAAGTTGCTTCCAAATAAAGATAATTCTCCAGCTTCCGGACTGGAGGGAGACTGTCACTCGGACCGCCACGGGCTTGGCCGCGCGACAGACGCAGACGGGCTCACGGAGCCAGATGGAGACGCATGAATTCGCAGACGATCACGAGGGGGGGCGCTCGCTTCGCAGCTAAAATCTTGGAGGGAAGGAACGAGGAAGGTTGGAGGTTGAGTGTCTCATCTGGATAAGCATGTCTGGGGAAAGAAAAGAGGAAGGAGCAAATTGGAGGAGCGTGGATCTGTTTGTGCAGCAGCATGGCTGAACAAGGGGGGGGGTCCCATCTGAACCCTGCCTCCCAGCTTGATCCTCATAACTGAGTCACAGAGAGGGCAGGAAGCCACGAGCGTGCCCCCCCCCTCGCCCCCCCAGGTTCTGGATGATGCCCTGTGACAGATTGAGGCTGAAATGATGCGTTCCAAAGTCTTCACGCTCGCATGTTTATGTGCGTCTCTGTGTCTCAGGGATGATGCATTTATCTGAATAAACACAGCTCTGGGCTGCGAGTCTGTCTTTGATCAGGCAGAAATGAAAGCGCGCCGTTGCTCCGTTGTAGCGATTTCTCCTCCGGTTGGGATCCCAGAACATCAGGATTATTATGGGATCATTAGCAGCGGCAGCTTCAGCAGGTTCTTCAAATCGACATGCTAGTGAAAATAGATATCTGGGGCAGCTCCTGCTGCCCCGCTGCATCTGCGCTTCTCCGACTTCTGGGCCTTTACCCTTGTGTTTGAGATGGAAAGTAACTTTAAAATGACTTTTGCTTATCAACCAAATCACTGTGAGGCTGTGCGACCAACCAGAAAATAATTATGCAAATGGGGAATATTGAAGGCAACCTAAATATGAGCTGTGAAATCAATAAAGCGTCAGATTAAAATAGCAGATAAATGCCAGGCATCACAGAGAAAAGAGCCTTTCGCTCACTAATGACGCCCAAATCTTCCGCATTCTGGCTGTAATAAGAAAAAGCAAAGAAATGGGGAGGAGACAAATGCGCATTATTCCAAACCTGCGCACAGCGTGCAAGTGCAACACGGGGAGCGTTTGCGGTGCTTAGAGAATAGATCCATGAAGTTACACTTTGTCTCTTCCTTTTCACGCAAACACAGACCAAAGCATGATTACATTAGTAGTTCAATATAAAATTACATCTGTGCTGCTGCTGCTGCTGCTGGGGAAATTCCTTATTCCTGTGCCCCCTGTGTATATCTGTGTGTGTGTGTGTGTGTGTGTGTGTGTGTGTGTGTGTGTGACAGCCTGTGAAGCATGTCTGCAGCCTGTTTAACGATAGCATGTGGGAAGAGACTATATGTGCAAAATTGAAGTGCAGGCGTGTGTAAATTGAATTAAATGGGTTTGTGTGTGATAAGAATGTTAATGAAAGGAATGTCCAATATATCCCGCGCGCGCACGTGTGTGTGTGTGTGTGTGTGTGTGCGTGCGAGCGCGGACTCACACGTGGGTGTGTGTTACAACAGTAAATTGGTCCACCATCAGCTCAGACACAGGAGGAGCAAGAACACGACTGCGTTAGACGACACCTAAAACGGGTCTCGAATGATTTTTGGCATCGGCGTGAGGCGGCGGACGCTTCCCTCTGTCACATCTCCTGTCAGGCGCGAGCTTCCGTCTCGTCTACCAGAACCCGGAAAGGAAACTTTCCCTCTCAAATCTTTTCCGGGGGCTTCAACGAGCAGTTCATTTGCTCTGCTCCTTAAACCAGCGACACTTTAGTTCCTCGGTTTAAGCTGGTCCGGAGCGTTCTCCAACACTCCGGAGCTGTGAGCTGTTGGAGCAGCACCGATCGCCGCGTTCGCTGATGAATCGCGGATTAGTGAAGGACAACATATAATGGGTGTAGTGAGCTGTGTCAGGCTGATCCGTGTGAGCGCTCAGGAGGGGCAGGAGGAGGGGGGGCTCCAGTTATTCACCACCTTTTCTTCTCCTCAGTCTGAAAATACCAGAGGAGCCAAAAAGAAAATACCTCACAGCTGTTCTCCAGGCAGCCGAGCCGTTCCGGCGATACTTTCCCCCTCGCGCAGGCGGAGCCGCTGAGACCCGTCTTTCCTCAGCTCTGCCTTGTTTTAAACTCCGCTCGCTGCTTCTCCCCCGGACTTCAAAAAAAAAAAAGCTCTTAAAGTTGGAGAATTCCCGAGGACCAATAAGAGCAGGACGAGGAGAAAAGCACAATGGGGGTTGGAGGTATCACGTATGCCGGTGGGAATGTCAGGGTCACGACCTCTGAGGAGAAGGCAGAGAGATCAGCCTGGGGAACGCTTATCTCGCCCTCCATCTGCAGTAGATTTCGTGACACGAGGAGCAAAGAGGGGTAGAAAAAAATCTTCAGCTCCCCCCCCCCCCCAGCCCAGCACCTCCAGAAACAAAAGCCCTGGTCTTGTTTTCTTGGCTGAAAGATGGGCCCGCGAATAATTAACGAGAGTCAAACAGCAACTATCAGCTGTCTGTCTGAGAGGTGCTGCTTTATCTGCTGCTCTGATCAGAAGCAGATCCGACCTGGATTCCTGCAGCTTTGTGGGGCTTTCCCTTCAAGAAGTACAGTAAAAAAAAAAAAAAAAAAAGAAAAAAGTAAAGAAAAGTAACGTGTCTGTGTGTCTATTTTGGATTCCGAATCCACGGCGGACCGGCCAGGTCAGATTTTTATGAAACTGTAACTTTATTCTTTCTTTTTCCAGGAAGACAATAAAACTTTAGGAAGGAGCAGATCCCGGTGGGGGGGGGTTTCTGCAGACGGGTGACGTTTTCCTCACCGCCGTGCGCGTATGATGCAAATATTCCTGTGACTTCAGCGCCGAAACACCCGGCAACCGAGGGGCAACCGAGCGGGAGTCGGAATCGACCGCGCTTCCGAATGAAAAACTCCGACTTCCAAAAAAACTTCCAAAATAAAAAACAAACTTCCCAAATAAGCTTGACGATGATTTCCATTGCAAAACAAACGCGCGTGAACAAAAGTCCCTGTTATGATAACTGACAACGGTTTCCAAGGGTCCAAACAGCTCAACGCTCCCCCGACATGAGCTGATTGTGGTTATTAAACATTTCCCTCTGGTGTTCTTTACATGTGGAGTGGTTTGTCGGGGCTTGTTGCCGAATGGCAGGGTGAAAAGGCTAATTTCCTCTCACCCAGTTTGTGCCAACTCTTCCCAACAAACACGTGAGTGACAATGGAGACCGGAGGCGGGGATGTCGGAGGACAGTCTCCGCCCTCCGGAGCGAAGCAGGCTGCTGGATGAAGCGCCCCGCTCCCAGCCGCTCCACAAAACTGTTCCCGCGCCAGTCTTCCCAGCACAACGGGCTTGCACCGAACTGGGAGCGCTGGTCTCCGGTGGATCTTACGAGCTGAAAGTGCCGAGGTCGCCTCCCGCTGACTGACAGCTTTTCCAACATTTGCCAGCCGGCGGTCGCGGGTTTCTCAGGTCGGCTGTTTGGTTCCATCTTTCTCGGGATCCATCACGGCGCGGCTCAGCCAAAGGTTCCGGCACCGGTCTGCGCTTTGAGGTATGAAATGCATCCTCGCTTTTGCAGTAGGGCGTCTAACTTAGATGCCAAAAGCGAAACGATCGTGTTTTGTTTTGTTTTTTTGTTTTGTCTTGTTTTTATTTAAACATCTCGCTTGTTTTTTGCGGGGCTCCTCTCTCGGTCGGTGTTGTGCGCACTGCGCGATTTCATCTTGGTTTTGTTTCCTAAAGTTAAAAATCGTCTCAGGATGACGGAAAGGATCAACCCGGCGGAAAAATGGCTTAGTGAGTCGCGATGCATAAAAGTCAATGCTGATGAATCCCCTTTAACGCTCCGATCAGCAAGACATTAGTGGTCTTTGAGAACTTTGACATCAGGGAAAATTCATGTCAGTCCCCAACCTGGCATCCTTCCCACGGGGGTGCAGCTCTGACCCCGGGAGGAGGCTGTCTGCAGGGGGTGGGGGGTGTCACAGGATGATGGGCTACCTTTGCTGTAGGGCTTCAGTTCACTGTCAGTTTGCATTAATCACAGCTCTGCATCATCCCAGACCTCCTCATCCGTGTCACTCTTGTCTGATCCTGCTGGAACAAACACACATGACTCGTCCAGACGTCCACCACCACCACCAAAAAAAAAAAAAAAAAAAGAGTTGCATTTAATACAAAACTGACTGATGGCTTCTGTTTTCACACATGGGCGAATTCAGATGGAAAAGTTTCGACTCGCTCAAAGTTTGTTTGGTTGCAGTAAACAGCTGGAAATCCGGTTGTAATCATTTCACGCCCTGCGGGGAGACGGTCTCCATGGGACCCATTAACACGCGCCGGTGTCCAGGTGAGTGTCGGATTCGGGGCTGTTTTGCCTCCAGTCAAACTCATAACCAGTTGCTCCAGCTGTTCGTCTCCCCGAGGCCGACGCAGAGCGTCGGAAAGCCTGAGAAAGTAATGATAAATCTGAGCAGTTTAGACAAAGCCTGACAAATTATCCTGATGGGATTAATGAGCTGGGCGACGCCGCCGCTCTGTTTTCTAAATATTGGTCAAATTACTCCGCCTCCGCACTTTTATCCCTCCCAACAGAAATCCTCGGGAGCTAACGGCGTGGAGGCACACAAACTGGAGACAGAGGCGTGTTTGTTCACATCATGGGTGAACATTGGCCGTCTATAAAAGAAAAAAAAAAAAGAGAGAGGAGAGGAGAAAGTGGTGTCGAGGCTCCTGGAGGAGCTGCCGACGCGGCTGACTAAACTCTCTCTGCTCGCGGCCTTTATCTCTCGGCTCACGTGATGGTTGACAAGCGGCGGCCGCGCGGGCAGCCGTGTCTGCGGGGCGAAGTTCGGACGCTCACAACGCCAGGTCTGCCACCCCGCCGCACGGTTTGCACAGCGAGTAAAGCTCGGCTGCAACAATGCCAAGGAGTGCAATTAGGAGGGCGAGGGTTTGAATACCCCCCCCCCAGCTGGCATTTATTCCGCCTCCAGACACGGAACACCTGGTGTGAGACCGGCTAATGGTGATCAGTGCTCTCATTTTAATAGTGCCTCTGATAATGTGTTGCTCTCTTAATCACAAATTCAGAGTCTGCGATGAGATGAACGGCGGCAGCCAATGAGAAAGGGATACAGAGCCTGTGTGTGTGTCTGTGTGTGTGTGTCCGTGCGTGTGTGTGTGCGCGGCAGCCAGCCGCTCGGTCCTTGGCAGGGACTGAAATGCGAGGCTTTCAGTGTATCGCAGCCCCTGCTGAGAGGAGCGGGGTGACTGACTTGAAGCCGCCCGGCCTGGCAGAGCGCTGCTCATTAAAGCCTTGAAATGAATGTATCTGCAGTTCCACATGGTTGAACGCCTCTGATTTCTGCCCCCCACCACCACCACCACCACCACCACCACCACCACCACCCCACACACTGAGGCTTCCGTGCTGACCGATGCGCCTGCAAACCCGCCCCCTCCTTCTTCTACAAAAAAAAAAAAAACGCCTGCGTGTGACGTCCGGCCCCCGCCTGAGCGCGGCCTCCCTTCCACCCCCCCCCACCCCCCGTCTCTCTCATTCTGTATTAGTTTACCCATTATTCTTCCATCCTCCCATCGCTTCATCTCCCCCATTCCTCTCCCCTCCAGCCTCCCTGTTTCAGCCCGTAAAGCACATCTGTATCGATGGGTTCAGAGCAGAGGGGAGCGGAGGCAGGGTCATCAGTCTGCGCTTGCTTTTCTCCGTATCAACCCCGCTACAACCACAGCGGTCCGCAGAGAGCCTGGAACTAAATGGAGTATCTATTGGCTCAATGAGAAAATTGCTTCCCCCCCCCGACTGCCAGAGGACCCTTCATTTGATGCGGGGGACCCGGACCGTAATGGGTTTAGCGTCTTTGTTGTCCAGAGACACGAGAAAATAAAATTTGCAGCCAGAAATAATTTACTCCCCACAAAGGTGTATTTTTTCATCAGCTCTTTGAGAGCCATGAATGCGCGCTTTGTGATGACCCGCTGCGTTTCTTGTGGTAGGACGCCGGAGGCCGCTTCTAGCTTGAGGTCGGAGCCTATCAAAACTTTGCTGTCATCAAAGCCTCGCTGGTGAGCAGGACGCGTACTTCCTGCTGAAATCAGAGCTGGGATTAGTCTGACTAATTAATAATTAGGAGCGGCGCTGCCATCTGTCCGTGGCGAGGCACAGAAAAGTAGACCTGACTCCAGCTTTGCGGGATTTTGTTTCAATTCCACCTTCTAGACTTGATCTTTTACTCAAGCGAGGCGTGTCGGCCTGATCATTTTACTCCCAAATCAACACGGATTCCTCAACTCAGACCGTGTGATCAGTGCGTAGCTGCAGCAGCATTTGCAAACTCAGATTACAGTGTAAAACAACAAACCAGGCCTGGAACGCATGCATTATGCAGCACCGCGGGTATATTCTATGTGGTTGCGTTGGAGGTTGCCATGGTGATTCATCCCTATGGAAGCTACAAGCGTTTCAGCAGGAGTTACATAATAAATGCCTTTTTAACATGTTGTCTCTCCAGTAAAGTGTGAGAGAAATATGGACGGGGGCTTCTGTTTTCAGCCACAAATGCTGTTTTTGGGCCCCCGGGGGCCTCCGAACTCTGCAGGCGAAGATATACAGTTTTTTCTAAACTTCGGCTGCGTGTTTATAGTTTCGTGTAATTTATGTTGCGCCTGCTAATACTGCAGCGATCTCCTCTAAATATATATTACACGGATATTTCAACAGGAATATTCTGAACAACGGGGGAATATCAGATTCCTGGCCCAGTTTCTGTGTCTGGATTCTCTTTTACCAACTCATGACTGGATGCTTGTTGACTCATTAATAGCCGCATTTCTTTCCCTTGCGTGTTTCCATGCTCACCAGGAAGCGACTGGATTCGCGGTGGGTTGGCTGAGAGGTGGGGGGGGTCCCAGAGTCCATTGAGAGCAGGAAGCTGGGGGGCTTCTCCGCGCCGACGCTTCCTCTTTATCAGGAGGAAGCAGGCCGTCTGTTTGTGCTCGACCCAAGAATTCTTTGTGCTTATCTCTCTTTTGCCCCATTTCCTTCAGTAATGGCATCGCTGAGTAGGTAATGAGGTAAAAGGTACGTATTTGACAAAGACGTGCTCAGCAGATAGATCCCCGATGGCAGCATCAGTCGGCAGTTGATGACACCCCCCACCACCACCACCCCTCCACCTCTCCGCCCCCGCTTCAGCCATCTTTCCCATCTGTGTAATGTTTTTGAGAACTAATTAACCCTGTTGTTCAGGTGCCCATTAAAGGCTGCTGGTGAGGGCTCGATGGTCAGGAGACACTCGGTAAATGCCTTTGCCGGAAGGTATTTTTCAGCCCCCCCGTCCCTTCCAAATGTAGGCAAAGCTCAGAGAGGGGGCTTAGGCTGCCCAGGGAGTCTGGCACCGATAGCCAGGACATGGAGCTAACGTGTGAGGATTACCTGCCGGGATCCGGGGGGGCGGGGGGTGGAAGCGTGGTTCTGATCCCACGGACCGACGGGGCAGAGCGAGCGAGCGAGGGAGGGAGGGAGGGAGGGAGGCGCACGTCGGGCCGGGGGTGTCGAACCGAGCGGCTGGAAGTTGAGTGTTAATCCAGAAGCAGCGGGGAGGAAGAGCTCATTTCATGGACGCGCGACTGTTTTCCAGGCTGACGCCACACAAGCCGACCAGAGTCTCGCTCTCCAGTTAATAACGGCTTAATGCTCGCTTGACTTGCTCTTTCAGTTTGGTTGTGTGTGTTTGCTGAAGCCTTCCCAGCTATATCTTCGGTCGATCAGAGCTGTCCGTTGTTCTGTTCGTTTATAAGACGAGCAGGGCCCGGATCTGTTTTTACAGCCTCTCCCCATGACGCGCTGGACCTAATGGTTCTCCCGTCTCCTGACTCAGGCATTTTTCTGATGAAATGGGACTCTCCTCCAGCTTCTGGTCTTTTTCTGCACGCCGGCCGCAGGCTGCCTCGGCCCTGCTCGGCTCCGCCCCCCCCCCGCTCCCCGAGTCAGTCCCAGATTCCCATCCTTGGAAGATCTCTCTCTTTCCTCCCAGGGCTTCGGAACGGGAGAGAGTTTCGTAACGGGGGTGACCTTATTCCCGTTGTTTATGTCCCATTTTATTGCATTTTTGTCTCATTTTTATTGACTCTACTCTGAAGGGAAGCGGAGCCCCCCCCCCACACACACCCTTAAATATCCTGTTTATGTTTAATCACCGTTGATGGGATGCGCATTATACTGTGATATGATAATTGTTGCTTGGAAAAACACATGCTGGCTCTCGCCACAACATGATTTAGGCATTTATAGTCACAATGTAGCGTAGAGGCCGTTAATGATGACCCAGATAATTAGTTCAGTATCGCCCTCCCCAAATGAAATGCGCTTAACGGTAGCTCATTAACCCGCTCTCTGAGACGGACTCTACCGCCAAAAGGTTTATTTTAAGCGCGATCCGCGTTTACATCCCAGCAGTCTGCCGTTCCTGGCGGTGACGGTTGCAGATAGCTCAAATAAGCAAAACACAAATGAGCGTGAAGCTCTCCCACACACACACACACACAGACACAAATAAACACACACACACACACATTCAGCCCCGCAGCCTCATTGCTGCTGGCAGCAGCTGAAAACAAGGTTGTCATATATTTTACATACACTGATCTCAGATCTGCCAGAATGTAGGCTAAATGTTTTGCATACACCTTCTGAAGACTGGCGAAGCTCGGCTCATCCCGGCATTCCTTTGTTTGGAAAACATGAATATTTTAAAGTACGGGAGATAACGGAACTAATGTGACTCTCCTCCCATCCAGCTGTCCGATTAGGTGCGTTTGGATCAAAGCGTCTCGCCAAAATGAGTTCAGCAAAACAGGTTTTTGGGAACGTCGCAGCGTTTCTCTTGATGTTTGGCTACCATCTTTTCTGCTTTTTTTTTTTTTTTTTTTCTTAAATGCCTTTTGAAGCCCACACACCTTGCCTGCGCCGCCCCCTGCAGCTGCTGGGGAATAACAGTGTTACGGTCCCTCCCCCAGGGCCCGACTCGCCGCGGCTCCATCAGACATGCGGGCTCCAGGTCGGCCGCAGCGGTGTTGTGGGGGGGGGGTGGATGAATTTTTTGATTTTGAGAAATCTGCAGTGGGTTCTGACTTCAACCTGCTGAAACCTGGCGATGGTGGTGGTGGTGGTGGTGGTGGGGGCGGGGGGTTGGTGGTTAATGGCAGCAGCCTGCCAGGATCGCGGCTCTCAGAGACGTTTGTGTTTCACTTCAGCTTGTTAAAGAGCAGGAAGTGAAAATGTGAGTTTGGCAGCTCAGCAGGCCTTCCCGCCCCCTCGGACCCCCCCTCCCCGCCCCCTCAGGCTCCGTGTGTAACAGCGTTATCTCACCTGAGGTCATGCCACCTGGGGCCCCTTTATGGTGAAGGTGTGCTGCAGGTGTGTCTTTGTTTCCTTTTATTAAGGGTCATTCTCTTTATTGCCCCCCCGACTTTAGAAGCAGAAAATAGCACAAATGTTTGCCGACAGTCAGTCACTAAAATCAATTTGGGTCATCCCGGCGTCCTCCAGCTATCCAAAGTGATTTGCGAGAAAACGAGCCCCCCCCCCTTCTCCCCCCCCACCCCTTTACTTTTTACAGTAATGAATTTGCTCGTCTGTGCAGCCTCTTCATGTCCGACTGAATAATTGCCCTTTCCTTTTAACGGAAGATCAAATGTACATCTTGTAGACAGTTATTTGTACTCCTCTGAGGGAAAACAATTAACCAGAAAAGACGAGCACCTCACCGCCTCATGAATGTTTGATGGGGCTTTATTAAATTTTTAGCCCGCTGCCACTTAAAAAGCCTGCTCCACGAGACAGCATTCACGGGTCACCGCGCCACAACGCCCCCCTCCGTCCTTTGGGCAAACAGTCCGTCAATGCTGGGCCGCGAGCAAACCACCCCGCGGAGGGAACGGGCTGCGTTTTATAACGTCGGTGGGTCGAATTCAACAAGGAATTTTTAAGAAGCCGGTGGTTTTCCGAGGAGAAGCTCCCTGCTTTAAAATGCATTCGTTAATAGTTATTAGGGTAAATACGCGCACGGCACGGTGCGCGATTCCTTTTTTTAATCCTTACTTTGATCATTTATCTTGTCTTTGAAGCTTTTTTTTTTTTTTTTTTAATAGTATTTGCTGCTTTTGCTCGTTGGCGCTTAACCCTTTCCGCTGTGTTAAAAGATGTTGATATTTCCATGGAAACGAGTTTAACTCCCAGCGTTCGTGAGTTTAGAATCCAAACCTCCTTCCCGTGTTTGTCGGAGATAGCGCCGGCACAGCTGGCCTCTCCAGGACGGCAGATTAAATTGGCTGCCATGTTTATTGATTTTAAGAGCCACAAAGAAAGGGGGCCTCAGAGATTTTTCTTTTTTTTTCTTTTTTTTTTTTTTCCTCCAAGCCGTCTCGGAAGGGTTCCCATTGATTTGCCGCCCACTTCGCATCAGGGCGCGAGCAAAGTCGTCCCGCCTAATCTCGACCACCGGGCCGCGACGCTCAGACCTGTGAAGTTCTTTTGAGGAGAAAAGGGACCGCCGAGGCATTCCTCCAAGAGTTTTGCCCCGGAGAAATAAGCCCAGATCATGTTTCTGATAACACTTGGCAGGAGCTGGACACCAAGTGAAATTCCTCAACACCAGCGCCGAGGCCAAAGTAATTTAATGAGTGTCTCTGAAAGGCCCTGGACGCCAGTGTTTGCTCTTTACGCCCTACTGCTGAAACCTGGTGGCTCAGCTTGGCTCCAAAATGAACATTAATTGGCCAGACGGCCAAATGGGATTAAACCAGGAGAAAGCAGCCTTTTGGCCCGACTTCTTTATCTTATCTGAGACCCTGGTCGTCGACAGCTGATAGTGGCCCTCCTCCACCTTTAACTTGAGTAATCCAGATTAGGTCTGACTGTTGGTCTGACTAAAACCATAAAATGCAGTTATTCGTGCAGGCTGGTACATCTCTTTCTTGTTAACTGCACATATGGTGAAAAGAAAGCTATCTATCTTCTTGTCTGGATCGGGGAAGAAAGCAAATAACAAAAAGGAAAAAAAAAAAAGAAAGTTGGCTCACTAACCGGACGTGATCTCATTCGATCTCGCCGTATTTAAACCATCCACAAAGAGCAAAGGGGTAGAAATGTGGTGAGTAATTACCAAAACTGTTCTTGCTTATCTCTGCAGGCAGTTTGAGACTACAGTCTACCCTCGTTTATTACGTTCTGGAAATAACCGGCGTAAATAAACGGCTTTATTTTTTTACAATTACTTTACATGTTTTAAGGCCAAAAAAACCCCTAACCACACACTTTTATACACTTTTCTCACAGGCATTAATATTTTCTCACAGTTCTCTCTAAATTTAAACACTCTCAAAGTTCAAACTTCCTACGCCCCCTTTTGGGTGCGACCGCATGTTCTTCTTCCCCTACAGTTCGTTCCATCCACATTATGGGTTTTTTTCAAACTAGAAAAAAACTCGGTTTAAACTTAAAAGCTTAATACTTGGTTTTGGGTAGAAAACATACAGCAATTCACAGTCACACTGCTAGATTGAACAGGGCTAACCAAACACGTTCATACTGTATGCTTTAAAAAAAAATCCGGGAGACTGCGGTAGATGAACCGCGTTACAGCGAGGGACCACTGTACATGGGCCATATTTTTTAAATGTAATAAATAACAGATGTCAGCTGTTTTCTGCGTCTCCAAACATGCTTATCCTACATTTGCCACCTCGAGAGTGAACTGCTCCATTTTCCCCCTCCAGCCCATAGTTGCACATTTTCAAAAACGCCCCTTTCATTTCGTTATTTGGCTGATCCGTCTGGTGTGTATAGTTTTTCTGTTTCTTTTGGCCGATAACAAGTCGGTTGTGCCTCCAAAGCTTCACAGACTCCTCAGCCAGCAAAAAGCTATAATAATAATATAATCTCTGGTTTAAGTCTGCGGCTCATTAGCATAAATATCATCTCAGTAATCTTCCTGCTTTCAGCTGCTGCTCCACCAGTTGCTGGCTGGTCTCTGCAAGACTGGGGAGTCATGAAAATTAATGAGCCTTGTGCCACGTGGGGTCATATCCCTGCTTTATTTTTAGATTCTTTTAACATCTTGCAACACCTGGCTGTGTTACTGTCACCAGTAATTATCAAAATCCGTCACACCATCACTTTCGCTCAGCCCAAAGAGCCCTAAAGAAAGACAAGTTTTTTGTTTTATTTCCCTTCCCTTCCCCATTTTGAACTCAAGTTGCGCTAATGTGCAAATATGCAGAAGAACTTTAATGGTTTACACTATAAATATCCCAGCTGTGGCCACTCGTGTGGTCCTGTCACAGTAGTCAAGAGCAATAAATGGCCTGTTTATTTATAACTGCTGGGTCTCGGTGAACATTTGGAAAATTTGCCTTCCCAGCTGATGCTGCGCTGCTCACTTGGATGTGTTTCTTGCAGTTTCATCACTTCCCCCAATTAATTCCACATCAGATGCGTCTGTTCCAGCAGTAGGGTCGTCATCGGTTCCCCAGAGTTGAGGGAACCGATTGATCTGGTTCAGCGAACGCAAACTTCTCTCTTAACAGTTGCGTCCGCTTTTGCCAGGTTTTTTTTTCCGGAGTTTCTGTCATTGAAGGCACCTTTTTTTTTTTTTTTATCCCCACATTCAAGCCTGCGTGGTTGTCTCAGATCCATCATGTTTTGTGGTGTAAGCCTATTGACTTCGGGTTCTTCGGAGACCTAATCTTGGACCGCTTCCAGGCAGCTTGGGTTCCATCCTGCTATCTATCCTCTGTCTCCCATAAATCAATGTGATGTAATTGCATGTACTCCCTTTCCCACAACCCAGGCCTTTAGAGAGGGCGCTCTGGACAGGAGTGAAACTGTTCAGCCAGGTAAATTTAACACAACCGCGGTGCTCACAGCCTGTAATGGTTACGCTTTGACCTTTGAGTGTCTGTTTTCGATGAGTTCCTTATTGTTTTGTATTTTCTGCAGTATTTTCCATTTTTCAGGCTTGCGTAAGTGCTCTCGCAGCTGTTGCTGAGTGTTTACATCTGGGTTACACTCTAAGCTCAGCAGATTAAATCTCATTTCTCAGAGTGCCTCTTGTGTTGAGCAAGGCATGATTCCTCCTGACATTCTGACGTCTCTCCAATCGTGACTCCTTCGGTCTTTAAAAGGGGGCAGAAAAAAAGTTCTGAAAGCACTCCTGGAAAACTCCATTTCAGTCCTGTTCCTTTTCTTTCTCCGCTGGGTCTTCCTTAATACCCAGAAGAAATGTCTCATCTGTTAACAAGCTAGATTTGAAGCTACGTGAGAGGGATTGGATCTTGAGGCTTACGGCGTGTGCAGAACTCTTCATCCTGATGTCATCCCTGCTGCAGCCATCACTCTTCCTGTCCTGCTCAGGAATAACAACATTCCCTCCCTCCTAATGCAGGAACCCCATTTTTAGGCTTATTTGGCCGTTAGTGTCAGTGTGTGAGAGATGAAAACCACAAGTCACTTTCACTTCTCGCGTTCTCTCTCTCTGATGTTTTTCTCAGCATTTTTTTTTTTGTCCGAGAACTACAGCTAGCGCAGAGGCAGGCGTTTAGTGGGATTTTTCTTTTTTTTTAACATATCGTAGAACTTTACGAGGTAGGTCACAGCGAGGAACCCCTCTGGGCTGAGGAAATGATCCAGATGCAGAGCTTCTGGGTCTCGTAACCCAGTAGGACATGTGCCCCGCTGCCCCCGTGCAGCCCCCTTTTCAAAGCCACAAAGACACACACAACTCTGTTTGCAGCGACTTTGTTATTCGCATTCTTATGCTGCCGCATGCTAATCTCCAGTTCAGCCTCTTTAAGACTTCTGAGCTGCAGTGTTACTTAGAACGGAGCAAAGCTTCGCGGTTGGTGTGTGTGTGTGTGTGTGTGCACGTTTTAAAGCACAATATTGAGCAAAATGTATTATTCAGAAAACTCCCTGTCCGCATTGAGCAATGAGTTCTTCGGCGCGGTTCTCTTGACATGGCTTTGTTGCACCAGCTCGAGTTGTGAAATAAAGAAAAGAAAAACAACTGGAGCTGGCGTTGGGTATTAACTCGCAGCGATTCTTCCATTTTCCTCCCTGCCTGTTTACACTTCTGCCTAAGTGATGCGGACCGTTTGTTTACTCTCACGCACAAAGGAAGTCGGGAAAGTGCTTCCATCGAGCCTCCGTGAGCACAACTGCTCATCACCTTGATCCGCTGCAAACATGTCGAATTAAAGATGGAATGGTTCTGAGACTAAATCAGTTGCAGGCGTCCTCCACTTTTATAGATCCGAGTTGCTTTGCTAGTTGCCATCAGACACCACTTTAACTAGCAGGTGGTGACCCAAACATCTCTGCCTCTTTCATCTGTTATTGCCTTTATGGATGCTTTTAATGCTTGGGTCAGTGTTTTTGGTCACGGAGCAGCATTCACATTACCAGAAGCAAAACATGGGCTCCGTGTTGCGTTTCGCTTCAGCACAATAGGTGTTTTCACCAGTTCAAACTGGGCTGCCCCACGCTGGTTTTAATTAAGAAGCAAGGCTGTGCTGTCATCAGGTGAATAATCTGCTTCCAATTCCGCTCTCTGCCCTGCGTTGTGATATTTACAGCAGCGCTTGGCTGATTGCAGCATTACAATCGGGGGTTCATTACAGATGCACTTCTCGCCGTGCCCCAGCCACGTTATTGTCGACGTTGATCTTGCTCGAAAACGCTATATCAGGAAATGCACAGGACCTGCAGCCCTACACCCAGAAATGGTTCCCATATGTCTGCTCTGCTGTTTAAGTGGCCGCATATTTCTACAAATACCTCATCTTATGATGTATTACTGGATTCATAGATTCACACAGCAGTCCAGAAGTGTTTGCAGGCACATTCTCCCTCGCTGTTGTGTTAAGAATGGAGCGATGACATGTTTGAGCACTTGTGTCCCGTGTCTAATGCGCAGGTTGCTCATCACTGGTGCAGCCGAAAATGAACTGACAGCTCTTTAGATGATTAATTGTGAAAGCAAAAAAGGCCGATGATGAGAGAAATGAAGCGGTTTAAATACCTGACCTTGGACTTTTTGGGCGGTATTCGCTGACCCATTTTCCCCAATAACAGAAGAGTGATGGATGGATGGATGGCGGTCTGCTTGCATGTTTTTAGCCTTGTCATGAGGCTCAGTGAAGGCAATTAACCGTTCTGCTGGAATATTTTGATATGCGCTGTCCTTGTGCGTATTCACAATCTTTTACCAGAGGGATACACAACAGGGAGCCCTTCCTGTTTGTGTTCCAGCACTTTCTCTTAATTACTCGCTACTTTAAGGTCGTAGTGGAGCTGCAAACTCTGTAAACTCTGCAGGGTTTTAGGGCCTGACTGGGGTGGAAATGGTTAGCATGTGGCTGTTTGTCAGCTGCCGGGGCCCGTGGGTGGGAGGTGTTCGGGGAAACAAACAGCCACATGCGCCTTCCGCACATGCTGCGATGAACTCTTACCTTGGCTCGGAGGCCCGCGCTGCTGGTACCCTTGCTGTGTTTTTGTAACCCTCACTAAGAAAGCCTTGCTGGTCTTAATTGTGTCCCGTGGGGGCCCAAAGCTCTCAGTATGCACGGCGTTCCCTGTCCCTCTTACTGATCCTCCCCCTCTTTCAACGTTAGGCCCATCATCCCAATTCGACAGGTCTTTCCTCTTTAATTGCTTTACTTCAAAGCGGTGTTGCGGTGCCCCCCTCCTCCTCCCAGTCCTCCGCTTTCTCTGAGAGCAGGGGTTTAGCCTCGTGGCCCTGGGAAGTAGGGTGAAAGTTTTGTGGTGAGTGAGAGCTAGAGTGGTGACACACTAAGGAGACACAACAGATAATCAGCATTCTTAATCATGGCATCACTCTGTAAAGCGTCGTATTGAAAAATGAGACACCTCGGATGGGGGGGCGTACGCTGCGGAGGTAAACAACATGCACGGCCTGTTTCCAAGAGAAGATACCTGGCTGCTGCTTGCTGCTAATTTGCCAAAGTGTTAAACATAGCGTCACCTCCCATCGCCATCACGGCAGCGCCTTCCAAGCCCATTTCCACGGCTCCCGTTTTTATCAGCTTCCCATTCAGTCAGAAGTGAATCGCTGCATAATGAGTTCAACCTGCATTCCAAGCTGGATTAATTTTATCCTCCAGATGTGGGAGCGCATACTCCTGCCCCACTTTCAAAAGCGCCACCGCGCCGGCGGTGCCGTAAAGGCCGAGCGGCTATGAGGTGGTTGAGGGGGAGTGATTAATTGAGCGGTGCCCTCAGATCAGAGTGGAGATCGTTTCTGTATTGGGGTGGTTTATCTTTATCTCTGGTGGTTGACTCACACTGTTAGATCAATAAATCCAGATGGGAAAAGGCAATAATTCTGCCTCAGTATTACCCCCATTACTGTGGGTGTTCACAAGATATATGACTTTTGGCAATTGCCTTCTTACTCATTGCTGTGTTATCACATGATGTATGTACATATGGCCTCAGGATTTGATTGGAGATCACCAGGGAGGGATGACTGCAGAGTTTCCCTTTTATTTGGTGTCTCAGGGTTTGATTAGTAAATGGCCCTGTATGTCATTTCTTAATGTTGAGTAGCTTTGACATTACATAATTATGACACTAAAAATAATTGACCTGTAGCCACATCACACCCCTGAGCCAACCTTACTTAACATTTTATAATGCACGGAGGAAACGGGTGAATTAGAGCCTGCTATTGGCTGACAGTCTTGAGAAATGGAGATTAACACAAACCACTTTATTAAACGTAAAGATACGCTAATGGATTGAACATCCTACCAAAGCCCTGATTATCTAGATTCTCATGCATCCACCCTCGAACCCCTACTTAGGCAATTTCACGCCTCTGATGTAAAAAAAAAAAAAAAAGGAACTGGGTTCATTGTTTGTGAACTGTGTGGGGTCAATGCCAGCTCTGCAACGTGCAGGTGAAATAAGTGTAATGTCCTTCCTTGTTTTCCTGCCCACTTCCTCTCCACAGAGGAAGTGGCACTGCTGTTCATCGGCCTTTGACCTTTCAGTCAAGGATGTGCGACGTATTGACAGGATGTGACCGATTGAGGCAAACAGAAAATATGTGTCTGTAACATCTCACAATAATGTGCTGGAGGACGGCCAGGTAGGGCAACAGCTGGGATAAAAGGTTGGGACGTATCAAACCCGGATAATAATTTTTCATTTGTTTCATGTCAAGTGATGCGTTGCTGACTGGAATACATTTGTAGATATATCATCTAATATCGATTGCTTTCCCTTAAATCAAATTTAGAATTGTATTATTGCAGACTCCCTGGAACTGGCAAATATGGTATTATGGCCCAGAGATCTATATAATTTGATATTGTGATGAAACCAATGATTTATACCGGTAATAATTTGAGGTGCTTCGCTCCAATGGCTTATTGATGACGAGAACGCTTCTAGAAAGCTCCTAATTCCATCGTTGAGAATTGATTGAAGTTCTAAGGGCCTCTGTGTTCGTCATGTCCTTTTCTACCTCCTGGAGTTGCCTTTACTTCGCTCAATCAGTCGGCGTGCGTAAGAGCACTTGTCTCCTAATGTGGAGCCGTCTTACTCAGCATCGATGTCAGTGATGCAATAATATTGTCAGAGGCTGAAATATCAGCAGACGCTAATCAATTCATGGCTGCATTGATGTTTAAATTGCCTTCAGTGCCCATGAACTTAAATGTCAATGACATGGTGGCGAGGGAGATTTATTGAAAGAGGGAAGCCTATTGACTGGATGCAGATGAAACCTTCTGTCAGGAGTTGACTTGGCCCCCCCCCCACCCCCCCACCCACTTTGCTGGACCTGCAGCGTCTGTGGCCTTCATAGTCTCCCTCGAGGGGTTCGCCCTATTGTTGTGCTTTCTCAGCCGTCTGCGCTGATCTTTATTCTTACCCCCCCCCCCACCACCACCCCACATAACTGATTCACTCAGGCGTGCTCTACTTTCCTACAAAAAGGTTACCATGGAAACCAAAAATAATGCATGACCCTCTCCACCGATCCTCTCGCAGAGCTAATAGCTCTCTAAACATGGGTTTGAGGAGACGCTACCTTTGTAACGGGCTTCAGGATGGGACGGATTCCGAACACTTTGCAGCTCTGGCGATTACGTTCTGGTGGGCTGTTGTTGTAAAAGGACGGGAGGGAAATGGAAAACCGATGATAGCGTTGTGTTGCTTGGGAGTATATCTGTAGATGACTCCATCAAGTTTCTCCCATTGCTTTTCCCAAGCTTTGTTGAGTCTGGTTCCACTAGAGTGTATCATTCCAGAGCATCATGTCACTCTCCCGAACTGTCAGTCTCATCTCCCGAGCCCCGATTGCCTTTTCCCGATGTAATAAGACTCGGAGCGGCGTATGGGGGAGGTGTTTTGCTGCCACTATCAGGCTTTGCGTCTCGTTAAATCCGATCCCGGCTGACAATATGGTGTGTCGGCAGGACGACGCGGCTGGTTCCACCAGCCAGAACGCTCCGGGGATCTCCTCCTTCCCGGGCCCCTGTCAGGATGAGAATTTCCTCCCGTACGTTAGCATCTAATGTGGTAAGAGCCGCGTGCCGCTCGCGCCTCCGTAGGCAGCCCGCGCCGTCGTCAGCGCTGCAGTTGTCAGTGCCAGCGCTTTGAAAGCGGCTCCAAAGTATTGTCATTCAAAACCACGCTGCCAACTCGGATATCAGGCCTTTAATTCACTCTCATTGTGGTGTCACTTCTGCTTTCGCTCGTGTCAAAGCTATAAAAACTGCTCAAAAAGTTTAATGTCCTTGGACACACATGACTGCGGATGGATCGTATGCTAATATTTAAAGGCAGGTGTGTGTGTGTGTGTGTGTGTGCGCGCGTGTGTGTGTGTAAGAAAGTTCGGTATCCTTTAGTTGAATAATGCATGAGTTCAGATGCTCATAGAGGTTGTGTCAAAGTGCTACAAAGAGCCTGCGATGTGTTGGGCCTGTTAATAAGGGCTGTTTAAGCAAGAGAGTGTGCAAAGATTCTAGACACATATTAGAACTTTACCTTCCCTGATCACAGCTCTGGTCTGCTGCTCTTCAAGACCATACTTTTATAAATATCCATGCTAAAGCCTCCCAGCTGAGCAGCGGAAAAAAAAATTGGGAGCGGGAGCCTCATATATAATGAATGCATACTCTGTCATTTTAAGTGTCCTAGAATTTTATTTTCTTATTTCCAGCCATAGCAGGGGGGGGGTTCTGCTTGAATGAATTAGGCATAAGACAAATGTGTCACTTTTCTTCCCCTGCGCCGTCGCCTCGCTGTCGATTTATCTCATTATTGCAGCCCTGACCCCCGTGTTTTCACTTTCTGTCCAACAGCCCATGAAAACGGGAGGGGAGAGCAAACCGAGAGAGGTCATCAGCTTCACCTGAATAAAGAAGAGGCACACGCGGATCCACATGGTACGGAGGCTTCGCCACTAACTTTTTTTTAATCTTCGCACGTCGCCCAATCGGTGCACCTGAGTCCAGATTCTCTTCCCAGTCGCATTAAATCAGCCGGAGAAACTGCAGAGGGAGTTTGCTGACAGGTGTTGTTTTTTTTCAGTAAGATGCTGACAGCATCGGAGCAAAGCCATTGTGGCCGTCAACAGGAGGCACGGCGCTAGTGAGAGCTGGTCCACACTGGCGCTTTTGTCCTTTAACCACCGCAGCACCAGGGCGCCGGTCTTTGTTAAGCCTAATTTGCATTGGCACTTGTAACATTAGTATTCCAGGCACAACTGAGGAGCAGACATGTATGGATTGAGGGGTTAAAGGGGAGTTAAGACCCAGACACATCAGCTCTAATCAGTCATAGCACATAACCAAGAAAGCAATGAATGCGCTTGTTAGATATTAGTAAATGACATGTATGATTAATACCAGATTCTTGAGTCCATTTCACTTTAATAATAAGTTATTTTCAGGACAGATCTGCAATTTGTTTTCCACCTTTATTCCTTCTCAGTGCTTTTATTTCATGATGGTTATTATCTTGCAGTCAAATGGAACAGTAATGGCTGTGTAGAATTGTGTCACATAATATCAAATAATCACCTTTCCTACTCTTACAATCTAAAGGGTCCTTTGGATATCTTTTAGCTCCATAAATATTTCCCTCCAGTCTGATTTCTGCAAAATTGTGATGGGATAATGGCTCTACTTTTCTATTCAGGGACATAATATGCATGTGTTGTTCTCTACAGTGTGTCCTGTTTGTAATGGACTGAATAACTTTGCCTTGTTCATATAAATTGGGTTAAACCCATTTCAATTCAGGAATGCATACAGTAAAAATCGAAACATATGCCACTTCTATCTATAGTCTAACTAGCGTAATTCTGCCCTCTCTGTCAGGACACTGAGCCCTGCAGGGCTCGTTTTAAAGAGCTGTGTTGTGTGTATTGCTCATAGGCTTACAATATAGGCTTTTATAAACATGCTGGTCACCATAATGAACATCATGTGAGTGTGGCTGATGGCTTTTTCCATACACTTTTACTATATTTAAAAAGCGGAGAGTCTTTGACCATTCAGAAATGTGCAGCGCTGCAGCTTTCAGAGGTCAGAGTTCTCCAGCGCTTGGAAACTCCCTCAGCGAAGACGAACCGGTGACCTGCGCAGCGCCGCGGCGCTGATGGGCTCTCATGTTATTTGTGACTTTTAGCTGACTCCAGCCCACGGGGGGGAAAGTGTATTGTTCTAAATGCACGATGTTGCGTTTAAGTGCTCTTTACTGCCCTGTGCCATAATGGCAGAAGTCCCTGCATTGGAAAAGCAGGGGTACTGCTTTGCCTGGAATTTCTTCTTATAATTGTGGATTTGTTACAATAACAGTCACTGACTAAACATTCTCAACTCATATGTCTCAATTAAAACTATTATCCAGCTATTAAATATGCCTCTGAAGTTCCTCCTTTTATTTTTCCCCGTTCCTTAAAAAATATTTAATTTAAAGCCGCATTTCCCCCATGTGCACTATGAATTTGCACACTTCTGTGATGTTATTTGCAAAGGGGCATCTAATATTTCTGAGTATCTCTTTCATCTGCAGCTCAGTCAGAAACACAAATGTTCAGATTTTGTCCGCAAGGCTCTGTTTTCCTCTTCAGGTTGCATCTGTAGCACAAAGTAGGCTACGCTGTTTCATGGAAGTCCCACAGTCGGGAGGCTGACGAATGTGTGTCAGTGACGCAGCCTCCAGGTCCTCCGCACCGGAGGAAATGGCTGAATCCAAGCAGTCATCTGGCCTTACAACTGGGTGTGAATGCTCGCCTGTCAGACAAATGGGTGGCCGAGCTGCCCCCTGTTGAAAAAAGGGCCTGGCTCTGACCCACCACCCCCTTTGTTTTCCAACAGGAACTAGCACTAAGTGGATATGCCAAATACAGCTCTTTAGACAAAGGCCACTCTCACCCCAGATCCGGGTTGCTGTGGAGACCGGAGCTGGAAAGACTCCAACATCTGCTCAAATACTATTTTTCCACAAAAGAAACTCCCGATTCGGAATTTGCGCTTGTTTCCTGTTGCATATTCATCGTGTTTGCCAAGTTCTGCAGAAGTAGGAGCTCCTTCTCTGGGAGTTTGTGTATTTTGTGCTAAAAATTGCTCTTTTTTTCTCCGGCCCCTCGAGGCTAAGTGCAGTGTCCTCCTTTAAACCTCCCATTGTCTATTTTTTTTCCGAGGCCAGCTGCGATGTAAACTCTTTTCATAAGCAGCACAAAGACAACAAATCTGACACGGAAGGAATATAAAGCGAGGCCCAGAGAGAATATTAGCAGCGTTAAATTGTCTCTGGGGGTCATATGCTGGTCATCATGGAGTTGCTAAGAATTTTGATTGGATTACGGGTGTGTGAACTCGCAGAAGGACCTGCCGTGAAAGAAGAACATCGACATTCCAAATGCTTTCCTCGCCGTAATTGCTCGGTTTTAAATAGAGTTACAGCTAATTTTTGTGGGAAATCTTAATGGCAGTGTGTCATCCCCCAGAGCGCCCCGTGGGAAAGGCCCGAGCGGCACTGCAGAAGTGTTTATGCGCTCATTGTGCTCGGCTACCGCATCCTCTCGCCGCCAGAGGAACGCTGGACTCTAAATGTGGAACTCCAAGAGATCAATCATGACTGACCATGTTCCTGAGCCACGGTATCGATCCGCCCCTGCACAGCCAGTTTGTACGCGCAGCTAGATAGAGGTGCTGACACAATTAAGTGAGAATCTCTTCTACTTTGACACACGCGTACACACACACACACGCACACACACACACACACACACAAAAGGCTTTGTCAAAGCCCAAATCCCAATCTCTCAATGTCCTCTGACCAAGAAGCTATCTCTGTCCTTCCTCCTCCCATTTTTTTTTTATCTAAGGAGCCAGAGGATTGATTTCTCTGTAGGATTGTCAGCAACTGTTGGTGCAGCTGGATGTGTGCCCAGTTGGGATGTGGAGAATGTCGCCCGCAGTGCTGTTGGCAACACATGGTCGGTCTGTTTCTGACTGCACATTTGTTCCTTCTGGGACTCTTCTCTGCTTAATCAGCCTGTTGTTCAGGAGTGTGTCAGCTGCCTGGTCAGAGGACTTCTGTCCTCAGGGAGTCACACAAGCTCTTTTGCAGCAGGAGCCAGGAGAGCGCCACCTGCAGGTCCGAAGAGGAGCTGCTCTGGGTTACAGCGTGTCACAGAATGACTGTAATCATGAACAGTGTCGCTGGTGCACTTAAGCACACTGTGCTTCAAACATCCATTGTGTAAATTAGGATTGCCTGAAAATAGATGGAACCAACGTTGATGAGCCCACCACTTTCCTGAACCGTCTTCTCCTGATCTTGTCCTGTGCGCTTGGTTGCCTTTGAGCTCTTCCCGTGTCTCCCTCTCTGCGGTTTCTCTCTTTTGTCTTTGCACTTGTGCGTGCCCTCTAAGCCAGGGTACTGCTTGCAAAGGGGTGCTTAACATTCAGTACGCTTTAAAGCTCCTCAGCATGACAGCACAGCCCAAGGCTCATTCTCCTCTAATTGGAGCTTCATTAAGAGACGTGGAGTGCCTCGGGGGAGGTCTGTTCATTGCCAGAAGAGTCTGTCTTTATTTGAATTTTGAGGTGTTTACTTGCTGTGGCCAGGAAGTTGCAAAAAAAAAAAAAAAAGAAAGAAAAGCATATAGAGTGGGTTTGAGTTTGACAAAGCTCGGGGTATCGGTAATGTCGTCATTGGATGTATTAACGCACCAGACGGCGGGACAACACAGCACCTCACAAGATCTGTAAAAACCCACCTGCTCCATCCCCCGGGTTCAACTATAGGTGATCACTTAGAGGGTTAATGACATTTGAAGAGGTCAAGCTCCAGCCGTTTAATCTCAACAGGGACCCCATATTAACAATTACTATGCAGGCTCAGGCTCGAGATGAGGTGGCTGTTATCTGGCGGGAGGGGGTGCCGGGGGGTTGGGAGGGGGTGCCGGGGGAACAGACGCAGTGTCCTCTTCATGGGGCGGTGGCCAGTCGAGCAGGGGAGTAACGAATCACTTCATTAATCCTGCTGAAAGTGTCAACTTCAAGGAGAACCGAGCAAGGATGAACTGTTTATACATGGGATACTGCACTCTGGGACCCAGACGGTCCCTTTCCTCTCTTTTACCTCCAATTAAAAAGAGTCATTGTTGGAACAGCCTTGACCGGGAGACTTTTTCAGTTTATCTAAAAATAAACATCTAACAGAGGAAGACAGAGAATGACAAATAGGCTTTTAAGTTGGTGAGTTGGTGCCAGGCTTCAGGTTCTGTCACGCCTCTGCGATGAGCTAGACGCCCCGGCAGCGGTGCAGAATTCCTCATCCTGGTTATGGGAAGCAAATTTTTTTGTTGGGCTGGCTTTGCCCTCATTAGAGCTCTGGCTCGCGCCGATGCTGTGAACTTGATCGGGGATCAGTTTTCATTAATCCGGTCTGTCGGACAGACTCGACTGAGTCTGAGAGAGCACCCCGGTGCTGTTTTTCACGTGGTGTTGTCAGTTTGTAGGAGACCCTGCAGACGTGGCGTTGGTGTTTACACGTTAGTTCAGGGCGAACAACCCTCCCTGGGCTGTCAGTACGAGCACAGATATACGGCAAATCCACCTAACAAACACCCAGTCTGTAGCTGTGCTGCGGCACATATTACATC
Organism: Lagocephalus sceleratus; assembly: GCA_911728415.1. NCBI lineage: Eukaryota > Metazoa > Chordata > Actinopteri > Tetraodontiformes > Tetraodontidae > Lagocephalus > Lagocephalus sceleratus. The sequence continues at coordinate 7,074,812 of CAJVRN010000116.1, forward strand.
TGTGGCTGACCTGTTTGTTTATGATATTAGGGGGCTTTTTTTTTTTTTTATGCTGGCGCATGCAGTCACACACGTGTAACTCTGCATGCCGGAGACAGATCCACCTCCTGGGGTACGTGCTCCGTTTAAGCTCCCCACAATGTGTAGAAAATCTCAGTGGGCTGATCCGTACAGCCGTGGCGTGATCGATGAGGACCCGCAATCTCGCGGGAGTCACGGGAAGGATCAGTTTGTTTACTCTGCACTTTCTCCGGGGTCTCTTTGGCAGTTTGATTTATATCATGCTGATGTGCACCATAGGTTTCTGATTTGGAGCCTCGCTCGGCTCGCACAGGCCGCCCTGCTCTTAAGTATCCAATGCATTTTAATGAAAAGAAGAAGAAGGAGCAGAAGAAGGGGGGGAAAAAAAAAACCTGGCTCCAGATCTGACAGCTGGTCTGACCCAGAGATGGGAGCGAAGAGCAGGAGGGTGAAGCTGGAAGAGAAATCAGACATTTTGTTTGGAGAATGAGATGTGAGCTGCACCCCGAGACTTTTTCCAACAAGCCATTTCCTCCCCCTCGTCATTCCGCTTCTCCATCATCCGCTTCAGTAAATACAGTTTTCACTCCTTGGACTCATGCTGGTGACTGAGGGGAGGAAGAGAAAAGCCCTTTCTTATGCTTTTTTTTTTTTTTTTAAGTAATGTATGCAAATCTCAGCACCTCGTGTGCCCTCATTAGGCTTTTCCGTGGAGCTCAGGATGGAGAGGGGTTAATTAAAACTCATCTCAGGCATTGAGGCCGCTGGTTGCTCTCTGAAAACCGCGAGGGTGGTGATCAATACCTCAGCATATCATTATGATTTAGAGGAGCTGTTCAACCATGAATCCATATCCCTCCGCCCGCAGAGCAAAAACAATAATCCCCCAGGCGGAGGGGAGGAAACGTTTCTCATTCTGTGTTAACTCGCTCTCGCAGCCCACGAAGGCTGCCTTCACGTTAATGGCATTGTTCAGTTTTATTGTTGCGAGACTGGGGGGGGGGGGAATGCCGCGCGTTAAAGTCGGCGGCAGCGAGAACGGAAAAGCAGATGCAGCCGCACAATAGTCATCTTTTGTCGCGACATATTTACAGCTACAAGCTGAGTGATGTTTAAGATAATAGTTTATAGGAACAGCAGGCCTTGTTTTTTTTTTTGTTTTTGTTTTTTTTTTCCCTCCTCCCAGAAAATGTGGATTTTTCCAGTTTGGAGGATGAAAGGATCAGCGTTCCCACTGACAGCGGAGCCCCTTAAAAAGAGATGGGAATCGATGCGTCGGCAGTCACCCTGAGCTTCAATCGGCTCTGAGGTGACCCGAGGGGCGGGGGGGGATGGGGGGGGGGTCACCTGACGGCGCCCCAGGAGCGAGGAAGAGAAAATAAGAACCTGCGCGGCGAGCGGGAGATTAAATCTGACGGCTGCGCCGCCGAGATAAAAGGGAGGCAGAGAATAAATTCCAACTTGTTTTCAATTAGCTGTGACGCCGTTTGGCTGCAGTTGTGTAAACCTATTTACAATTCCACGGAGAAATCGCTTATTAATCCGCTCGTAACCCAGACTCAATCCTGGCCATCATCGTGCAGCCGCAAATGAATAACCACGGCTACAAAAGCAGAGTGTGCTGCTTCATTTGTGTCCCATAATTAATTTTTCTCTTTGACTGAGTCTGCAAAAAAAAAAAAGTCTGCCCCTCAGACTGGTTCCATTTCAGCTTTTGCAGAATAGAACCCCCCCCAAAAAAAAAAGAGAGTCAGTTTCATTTGCAGCTCAACAGCTCCAGCAGATGTACAGATATGGAGTTTATGTAGGAGCAAAGGGTCACGGGTGCTGAGGCTGCGTTGTCTCCCAAAGCCAAGAGCCCCCCCCCCCCTTCATTAGGTGGAAGTGCTTCCAGGATGGACTCTCATCAAGGAAAGTGTGTTCACTGTCGGCTGGAGGGCCGTCCGGCGGGGACGTCGGCTCTCATTACATTAGGAAGACGGAGGAGCTCCGTGGACTTATTTGTTAATGCGCGGTCAGGACGGATGTTCTTCGAGGGAAGGCGGGAGTCCCGGGAAGCCTGATGAAGAACCAGCGCCGGCCTGGGCCCAGATGACTTGTGTCACGTTGGAGTGACGTGATGCAGTTGGGCCGCGCAGCCTGGGGAGGTCTGTGTGTCAGTGTGTGTGTGTGTGGGGGGGGGGGGTGAAATAGGGATTTTCAGCTGAAATTGAACCAAATGAAGTGACAGGCCTGCCCGTGTGTGTGTGTCTGCGTGTGTATGTGGGGGGGGGTGCGTTTGAGTGGCAGAACTCGTTAAGATGTGAGCAGCTTTCCGCGCGGCCTCATTTCCTTGGCAGGTTCGTCCGAGCGCTCCTCCGAGGTGCGGCGGCGGCGTGCGAACACTCGGAGCGTTTGGCGGCGCTCCCCGAGTGGCTCCTCGCCTGACGCTGCGTTTGTTTCTCGCCGTCTTGCAGGGGCAGGGGGAGGCTTCAGCGCGGGGGACGACCATGGAGGGGGACTGCCTCAGCTGCATCAAGTACCTCATGTTTGTCTTCAATTTCCTCATCTTTGTAAGTATGCTTTTGCCCCCCCCCCCACACACACACACACACACACAAAGACACACAAAGACACTTCACCCGGCTCACTCTGAAGTCGGTGTCGACCTAATTGATTTAAAATGGGTTTGCGGCTGCCCCCCGCCTGCCTGACTAAATGGAGCCACATTTGCATTTCATTAGATGGAGGCAATCCTGATGCTATCAAACTCTCCTTTGATTAGATTTTAGCGCGCTGACACACATCTGAGCCCCCCCCCCGCCACCAAGACTGGGTGACTGGCACCTGAGTTTATCAGTCCTGATCGGACTATCAAGGTTAATCCTGTTAGTCTGAGCATCTCAAGGCGGGTGGGTGGGTGTGTGTTTGGGGGGGGGTGGGGGTGCTGTCTCTGGGTGAGAGGGTTCATCTCTTTTCCTGCTTTATTAAGCGCAACCAAACCGTTTAGTCCTCACACAGGACTCTTCACAGCCGGGTTAATAACGCAGCGCGGGGAGTTGGCTCAATAATGAGCGGGGGGGCTACGCACCACCTTCCTGTTGTTGTTTCCACGGCCATTTCATGCTCAACAGTGCCTTTCCAGCCCAGCGAACTTCCAAAATGGCCACTTTCCCTCCGATGGTTGGGAGGCTTAGAGCCCCGCCGCCGCCTCTTTTCTTAATCACATGAGTCACCCTGGTGCGGCCTCAGAGAGGGTTTTAGTCAAATGGAGGACGGAGGCTCCCCCTCCCCTGCGGCTCCGTGCACGGGCGCGGAGGCATTGTGACTCCTGAGATATCGGATCCTTTCATCTCCCGTCAGCTCCCGCGCCGTCCGCGGAAGCTCGCGCATTAATTCCCGCCATGCGCCTCGCCCGATTGAAGTCCTGCGCGCTCCTGGGGAAGCCGAAGTTCTCGGAGCTCTCGTTAAGTTTTGGGTTTTTTTTGAAGCGCGGCCGCTTTCTGCGTTATCTAACACCTGTTTTGTCCCCCGGTTCTCCCTCAGCTGGGGGGCTCCTTCCTGCTGGGAGTGGGTGTGTGGGTGCTGGTGGATCCCACGGGATTCAGGGAAATCATAGCGGCCAACCCGCTGCTCTTCACCGGCGTCTACGTCATCCTGGGAATGGGCGGCATGCTGTTCCTCCTGGGCTTCCTGGGCTGCTGCGGAGCCATCCGGGAGAACAAATGTCTCCTTCTCTTTGTGAGCCCGAACGCCACGATCCACGGTTGAGCGCGTTGCGGCCCGCCGGCGCGCCCCGCTGACTCTGTCCTGTTGCCTCTTCCGTTGCAGTTCTTCATGCTCATCCTCCTCATCTTCCTAGCGGAGCTGGCTGCCGCCATCCTGGCCTTCATTTTCCGAGAGCACGTGAGTTGGAACGCGCGTCAGATTGTCTGACGAGCCCACCAGAGTTACTTCTCTTAGTTGAATAAGAGCAACTGGACTGGTTGAGTTTCACGAAGACTGTTGGGAGCCCCAGATACTTGTACCCTCCAGGAGTCATTCACACTTACCGGAGTTCCAGTCACCTGATTGTTGGGCCGGTAAGTGGGAATGACTCCTGGAGGATACAAGTATCTGGGACTCCCAACAGTCGGGTAGAACTGATGAAGCCTCTTGGATGAGAGGCCAAACGTCTCCGTCAAACTCAACCAGTCCAGTTGCTCTTATTCAACTAAGAGAATCACCATGACCTGGATGACTGAGAACCTTCACAGACATCAGAGTTACTTCATAACCGAAAAATAAAGTCTGTCCTCTTCTAAATCATCGTGAAGTGGCTCCTGCTGGCCTTTCCGGGCCCCCTTTCGCTGACTTCCTTCCTTGGGAAAATCTGTTTCATTAATTATCCACGAGGCCCTCTCCCAGCCTCTGTAGCCCTTTAGCGTCGAGGCTGCGGCGGGTCTGCCGCAGAGCTCCAGGAGGATCGCCTCCTACCAAAATCCACCGAGTTTATTTCCGTCCTCAGACAAATTTGCTCCTAACTGACTAACTCGCTCCTTTAAAGCGGAGCCACCCGAGCACATTTATCAGCCGTCGCTCAGCTCTCTCCAAAGCCCTCGTGAAGTTGCTTTTACATATGGAGCGGCGCTCTGCGAACCTGTAAACACACTTTGAAGTGTAAAAGCGGCCAGGTTCCCCATTAAAACAAACACCCCCTCGTCCTGGGCGCGCTGAACCTTTCTTTCGTGGTGCTCGCGATGAGGCTGACTCGTGCTGTTTTGATTTTTTTTTTTTTTTTTTTTTTTTTTAGCTGACCAGAGAGTACTTCACCAAGGAGCTGAAAAGACATTACCAGGGCTACAACAACACTGACGTCTTCACCTCCACATGGAACGCCATCATGACTACAGTAAGGCACATATGGAAAAGAGCTCCTATCTGCTCATGTCTCGCGTCAGCGGGGGGAAAGGGCGGCGCGCCCGCTCAAAAGTTAATAGCTGAAATTTAAAATTTAGGTCAATATTCATGCTTGATGTGTGAATGCAGCGGACCACAGGATAGTGCGCAAATGGGCACTTGGTAATAATGAATGGCTTTTCTCTCCCCCGTCTCCTGCCATCAGTTTGACTGCTGCGGAGTGAACAGCCCAGAGGACTTTAAGGACAGCCTGTTCAAGCAGCGCAACCCAAACCACGCGGTGCCAGAAGCCTGCTGCCAGCATGCCAGTCAGGCCGGGGAGTTGGCCTCCATCAGCCAGGAGCAGTGCTTAGCGGGCAATATGATGTTCCGGAATAACAAGGTAACTTCTGGCTCCTTCCACGTCTCCCTCACCTCCTCGTCTCCTTCCAAACCACCTCCAGGCCCAATTAGAGCAGGAGGCAGTTCAGGGATGACATCCAGGGGATTGCTGACTCCTCCACAGCTGATTAGCGCGTTTCCATGTTTCGTGTGTCATGAGGTCCTCTGGCTGTGGAGGCTAGCGTGGAAATCTGTGTTTGTGTATATGCGTCAAAAAAAAAAAAAAAAAAAAGGAAGGAAGAGGATAATAATTACAGGAATATGTGAAAGGGAGATATGCTTCACAGTGAGACACCCACGTGCTTCCAAAAACACTTGGAAAGGAGCATAATTGCAATGCTGATAGGAAGAGGTTTTTTTTTTGCTGCCTTCTCCACCTGTTGTTTTTCAGCTCAGCAGGATAATGCAAGGTGTCCTAATGGTGTGTCTATCTCTCTTGGCTTACACAAAGAGCCCTCATTAAAAGTCATTGAGGCTGGGGGCTCCACTTCCCACTCATTGAAGCGAGGCTTTGTTCGGAGCCTCCTTCAATTAATGCTGTGATGTTGCTTTAATTGGCTCTGTAATTCTACTAGTTTATAGCCCGCTGATTCTCAGCTGAACATCACTGTGTCTCTGTGCCTCTGCAGGGCTGCTATTCTGCAGTTGTCGACTACTTTGAACTCTACATCTACGTTGCCGGAGCGCTGGCGATTGTTGTGCTGACCATTGAGGTATGAATGGTTTCATTTTTGTTATTTTTATCACCGGCTTCCAGTTTTCTTTGGCTCTATAGTGATATAAATGTGAATTTGCTGAAGACGTTTTACCTGGAATACCTGTAGAGTTGTTTGTATTGCAACATCCCCATCTAGTGGTGACATCCAGTACTACAAGGACAACTATTCACGATGAATTCAACAATAAAATGATATAATGTATTTAGCAATTTAAGGTTTTTTTTTTTCATATGAATTGTTGGGTTTTATGTTTACCTTTTAATGTTTTGCTTTTTCTTTCTTTCCTCAGCTTTTTGCCATGGTCTTTGCCATGTGTCTCTTCAGGGGAATCCAGTAGAGCTGCTCCACGTCTGAACTTCTTCTCTTTTTTTAAGAATTAAAAGGGATTTCAGGAGATAAAGAACAATGTGGACATTTGTAAATTTGTTGGTCTCATTTTTCTATTGGTTAGTGACAGAGAAGCAAACTCTTGTACTTCACAGCTGGACTTTTGAGGTACACGCAGACACACGCAGACACGCCGGCAGGTAGACAAACTGAACGATCAGAGACAAAACTGATATAAAAAAAGATTTGTGTGTAGACAGTAGACGTGGACCAGGTCTGACAGAGACTGGCTGTAAATGGACAGAACACGAGGACCAGGTGAAGCCTCAACAGAAGGCACTGCACTGACTTTTGGATGAAGAATATTTATATTGAGTAAAGTTGGCTTAATTGTAAAAACAACAAAAAAAAAAAAGAAAACAGAAGTGTGTCATGTACACTTTGGCTGTTATCCTGTTCCTTTTTACTGTAACACTCCCCCATATTGTCTTTTTAAAGCCACTATTCTTTGATGCTGTATTATATAAGGTGTGTGTGTGTGTGTGTGTGTGTGTGTGTGTGTGTGTGTGTGTGTGTGTGTACATACTGGATGCTCTTTTTTTTTGTGAGCCTGTGACCCTCTCTGACCCTCTTCTATACGTCTGCTCTCCGTTTCTTTGTACGGTGTTTATTGCAGTAGTGGTTTTAGGTGGTGAAATGTACGTGTATGCATTTGTATTAGATTCTTCAAATTCGATGACATAAATGGCATTTTAAATCACACATCCTGTGTTATTCTGCTTCTTTTGTTGGGTTTATAATATCGCATCAATCAATGTTCAGTGCATTTATCTGAATAGAAAGTGAAAATTAGCCGCCTTTGGCTCCTGCTTGCCGTGTTTTTCTTGTAAATACAACATATAAATCAATAATCTCAGACAGTTTTGACATTTGAGTGAAAGGAAATATGGATGTTTTATCCATTGATTCAGCCAAATATAATTAAATGTGGTTGGAGTTCACATAATGGCTCTTGGTGGTATTGTGATAATGAAATCAATTTTAAACTAAATACATTATCTCATCGATCATTGTTGCCAGCAAGTCATGACTGTGAACAACATCCAGAGATAAAAGCTCCGGATGCAGCAATCGGCGTAAACAGAATATTGACCTCAAAGCATTAGTCACAACAAAAGAGTATTCAGTAATGATGCTAAATGTAAAACAACAGGATATTTGAATAATTGAACCAAAAACACGGGGACAAAGTGTTGACCCAATATATATTAGTCACCAGAGTAAAGTTGAAAAAAACATTTTATTTATCTGACAGAATATTTTCAGAGCCGGATGTTGCTGTTCTCGTTGAGGCCAGCAGGGGGCGATGTTCCAGCGCATAATGGGCGCTCCTGGTTGGAATACAGGAATTAAAGTCCGAAAACGTCACGGCAGCAACAAGACTGCAGCAACTTCAATCACAGGACATGTTTCTGGTGTCCAGTTTTACGCGTTCGTTCAACTTTTATACGTTAAACATTAAAATCTATTGTCTTTTCTTTTAAAGTGCGAAGTATCATATTTATTCAAAGGCGGTATGTCCACAAACACAGAGATAAAGTAATGCATCATTAACACGTAGTCGCTCAGATTTCAGCCAAAACTCAACACCCTGGAACTACCCTTAAACTAAATCAGGGCCGAAGTTGGATGATTTCGTCTCTGGCTCCTTCACGCTGTTTAAAAACAATCTATTATTCTTGTATCACCCCGCTGGAAACAAATCCATCAACCAAACCCGCCCGACATCACATTAAACGACTCTCATCCGTCTTTTATGTCGGTGGCCTATTCTCTCGGGACATAATGGGACGGGGAGAGGCGAACATTGCACCTAAAAATGTCTCAGGTCCTCCAAACAGTCTTACAGTGCGACCAATTTTCCAATTGCGCTTGTGCGGGCGCTCCAGCTCATCTCAGGACGAGTGCGAACATGTGACTACGATTTTCTGAGCTGGCTTATTAAGAAACACATGCTTACACTCTGGGAGTGCGCGGCTGGAAAACAGCTCGGTCGCGGCTTCTTTTTTGTCCTTGTGCTGCCTGATTATTATCTAAGAACAATGGACTCATTTTCAGCTTTCTTTTTTTTGGGGGGGGGGTTCGTGCCATAATCTGCTGAAGGGAATTAAGCATCGGGGTAAAACATTAAGCAGGTGAATGAAGCCAAAGATGCTCCGAGTCTTACAAAGATGACACAAGCACACAAATATTCCCATTGGTTGCAAAAAAAAAATTGACTTCCAGAAGGTTGTGTGTGTGTGTGCGTGTGTGTGCGTGTGTGTGATTCCGCCTCTGGCCACAAGGAGGCGCCCGCGTGCTTATCGCGCCTGAGGTTGCGTCATCGAGCGGGGACGTCAACGTGAAGAGCCTCGAACAGCCTTGCGGGACTTCAATGGTTTAAAAAGGGGAGTTACACGGCAGACGAGCCGGTTGATCTCCCTCAGAAGAGCACCTGACAAGCGTGTCTCGGATGCACCCGTGAAAATCCGCATCGTTGCACTCAGAAAAAAAAACAAGAAAGTTTGACTTGAGTCCTTTTCAGGTATGTTCCTCCCTGCAGAAGCTCTGCGCTCACAAAACAAGCCTGGTGTAGAAAAGTAAAGCTGAAATGATTAAAGAGCGTTTTATGTCAAATATTGTCTTTAAATCTGTGTGATACTGTTTAATAATTAAACCATTGCTTCTGTCTTAAAACAATGCCACATGGGTCAACCGTAGATGAGCCAGATGGATTGTTGTGTGTTGGGCCGTGCACCACTTTATTACTTCTGAAAATGTTCTATTTAATTTCATAGTTTTGTTTTGTTTTTTTTGAATTTATTACTTGTCAGTTTCCTGTCAGCATATTTGTACCAAGCGGAACATCAGCGGAAAATATATTTTTGGATGCTTCCTTTGTTGTCAGACCCTTCGCAGGGTTGAATTTGAACTTCTTCTGTTGGAATCTGCGTAAAAGCTTTTAAAATAGCTTTAGCCCTTTTTTTTTTTTTGTAGCTCGGGTTCACTGCGATTGATTGATGTTTAAGTCTTCTCCTCTGCGCTCCGGCGTAGTTTTGCATCTGTACATCTCCTCTTTCCTTATAAAAATTCCAACCAGTAAAAGGCAGAGAGGATGAGTGATGGGTGAGAGGTGGAGCTGGGGCTGCTCCTTGTTCAGTTTGTTTTAAATCTGTTTGGAGAGGAAACTTTCATTGCTTGATGATTTATGAGCCGCCTGACTCCCAGTGGGATTGGTCTTTTTTTTTTTTTTTTCCCTGTGTGTAATAACCCCCACCTTTAACATAAAATTTGAGTTTCTCTTTGGTGTTGTTTACTCAGTGTAAAAGGTGTTAGGTCCGGTTTAGAGTGGAGGGCCCCGCGGAAGCCCCTCAGGACCGCTCAGCCGAAACCGTACCGGGGGGCAGAGCTCCTCCATCTGCTGCGACCACAAAGCCCATTGTGAGAATGTGAGAAAATAAACGTAATAACAGGCTCAGTTTGGTACAAGGGGAGAATAAAAACTGCAGCCCATTACGCTGGCTCTTAAAAGTCAGAGAAAATGACAGAATCTGCGACTCGCAGCGTGGTGCCACCACCCCCCCACAGACCCCACCCCACCCCCTCCCCGGCCGAGCGGAACAGGAAGCGAGTCTGTAGGGATGGTACTTTCTCAGGCTGAACATCAGCGTCGCGGCGAGGGACCTGTGGTGACTCACTGCTGCAGCATGTGTTTCCAGGCCAGCGGACATAGATTCAGATGATGACTGCATATAGATGGCTCGTGCTGTCCCGTGTGAGACCACGGAGTGCTCCCTGGTCACAGAGGAGAAGAGTCACTTTTGGCAGCGGGCCTGAATGACTAACGGTCGGCCCATTTGCTTCTTTTCGCCGACCTTCCCGCTTTTCCCTCGCCCCCCCGATAACATTTTGTTGCGGCGGGGCTCGCTCCTCGCCGGCTCGCCTCACCCTGTGGCCGTCGAGCTGTCATCCGGAGCCGTCAGCCGGAGCCACGCTGGCCCCGGCTGCACGTGAATCCGCAAGAGGTGAGCCGGTGTGTGTGTCTGTGCGTCTGTGTGTGTGTGTGTGTGTGTGTGACCTTTGAGCTCAGCAGCGGGAGAGCTTATTGTGCAAATGCAGCGAGCACGGCTGAACTGTGCAATAAATCAGAGGGATGACTCACTGCCTCCATATTCACGAGATTTATAATTGAAAGCATATTGCTGGGAGGAGAGACAAAACGCTGCTCTGGAGGCAACAGGTTTAGGGGTTAGAAACACACAGGGAGAGTAAACTTGATGTACAGACGCGGACAGACTGTCCGCTCAGCCAGTTTAAGAACGCTCTGGAACCTGCAGCGTCTGTTTCAAAAGTCATTTCATCCCATGAAAGCTGACAACCTGCTTGCGCATTACCAGCCATTTTATTTAATTGCTAATATAAATACAAGGAAAATTGGTTTAATGCCTCTGCAAAAGCCCAGTTTTATACAGTTTGTGTCTGTTCCTTTGAGTCAGTAAACCGCAAAGTAACCCAGCGGTTAGATCCGTCTCTCTCTACCCGCGCGAGCCCATAACTCGTGTCAGGGCCACTTTAAATCCACCAGGTTTATGTTAACATGTCAAAAAGGCACATTAGACGTTTCCACACGCCAATAAAATGGTGTTTTATTGGCGGGAGTCGAGAGAGGAGCCATCATGAGGTTGCGTCCATGGTTACAGGCGCCTGATTTGTCTGTCAGGCGGCGAGCGGGACGCCGGAGAAGCCCGTCGTCAAACCGGAGAAGCCGCTCCGGTCCTTATTTAACCCCGTGAGACGCGCCAACGCTCGACCTACCCGCTGACCCCGGGGGGGGGGGCTCCGCGCGTACTCGCCGTCGTCGTCTCCGTATCTGCAAGGTTCGGCGAAGGAGTCGATTTGGCCGCGGGTTGAAAGGCTGGCCCGGAGCCCGAGGGCCCATTAGCGAGGGCTTTGGGGGAAGGGGGGAAGGGTGGGGGGGGGGCATCGGTGCTGCTGTCTCTGGATCAGCCCCGTCAGCCTCCCTCACTGACCTCACAGGGCAGAAACAATGACTTGTCAGACGCTCTGATCCTCAGACCAAGTGACACCAGCACACATTCTGGGCTCGGCTCGGTCCCGTCACTCCTGATTTGAGCGTGAAACAGACGTTATCCAGATCAAACGGTACCTCCTGCACCTGTAACTGATTAGCCAGTTTGATTAGAGATATGTTAGTTGTTATATTCAGACTATCTGCGATCGCTTTCGCATGTCTGTGTCAAACGCTTAGCTCGGCGACTTCCTCCGGGCCTTCTGCCGCGCTGATGGACGGCCCCGGCGGCAGGATTCCCCGACTCCCAAGACCTTTAGGGCGGCCTCGGTCATGAGCCAGCCACCTCTCCTGATTTACGCCGACTGACGCCAACTCCGCTGTCCTGACAGGAAGCCCCGGCCTGTTTGGATCTCAGCGCCTGGGTCGGTTCCTCAGCGCGCCGCCGCATTTGTCACAGTCCCCCCTCCCCCCTCCCCTCCCCCCACCGTTTGACAGCGGCGGACGGTTGTTTTCATACCGAGCGGACACGAGATCCGGACGTCGGCTTCATTAACGGCGTCCGTCGTCGAGCGGCCCCGACGTCCCCCTGGCGGACGGAGCGACGGTAGCGCGGGGGCGCTGACGCGGCGGGGCCCTTTGAAGTGGCCTAATGGCCTTTCTGGTCCCGTGAGCGCGCAGGCCTCTATTAAGGGTGTCAGCGAAGCCTGGTCAGCGCAGCGTGACCCATTAGGTTTTAACGAGGGCCATCCGGGGCGGGGGGGCTCGGCGGGCTGCTCTTCTTCCTCTCTGCAAGTGTAACGCCTCGGCGACGCGCGCTTTTGGGCTGAGGGAGAGCGGAGGGAACCTGTGAGGTGTGCCGGAGCACCGCCTCTCTTGTGGACTTCACCGGACTTCATCGTGAGCGGTGCCGCTCGTCGGTGGTTTTTCTCGTTTTTTTTTTTTTTATTTCGTTATTTGTTTTGTAGGGGTCGGGCGCCCGATCAGGCCCGCACCGCGATTTCGTGGGTCCCCCGGCCGTGAAACCGCCTCTCCGCTCGGCACCGGCAGCCTCGGATCGAAGGGCCCCGAGATGAATCAGGACAGTCGCGATGTTTAGGAGCGGTCACGCTTTCAGTCAGGTTGTCAGGTTTGGTTAACGTTGCGAAAATATGGAACATTCCTTTCCATCCGCGCGCGGACGTCCAATTCCTCGTCTGCAGCTGGAGGCTTGGGAGGGCGACGGCGGGCCTCCCAAGATCGGCGAGCGGCCCCGTCCAAACGCTCGCATGTGTTGCTGGGACAGAGCCGCGAATGGAAGCGCTCCAACATTCTTCGCAGGGCAAAGACCACAGCGATGGCGAGATATGAACTGGCACAGGTTCGATCCCCCCCCTTGGCCTTGCTCTCCCTTTGTTTTTCTGCGAGTTGGGCCGCCCGTGGATGATGTTCCACAAGTTTGAAACGAGGCTGCATTGATTACAGACCAGGCTGCTTGTGAGGGAAGGTTTGGAATGATCAGGACTTTCGTTTTTTTTGGGGTTTTTTTTTTTTTTTGAGGACCGTGTTGTTGCATGATTGTGTCCCGACGGCAAAAACAAAGAACATGTGTGTGAAGCTGCATTCTGCGTCGCATGACAGCTTTGCTTTCGCCGAGGCTGAAGCTGCGCCGTTGGCCGATAGCCACCTGGAGGTATTTAAAGCCCATTCAAACAATTAGGCTTAACTCTGGGGCTAATAGTTTGGACAGAACGCTGCATCTGGAAGCTGCGGGGAAGACCGGGGATCACATGTCATTCACCTTTAAACGCCGACATACATGTTGACTGTATTATGTTTTTTGTGTCGTTGCAATTACCACACAGGCATAACATTTTATGACAAACGGCGATGTTGCAGATGTTGGCTGATTTCGTTACTTCTTCAAAGAATGTTGCCGGGGAAGCGCTTTCGTCAGGGATGCATCAGAAATATTGATGCTGCTCGCACATGTCTGTCAAACCACGCTTCAAACAGGCTGAAAGCGGAATGAATGACTGACCGCTAATGGGGTCATTAACTTATTGTTATTTATCTTATTAGATATAAATGGGAAAAGACATTGTGGTCTCAGCAAATGTAAGAATGCCATAATAAACTCCCCGTTTAATTTCCTTGTGTTGATGTTTTAAGATGTTTCTATTATCCAGCTGAATCTGAAGCTGTTACTGCAGTAATAAGCCACCCACTCAGCTGTTGGAGATTCCTTTATTTCCCATCACTTCAGAATTGTCTTAATCCTTCACCTCTGCATCGTTTTTCCTGGTTCCTCCTATGGACGGACTTCTGGGGGCGTAAAACCCCAGCGGAAGTTGGAATTTAAAAACCTCTCCAACACTGTAAGTGCAATAAATATTGCAATGGCACGTTTTCTAAATCCACAAACAAAACTAGAAATGCTCGATTAATATCAAAAAAAAAAAAAATCGAAAAAAAAAGCTTAAAGCCATGAGACAAATTACAAAGAAAATCTCTGTAAACATCCAGAGTAACTCATCAGAATAACACACAAACATAATTTTACATACATTTTGAAATATTACTGCAACAATTAATTGGTTTATCTCTGGAGGTCCTTAATTACACATTAGACAAAAACAAATGTACAAGCCAAAGAACAATAACATTGACCACAATATGGCATTACATGATGTCATTCGCTTTGTTTCAGTAGTATCAACGTGGGTGGAGCTTCAGAGGGCTGAAGCTGAGGGACGACAAACGCACACTCAACGCACAAAAAAAAAAAAACATGCTTTCTGACCAGATCCTGTTTTCAATCTGACATTTCTGTCTTTCAGCGAACAAAGTTTACATTAATCCAAACGCAGAATACTCGTTATAATCATTAAGGGATCGGAACAGTATTAGGATCCAACAGGAAGTTTATAAAAAAGTGAATTCTTGCTGCAAAATATAAAAGGAACTGGGAAATCTCAAGTAGAGCCTTTGTCAGTCACCAAATTCATAATACTGTAATTTAAAAAAATTTATAAATAGAAATTGGATACCGCAAATAGCTTTAGGAACATCACATAAGCTTTGGGAAGGTTAGATCATGAATAATCCTGATTTTCTGACTTCTAAATGACAAATTAAGCTCAGTCCTGTGAGTTGTTAGTTGCAGTTCTCAAGTAGGAGCGCGTCCTCGGGCTCTTAAAAGTCGCAAGATATCCAGCGAGAAGGAGAAGAAATGGATACTTTTGTGATCGGGGGGGGGGTGTTCATCTGCAGCCCAGCACGACGTCATCGAGGCGTCAGCCAACAAGACGAGTGAAGTCTGTCTCTGAAACGAGCCTGCGATGCAGCTGGTGACGATCGCGATCCAGCGGGGTAACGCACACAGACACCCCTGCAATCGCAGCACGCAGCCGCCGCATTCCCGCAGCTCGGGGGCTCGTGTCCTCACGTTACATCACCGGAGCGAGCGCCGCCGCCGCGGCCTGCGGACGCCCGGCGGGTCCGGGGGTCCCGCCAGGCGCTCGGGAACGTGCGCGCTCGCAGGTCAGGGCGGCCCACTTTGAGGCTAATTAAGCGTGTCTATCTGTGTTTGTTTGCTGATTGAAGGTGACGTGACTAGTTGAAGGCTGCTGTTGTGCAATGTTGCCCCCCCCCCACCCCCCACCGGCGAGTGGTTTCCTGTAACCTAAAGCCTGAACCCGGTGGGGTGGGGGTGGGGGGGGGACCTGTGGAGACGGTCCTGGGGGAGGAAATGACACATTGGTTTGAAATTGCTGCCAATCCGAAGCCTCCATTCCTCCCAGACGAGACTGGCACCAACCCGGCCTCCGCTCGCTCAGATGCTTTTTCCTTAACTGCCTTGAATCTCTTGTTTGGAAGGACGACCCCGCCGCAGACTCGGGCAGAATAACATATTTTCCGCTCGCCGCCGCCAATTATTGTTTTTTTAGAAAGGGGTCAGAAAGGGAATTCTCACTTGTCCCGCAGTCGTGGCCTTATTTTGCTTGCAATTGGAAGCACAAACACTCCTCTGTGTGCTTGAGCTAACTGTGGAGGGGACAAGTGTAAAGCAATAAAAGAAGAAGGGCGGCGCGGGCGTCAATCAAGAGCAGCTAGAGCAGAGTGCTGTATGTTAAAATACTGCACGGCAGAGTCTGGCTGCCTTTGGTGTCAAAGGTATTCAAAGGTCATTACATTTTGCAGATCGCATCAGTAACAGATCTCCACATCGCGGGTGATACCCAGTTAACGGAGGCTAAGCTCCGCGTTAATATCAGACCTGAGAGATCGAGGAATCACAAAAGAAAACAGGACGTCGCGCCTCTCGTATTTCTCTCGCATTCAGCATCTGCTGATTGTCACAGTCACAGTTGTTATCTCGCTTTGCGTCGGCCGCTGTATTGGCCTCTGTTATCTTGGCAGTCTCTCCCTGTCCATTTGACCTGCGTTATCATTAGTGCTCTCAGAAATGCTCCCTCCTCCCCCACGACGCTCGCCGGTGTTTAAGAGAAGGGTCATATGGGGGCAGGGTGGTTCCCAGCCCGGGACATCATGTTGCCCAAGAGATGGCTGCACTGTGTTCCTTGGCCTTCATGCGCAGCGCAGCTATGCTGGAGGATTTGCGGTCGGGATCAACGTTGAGATCGTAGCCGTTGATTCCGCTTCCCATGCCGGGGCCCCCGAAAAGGCTGCCCATGTGCGTCTGTCCCATGTGGCTGCTGCCTGGGCTGGGCACGCCGAGGAAATCGGTAACGCCCGCGGGGCCGTGAGGGTGAGGCGGCATGCAAGAGGGGACGGGGTCACAGGGCACGACGCAGCCAGGCACCGGTGACGCTCCGCTGCTGCTTCCAATCCACGTAGGGTTCTGGATCTGAAGTGGAACAGCACGTGTTTACTGCATATAGCGTCATTAAAGTAACATTCCTCATCGCACCGTTCTACCCTGAGCAGGTGTGTTTACTTTCCTTGATCCCTCAGTGTTACCATGTTCAACAACTCTCGGCTAAAAAGCTAAATCCCGTATTTCCCCGGGGAGTTGGCGCGGAAGAAAGTTGTAAATTGGAATTTGGATGCGGGAAGGTCAGCGCGCGATTCGTACCTGTGCATAGTTTTCAGGCCGAGTCAGTATAGGGAGCTCGTACGCGGTCGAGAAGTGCGTCCGGACCTGCTGCATCTGGCCAAAACGCTCCCGCTTTCTCCATTTGGCTCTGCGGTTCTGAAACCACACCTGAAAATGACAACCAACAAAAACAACCAAAAAAAAAAAAGAAAATTATTTTTAAAAAAAGCCTTCAGGAACACTCAAAGTACAAAGCAACGACAAGCCAAAGTTCCTCTGTGCAAGGAACAAGACCGTTCTCTCCTCACAGCAACTTTACGTCAAGAACCGAACCACATAAAACAAAGACAGTGAAGCGTATAAATTCTGCCGCACATGAAAGTCCAGGCCGGGTTTTAAGACTTGACGTGCCTTTAAAGTGCCGTCCGCAAAGAGCTATTGATGTGAAAATGTCGAGTCTCCCCCGGTGCTGCACCTTTCAGCTCCTCCCTTTGATACACAAGCGTCTGCCTCCCTTCAGGCTGCCAGCGTCGACAGATCCACATCTGGACCTGTAGCCATTCATAAATCACTGGGAGAAAGGTGTGCTCTCCCCCACATGTCAGCACTGTGGGATGCAGCGGGGGAATCCCTCCAGAGGGCTCCATGACAAAAGTTCACTTTCCGACCGACGACATGCTCTTCTGTGTCCATCACGTCGGTATTTGATGCATGAAATAGGTTCTTCATGGTAATTTCATCTCATGAGACAGATAGGCAAGCGTGCTTGGCCAAAAGGGCAATTCTTTTTTTTATGGTACCTGCTGACAGACCAAGTCCAGGCTTCTCAGTTCACCTCTTCATGGAAGGTGTTGGTTTAAAGCAAAGTGAAGGATGAAAGACTGGAATGAATGAGTCAAAGAGGTAAAATTCGACATTACTAAGATAAATACAGCAAGCCTCGGCATTACGGCTCTCTAATGTGGTAATATGATAAGTATGTTTGTTCTTTGTCTTGCTTTTCTTGGGATTTCTTCCACTTTGTTTTACCAATTTAGAAGTTTATGTGGGGTTTTATAGCGCGGCCAAGCACACTGCACGATAATCAAGTGATCCGGAGTCAGAGTAAATGAAAATAAAAAAATCTGTGTACACTGGCATAGACGTAAGTCCGCCCCATTAACTTGACAAACTCGGTTCCATTGGACACGCTTGAATAATTGCACCATTGATGTTTTATGGACGATCATTCCCGCTGCTGCCTCTGCTGTCTCAGGGTTGCTTCCTCCTTTCCTGGCCTATTGATTTTGCCTTCCTGAGAGTGGGACCAGGGCAGTGCACAAACTTCCACCGTGTTTCTTACAAACACGATACTTGCGGCCCTTCAGTTCGGTCCCGTTCTAATCATGTATTTCTGCTGTTAAGTCTCGGAAAACAGCGTTCGCGTTTTTAAACGGGACAAAATTCTCCCATCTCCAAAACCAAGAGCGGAGGAGCAAAGGGGGGGACACTGAGTCCTCACTTGTTTATCTGTATCTATTTGTTGGTTGTCTGAATTTTGTCCTCCCTAGAGGGAAACAGAAACGTCTTCAAAGAGAAGAGAGAGAGGGGGGGGGGGGGATCGTGCTTCAGCGAAGTGGTTTGAACTTGGATTGTGAGTTGATTCCCAGCCCAATCAGCTTGTGGTTTCCAAAGTCCCTGACATGCAATTTCCCCTCTGTCAACCTCCTGAAATCCCCCTTAATGTTGCTTCATCTCTCACATTTTCACTCAATCGAGTTTATTGACATGCTTGTGAATTTTTCCAAAACCCAACTGTGGTCCATATTATTATTACGAGAGGAGCAGCTCTATAAAAGTATAGAAAATGCCGTTTGCTGGATTGTTTGCAGGGACAACAGAGAGCCCGTGACAATGTACTCAGCTGTTGTTTCATATGGGCCCTCGGGTACATGTTGCTTTTTTTTTGCACTGGTCTCCACATAAAAGCAGAAAGATGAGCCGAGGTTGTGGTAAAAACCTAAATGTGCGTTAATTATATCTGCAGTGTGGCTCAGAAGGTATTTGCGCCCCTCGAGGGTTCGGGATCTGTTATAATTAAATACATAAATTCAACAATAATGAAAAATTGTCGTATATTTTCCTTGGCTCCTCTTTGTTTATACGAGCTCAAAACATTACAGGCTTCCAAAAACAGGCAGTAACACAAAAAGGTCTTGATTGGACCGAATCATGGTCGCTGTGTGTTTTTTCAAGGTCTTTCCCTCTGATGATGTGGAAATAATAGGCACACAGTGGGTGCAGTTCATTTACATGTCCGTAATGCTTGCACAACTGCTCAGTAGGAAGCATGTTAGTGTTGAGGAGTGAAATATGTGCTGCATACATGCAAAAGTCGTAATTATCCTCTTAAGGATTAATTGTAAAGGATCAAGGAATTCAACTCTTCATTATCCCTTTTGTCAAGATCTCTCCCCAACCTCCACCAGCCGGCTCCTCCCCGCGTCCCTCTCCTCCCACCTCCCTTTTAAAGTCAGCGAGGGGAAGTAGGGATATTGGAAAGTGAGATGGGAGAATGTTCAAACTGGAGCTTGTTTTCATTTCATGTTTAATTTCCTGACGCCTAAGCCCTTGGCTTTCCGCAGCTAACCTCTCTGACCTTCCAGAGGCGTGCAGACGAGAACAACGGACCTTGAGTAGACCTCGCAGACACACACACACACACAAGGGGGATGTACAGCAAAAAAAAAAAACCCTCACTAACAAAGAACGATACATATATACAAAAGACGTCCATTCTTTTGAGCGGGACACTCTTCCTGGAAGCTGTTAGAGAGGAGCGACGTCTGAGCACATGCGTGTCCCTCTTCTCGGTTTGGCGCCAAGTGTGTCGTGTTTCACAGGGGGGGTTTGCTCTGCGTGGCTCGCTTTGAACAGAAAGGAGAGACGAGGCTCAAGCCGAATAGTTTGGCAGGGAGATCACCGAGGGAACGCTGTGAGGTCACATGTGTCCTCCGCTCCTCCATGTCTTCATTCTCCAACATCAAGACTTGAACGCTTGTTCCCCAAAAAAGGTTTTATTTTTCACTTTTATCACTTAATGACCAGCGTTGACCCAGGCCACGATACGGAACTGCCCCCCCCCCCCAATGAAGGGATGTTTCCAAACTGGAGACACCTACTGTTTTTTTTCTATCTAACAGACATCTGCGGGGAAGGTGCCTCGGTGCTGAAGGAGCTTGGCGGCAATACAGTAATTGCTAAAGACGCTGACAGCAAAAGGCAGCTTACAGAACCATTAGAGGCCTTTTATTTATGTGCCAGAGCCAGCAGGGAGAGAGAGAGGAGTCGAGAGGGAGACGGAGGGCAGAGTGCAGCGCTCCAAGAGCAGCTTTTGAAGTCCAGCCGTCTCACCTCATCTCTGTCACCCAGGACCACGGTGATTGTGAGTGAGTGACTGCCTCTGCAGCCCCAACACCCCCCCCACCCCACCCCACCCTACCCCCCCCACACACACACACACACACGCACACGCACACACCACCCCCACCCCGACCATTAAGCGCGTGCAGGCAGCGTGGTGAAGTTCAAGTCTCGGGCTGAAAGCTAATTGCATGACGCAAAGGTTTGGTAGCAGAAGTCGCGGGATGTGATTCTGGAATCCCGGTGCCCCGACTTTATTAAGACATTCATCATCGAAACGAAAGGGGGAAACTGCGGGACCTCGACGTCGATGTCTTGGGGGGAAAAACAACAACAACGGAGAAAAAAAAAAAAAAGGGGGGGGACATCTGTACTCAGATTCCAATGGCTGTTGTTTCTGAAGATGGAGAGGATTAACCGATGACTTGCTAAAGCTTGAAGTGCCCCTTGCTATTCAACAATTGCATATTTCTGGACTTTGTCTTGATGGACCTCAACCTTAAATTGTGGGGTTTAGCCTTGATTGTGTGTATATTTAGGGTCTGATTTTGAAGTATGGTTTAAACCCCACAGTGACTCAACGGAGCCTGCTGTGTGCCTGTCGGATGAGGATGTTAATTATGTTCATCTGGGGAATAGATGGGTCTGTGAGAATGCAACATGAAGTATTTTACTGTACCTCCAGAAGGACCAGGCCAGGTTCTCTGTCCCTGACTGTGTCTCGGACTGTTTGGGAAAATTGAAACTGGCATTTCAAAGTGTTTTTTATATTCTTGCCAACTTGACTTTTCCTTTTTTTTTTTTTTTTCCATGTGTTTTCTTTTTTTTTTTTTCCTTTTTTCCCCTCCCCATGCGGAGGGTTTTGTGTCGAAGTAGTTTGAACGCTGCGTAACTTGTGGGAGAAACCCTTGACCTATGGCCTCTGAGCAGAGTCTGTTGCATGTAACGGCTAAAAGCAACTATTCCCTCAGTTCCACCCAGCCCACTCTCAAGCACAACTGGCAACCAGAACACAAGATGAGAAACAATAGGCCTCACTGTCAGCTCTGCTCAACAGGCTTTGTCACCATGCCAGTCCCAGCTCTCCTAGCACTCTCTGTCAGCTCTCACAGGGGTTACTAGCATGCAAACTTGCGCGACTGTATGAACACCACACACCTCAGGGGAAAGGGAAAAAAAAAAAGAGGGGCAGGATCCATCGTTTCACCTAGGGCCTTAAAACAATGCACTTTTTTCAGATGCTTCTTTGCATCTGAGCTGTGCTGTGAAACTGCTGCATTTGAAAAATCAAACATTTGTTAATGTTTAGGAGAGTTCCATGCCCGGCCTTTAAATGTCCGACTTGAGTGATACAAACACAGCTGGAAGCTCCACAGACGGCGATCGAAAATATCCGCTGAATGCTCCCAAGGTATTATTCAACATACCGTATGTACGCCTGGAGTCAAGAAACAGGCCTGCTTCTGCTAAAAATAAATAAATAAAAAAGAAGACCCCCCCCCCAACATCTGCACAGAGGAGCACCATGGATCCATCTGATTAAGCCTATGGACAAACCCATGTTTAGATTGGGGTGAAGGTTTTATAGGGATTGAAGGTCGCTTGGGTTGTGATTGACAGCTGAGAGCTGCCCTCTAGTGGGCAGGTGGGAGAAGCTCAATGCACGCAGTGACGTCATTAAGAAAACTGCCTTTTCACTGAAGTGTGCGTTGTGTGGATTTTAAAAACAACCCGTAGGTTCTTCCCCTGGGGCCTGCTTGAGGTGGTTCTGCGCTCACCTGAACACGAGCCTCCGTCAGGTCCGTCCTCAGCGCCAGCTGCTCGCGGGCATAAACGTCGGGGTAGTGCGTCTTCTGGAACACCTTCTCCAGCTCCTCCAGCTGGTAACTGGTGAACGTGGTGCGGTTACGTCTCTTCTTTCCTTTATTGCTCTCGGCCTCGCTTTTGTCCAGAGGGCTGGAGAGTTCTGAGCCCGGCCGCTCGCCCTGCACCTTGTCACCGGGCGCCTTTAGGTTCAGGTAGCTGCCTTCCATCCCAGAAGGGTCTACACTCGGGGGCAGCTCGGATTCTGTCAGGCTGCTGTTGTCCTTCCCTGCCGGAGGAAAAAGAGAAATCAGATTCATCAGGTCTGAATTTAATTTCCTCGTAACTTGTTTTTAAGCGAGGCTGAACCTCTCGGGTTGGGGTTAGGGGGTTACACTGTCGTGTCGCCGCGGTTGGTTTTGATCAAAGTGCCTCAAAAATCAGGAGCTTTGAATTTAACCTCACTCTCAAAGAGAAAACCAGTTTCTGACTATTTTAGGTCCGTGGAAAAAGCGCAAATGCAGCCGATCACACTGTTGCCAATAATTATATTCAATAATCTTTAAGTGAAGAACAACAGAGCTCCTCTTTCATGAAGCTGCGGCTGAAAC
This sequence comes from Lagocephalus sceleratus, assembly GCA_911728415.1. Lineage (NCBI taxonomy): Eukaryota > Metazoa > Chordata > Actinopteri > Tetraodontiformes > Tetraodontidae > Lagocephalus > Lagocephalus sceleratus. Next base: position 7,097,060 of record CAJVRN010000116.1, read on the forward strand.
CACGGCTCCCAGTCTTCTCCCAGCAAACACGTCTGTTCATCATCACCTTCACCAAGCAGAACTACTTTAACATTACATCACCTCTACTGTTTTATTTTGAATTTCAAAGGCCTTGTCTGCCTGCAGCGACTCTCCGAATGCAGATTTTCTTTTTTTTTCCCTTCTTTTTAAAGTCATTGATGTGACCTTGTGAAACAACCCCCCTTCCCCTTCACCCCCCCACCAACCCCTCCACCTTCAAGCATGTATGGTGGACCTTGTGCGACCGCACTTACTCTTGCTCCTGAGATGTAAACAGCGTTTTTGTTTGTCGCCTTTAATTTTCTAGAGTGTCCATTTTGTCTGACAGACCTCGAGTCTGTTCCTGTCAGAGCTCGTTGGCTCTTTTTTTTTTTTTTTTTTTTTTTTGTTTCCTTTCAGGAGATGAAGAAGGCTGCCCTTTCTCCCTCAATAAACAAACATCTGTGTGAATAAATAAGCTGAGGGGCTCTGGTTGTGTGCCAGTGAGAACAGTGCACTCTGTCAGTCTCTGTTTTTGCCTTCCCTGTGAATTGGCCAACGGAGCGCCCAGTCCTAACTCTATTAGTCTGAAACATGCTCAGAATGGTCTCTACCAAGTAAACACGCTCGTCTTTTGCAACACCAGCATTTTTTTTTTTTTCCAGTGTTTGTTCGTTTGGAACCAGATCTAGAAATAGTTTCGGCTGATCCGCATGCGTTCGACTTTTCTTTAGCCGCGTCACAGCGGAGGAAGCCGACGTCCCCCCCCCCCTGCAGCCTGGCCGTCACCGAGATGACGGGAACGGTTTTCGCGGACGGGCGGTGGCTGCGTGCGACGCGCCCCGTTTGTTGTTGCGGATTAGTGCGCCTTTGACCCCCCCTTCGGTTCGTGAATCCCACAATGAGACGTCGACTATCATCCCTCCCTTGCTCTCCAGCCCATACCCCCCCCAACCCACCCCCACACCCCCCAGCCGAAGCAGAGTGGGAGGGAACGGCGCAGATCTCCCAGCTGGAGTTCGTGACCTCCTATCACTGTAGCCCACCTGTCAGACCCCCTTACAGTCTTCACGCAGGCAGATGTTCTGACTTCTCCAGCCCCTGCGCTGGCCTCCGATGCTAAAGCGGGCTGCAATATTTTCAGCCTACCCTGGGCAGCAGCGTGACTGCAGTTAAGAAGTGAGGGAGGTCAACTCCGGGTTCCTGTTTGGCATATGGCAGAAAGCACAATTACGTCCCTGAGCAAGGCAGATATCCTGTAAGCAGAGATTACAGCCGGGCACGGCGGTGGGAGGAAACGTCGGGAGCCGCACACAGGCCATATCAGCAATGTTTAAACTGGAATCTGCTTTAATTAGACCTACCTACAAAGAAGAAGTTTGATTTCTGAGGGGGATGGGGGGGGCGGGGGGGAGTGGGTTTAATTGCTCTCCTACTCTGTTTCCTCCCCCAGTCTCTCTTCTCTGTCACGCTAACCACACAAAGTCCTTCGCCACAAACATCTTTAGTATTCCTCCATGTTGAGCTGTCTCTTCTGCACACTGTTCTGGAGAACACATTTATCAGACACTACACTTTCTTCGGGGGAGCCAAGATTCCAGTGTGCTGGCTCCAGTGCCTTTTTTTTTTTTTTTTTTTTTTTTTTTTTTTTTTCTTCCCCTTTTCTTTTTGGCAATTACAAGAATGTGTTTTTGACTGTCGTTCCCATTTTCGGATTTCATCAACAGATGCAGAGACGCAGCGAATATCGCCAGCTGATGGGGCGCAATTTGCCAGAGTTGCTGTGTGACGAGCTGCAGACCTCTCCAGTTAGGTGAGGTCAGATGTTTACTGGGGTCAGCAATTTAATCACTGCAGAAAACAGAGAGAAAACATCAAAGTGTAATTGAACTGGTTGTAAAGCAACAGGGTACCCTCTCCGTTTTTATGGAATGGGATGGGGAGGGTCAAGTGAAGCCATATAAAAGAAACACTATAAATTAGTAACCTGGGGAAGGGTTAATGACCAAACACTAAATAGGGAAGGGAATGCTTTTAAACAGAGTGCTCTCTAATGTTCTCTGAAACGCACAGAGTTGACAGCATTCTGCCACATTAGCGCAACATTTATGATACCTTATGTGGACCAAATAAAGTCAAATAACACATAAGCTTTCGTGGCGATTAATTCTGCGTTTATTGCCGGTTCTCAGACGTGCTTTGGGCTAGATTAATTTCCTCTAGCATGGTTCTTAAGACTTATGTTGACTGTTGGTTCCTCAGTGGAAGGGAGGCTCCCAGATGTTCTCGCGGAGAGATCTATGCCAGCAGCTCATGCAGGAATGCAGATTCACCGGGGAACCAGAACTCTGCTCAGCCTCACTCCTGATGAATTGATACGGTCATAACCTCACCACTGTCATCATACCTCTGGCTATCTCTGGCTCCCTCTCTCACATAAAACAGGCCCACAAATAGTTTGGAAATTCTGGGGATTAAAAGGAGAGTTCCTGACACTTAATTATGAGAATATCAACTTAATGTTGAGACAGTAATAGTAGTAATAGTAATAACTTCCAGGTCGAGGTGAAGATTATTTTCTAATTACTCACTTTAAAGCAGCGTTTCAAGTTCAGGATGAGGAGCAATGAATCATCTTTTTTGCCTCACATCTGTGCTGATATCAGACTTTACAGTTTTTCCTTCTCACATTTATAAATAAAGTTTATAGCCCGGTGAGTCCAGTTAAATGATTTTTGGACATTTTAACTCTGTCTGTGAGCGGTTTGCACACCGACTGGAATGACTTTTGGGTATTTTAAGCGTGCTCATTGCGCTAAATATTGACTATCTCCTTATTAGTGGTCCATAGTTCTGCATTTTAGCATCTAAGTCCTTTCATGAGAGACACAGGCTGGTGTATGTGACTTGATTTTAGGTTGCAAACGTTGTGAAAACAAGTTTTCAGCTCATCAAACTCCCGCCAAAGCCACACATTTCTACCAACCACCATCTTCCATTAGTTGTGACGTCATCGTTTCAGGGCCACTCATTATGCATTCTAATTTATTCAGGTTCTCAGAGACAATCGCCCGCGTATTCAAACATGCTGTCCTGACAGTTGCTTAGCTCCGAACACAATGTGTTAGTCATCAGCACATGCCTAACTTGTGACTTCACTTTTCCCAAGTTCTTAAAAGTGTATTTAACACGCTATATTTTGACAGGATGCTTTTAAAACACTGCCAGGAGTTTTGGGGGTCCTATTTTGGTTTTCATACGCCCAAGGAAAACTTTTTACATATCACAGGGTGCTTTGATACTTTAAAGGGAGGATGGTTCTTTTTTTGTTTTTTTTGTTTTTTTTTTGTGAAAGCCCAGGGTTTGAGAAAGCTGTGTCTCATAATGTGCTATTTTGTCAAACCGTCTGGTGAGTGGCAATCTTCTCATAGCCACCAGAATGCAATATTGAACTGCGTTTCAACCACAAGCGGATAAATGCGGTAATTCAGACTTTCAAATCTAGCTTTGGCTCCTTTTCGGATACATAATGTGATCATCTTTTTGTCATGGGTTTGTGTTTGCAAAACGCGGCCGCCACTTCCACAAATAAAAACTGAAAATTATGAAACAAAAGCAGGCCAGCGCCAGGGAAATATAAGTTCATGTAAACATTCACATGTGCGCAGCTTTCCCAGAAATCCTTTTATTTCTCCCAAGTAGATCAAACCATTACCCAATCATGTTCGTTTCTGACTCGGTGCTTATTTGCTCAAGGTATTGTTGAGACAGGGTTATGTAAACCAGCTCCACTTTGTCATCACAGGGACTCCGTAGCTTTGGTGATCTGATGTTTGGGGAGCATGAATAATAACTATAGGAGCCTGCAATGCACATCTGCCTTAGATTAATGTGGACCTCTCCTGCAAGGCTGACCTGCATTCCTCAGCCCTCGTTCAGCTCCGGGGTTTTGATTTCATTCATCACTGTGTGTGCAGGTACGGCTCCTTCCTCGTCCTCACCGTGGGACAGTTTCGCTGGCTGAGGTGCATTTAAGGAAACAACCTCTCCAGCCTGAGTCACTGCGAGCACACATCACTCACAATTCTCACAAGGCTGTATTTTTTTTTTTTTTTAATGAATGTTTGAAATGATTCCCCAACTTTGGGGATTATTCATCTGTGTGAAACATAGAATCTGCAAAAAAAATGTCCTTATCAACATCTGAGGCAAATATATCATAACAAAAGGCAATTTTTAAGACATATTTTCAACCTGCCGTGAATTAAAAGCATGAAGGCAATATATTTCCCCTTTTTCACACTCCTTCATGTTATTAAACACAATGGTCAATCTTGAACATTTGACGGTCACTTTTTTTTCCCCAAACTCCACATTATCGCCAAAGGGTTGCCATGTGAACCTTCTCACATTTAAATATGATATTACCTCACGAAACCTCCTTGGAGGATGATGATTTTGTCATCATGATAGAGATAAAGCATCAGCATTGCGCAATATATCACTCCTTGTGGACCACACATAAAAGCGCAAGCCTGTTGACGCCTGAGGCTTTGGCAAGACCCCAAAATATCCTCCCCCAGAGCCACGATGCCTTCATCTGGCTGCAACATTTTCAATAATAACATTGCAGAGCTCTCCCCAGGGGAGGCATGATACATTTAAAGATGGTGTTTTAATGGTTCTGTCAGCGAACTTGCCAAACCAGATCGCTTCAGCACGGGGCACGCTTTAATCTAGTTTGGAGGCCTTGCTATCGTGGAAAAGTGATGAAGAGCGGCTTCAGTTTCTGGTGTAAATTAATTGGACAACTTCACACTTGATACCCTGGCAAAATCTGATGCGTCAAAGGGGGATGATTTTGTTCCAAAACCGTCTGCAGTTTCATGAATAAACATGCACTGATGTTCAAATATAAACTGATTCTGATTCAAAAATGAACTGCCACGTTTTCTGGGTTCCCTCCACAATTACTAAAATACCGTCCATGGGCAGATGTAATGTATTACCTATATCAAAGGCCTTTTCCTGATTGTTTAAGCTCCATTCTTCCTAAACAGACCTGCAAGGCATCGATCATCCAGGTCCACGAATTTTGAGCGGCTTTTTCATCTTATTTTAAATTTGAAAAAATGAATTCCGTCTCCGGGTTGTCTCATAAAAACATTAAATATTTTGTATGCGTGGCAGTGGGTTGAAAAGTCGGCAAAGTTTTTAAGAAACGCTGTTTGGAAGCGTCCAAATCTCCGTCCAAGACTTTGACGCTTGACCCTTTCTACAGACTTCAGGGTGAAATATTTAAGAATACAATAAATAACTCTACGTCTTAAACACAATATACGACGCAAGTGGGTGTTTAATGTAGCTCCATTTATATTTTTGCGCGCATACAGATTACGGAGCGATTTGTGTGCGTGTTTGCGCGCGTCCTGGTGATTTACTGTACTTCAATCTTGAAAATTGAGAAATTCAAGACACGTGTATGTTTGTCAGTCATTCAATAATTAACAGTATAAAATAGGCTGCAGAGGTGACTGAAAGTGTCGCTGTGGCTTCCCGGAGAGTCTAATTACGCATCTAGAGAAAAGAAAACCTGCTACTTTCATTCTGACCAACAGATGCAAAGTTTGTCGGATAATCCCATGTTAAAGCGACCATATGCTAATTATAAATCACCCTGTCACTTTTTGGAGCCGGGAAAACAGAATGTGTGAATTAAGGGTTATTCTAGAGTTTTTACTTGTTTTGCGATCAGGACAATTTTTTTATGGTGCCATTTTGTTTTTGCGCGCTTACATCATCACAAACTTCAGCATTTTAGGGGCAAACTTCGGCCAAATAACGTATGCATGAATCAAATAGCTTTGCTCTTCTCTCCCTCCTGTTTCCTCGCCGAGTTGCAGATGCTGCGTTGAGACGCGGCGCGCTTTCCCGTCGCGGCTTGCAAAAAACTTCCCCCCTTTTGCCTCGTTGAAAGTCTTGTCTTATCTGCACTCACCATAGCAAGAGACGAGCGTCCCGTTGAGTCCGCTGTCCGAGTGCAGCTTGCTCCCCTCGGGTGGAGTTTTGCAGGTCGGTCTCTGCATGAAGAGCTGGTATTTGTTGAAGGTGCTCTCTTCAGCGCCATCCAATGACTGGCACTCCTGCTGGAACGGGCTCCTGGACTTCTCTGCGTAAGGCTGCCCTTTACCCGGAATAAACGTTGGGCTGTATTTGGTTTCAGCGGTCGGGAAAGTCCTGAACTGGTGATCCCTACCTTGCGCAGTAGACGTGCTGTAGTACGAATCCATCGATGTCATGTCGCAGTATGAGACGCACGCTGCGTTCATACCTAAAAGGATATATTAAAAAAAAAAAAAAAAAAAAAAAAATCCACACGGTGCTTGTTTCCCACCCCTCTCTAAAGGCAGCAAAGGCTCTCCTCAATTTCTCATGCGCTGACAAACTTGCACTGACGCACTCTTGCACACACACTCGCACACTGGCGCATCTGGGACTGGTTAAAAAAATGAATCAGATGCTTTCCAGAGACTGCAGACTGAACAAATGCTAAAAGCCCCCTGAAGGTTTGTCGGGGTAAAGAGAAATGCCTTGCTCAAGCGGATACCGCCTCGGTAGCCTATAGTGTATCTGTCACACGCCCGCGCACGCACACACGCCGACCTTCAGGCTCCGCACACGTGAAGTATAGATCCAGCCCGCGCCGTTACGCAGCCAGTAAAAATGGGAGGTCAAACTTTTTGGTAAACACGCGGGAGATGCAACACATGACATTTATCTAATTAGGGGATGAAACGGATCTGATTTTCGATTCTTTCATTGGCTCCAAGGCCGTAACAAACCTCTGACTGCAGCTTTTGTGCGGCAGAGACCGTCGTTTTCCACGGAGCCGTTCTTGTTCATGACAGGGATAAAATCCATACCTTCAAAAGACCAGCCGTGCCCACTTATGATATCAAGGCCGGCAGTAATTCGGTCATTCGAGCGTGATAAATATTATGGGCATATGTTCCCTCCAATGTTGGTAAAGTTGAGTTGATCCTGAGATTTAAAGGCTGAATCTGAATCAACTAAAACATTGTAACGAACGGGAATAGGCCTGTTCCGTGCGCAATGGTTATGTTGCGCCAGCATTTTCCTTTCACTGCCTATAAAAAAACAAAGCGGTAATTAAATCCTGCAATAATGCGCATTTTATGGAAACATCATGAATTCAACACTTTATAAATTTAGTTTGATAAAAATGTTTTTATTAACGAGAAAGGGGGGATAGAATATAATTTAATCGGCAATAATAATAATAATAATAATAATAATAATAATAATAATAATAATAATAATAATAATAATAATGTGTCCAACACAGGTGTTCAGCTTCTAATTGTTCCTAATAAAAGAAGTTCAAACGCATTTATTGTCTCTTTCATTCATGTAAGTCATTAAGACAGAATATATCCCGATGCATCAGACACGATCTTTGTGTCTGCGCTTATCTCCTGAAATTAGAGGAAAAATAAATCCTTCATGTAATTATAATTTAAAACTTGCGGCCTTCTTAGTAATCTGCGTCTCTTTCACTGTCGTACAGATTGTTCAAAGTTTTAAAATTAGGTATATTTTTTTAGGCGTTGTCTTTTCTCATTAATCTTTTCCGAAAATATTATTAAATATAGTGGGGGGGGTTCTCACAAGTGTGTCTAATTTGGATGTTTTGTCATTGGCCATATGGTTTGGGGCTTTAATTTGGGAGAAAAATATTACATTTTTGTATTTATTTATTTGTTTATTTATAGGTCTTGGATCTGTAGTATTCCATTGCTGCAACACTGAATGTTTTGTGTTTCAGTGGTGCAAGTCTTGGAAGGAATTTTGGCCTATTTGGTTGTTGAAATAGTAAATCAAACTTTCCTTTGATTTATATATTGTTTTGTTTTGTTTTTCTAATTTCTCAAGTTTCAGTTTTCATTTTCTGTTGTGAATTGAAAAGGTATTTCAGAGTTATGTCTGTGTAATGCAAAAATTGCATCTATATGAACATTGTTTACCCTTTTTCACAACTGCACTTTATACTTCGTTTCAAGGGTCAGATAAAAATAAGAAGTGGAATAAGTGGGTCTGTTCACATTTCTTTTCCTCTCCTGCTTTGTTTATTTTCTAACACTTAAATATAATGTCAGAAAATTTTGATACCATTAATAATGACACCTTAAAAAAGCCTAAGAAACAGGCTGCAGGCCAAAGTTTGGCACAGTTAAACAATCAAAAATGACAGATTTCTTCTCTGGCTGCGGCATATAAGCAGGCCTCCACTTAATATAAACCACTCCACAGCTACAGGCAAGTCTCAGCTGTCACAGATATGCATCACTCGTGCGTGGCATTCTCTCTAAAAGGTTTCCACTAAATGGCGACTGGTCTGTTTAACTTGCAGCGGGACTCATGTCCAGGTATTTGCTGCTGAGGAGACAGGCTCTCCGCTGATGCAGCAGCTCATAGCCTCTGGGGTTTATGTTGGCACAGGCCTTGTGTGCATCAACAGCACGGTCCCCACAAACTCCCCAGCTATCAGTTTTTGTGTGTGTGTGTGTGTGTGTGTGTGTGTGTGTGTGTGTGTGTGTGTGTAATGGACTGGAGAAAGTGCTGTAGGTTAGACTTAAACTCAGTGATGTGTTCAGTGGCTGTGGGAAAGGCCAGCCATCATGAGAGACGATGTTGTTGATACGCTGCCTTTACACTTCCTGGAACATTTTTAAGGTAACAGTTATGACGGAGAGCATTTGGAACATTCACAGACAAGATGGTGGCAGGCGAACATGTGTGCACACGTTTGTGTGAATGTAGAGAAACATGCCTCAGTAGGAGTTTACAGTTTTCTTATGAATGGAGACTGTAAATACTTAGGTTAAGGCTGGTAAATCAGCTCAGGGTCCATCATATCACAGCTGCAAATCAGGCCTCTCTCATTCCTTTCCCCAAAAGACTATTTTATGTCGACATTTCTCATTGTTTTCCCTCCTCTATGATGTAGTCCTGATATATAAATTATTTTCTGGTCAATTTCAAATGTTCATGGAATCATTTTATTGTCACATTGTTTCCACTTTAATTATGAACACATAGCTGTTTAATTACCAGCTGACTGGGGTCCTTTAAACACAAGCTGGAAGGCCTATTATAGTACAGTGGTTTATTATATGGGGAGAGAATTCAGGGTCGTTATTCCAGCAACAAGCCCTGATGTTTTTGAGGTAGTCAGTAAACAAGCAGTCAGAAAATGGATGTGGTGTTGTGGAATTATCAGAAGAAGGCCCTGGGTTTGAACAGACGGCAGGGGTTTTCTCTCCCCATCGCCTCGCTGTGTCCCCACTGTGTTTTTTTTCCAGGGACTCGTGTTTCCTCGGTGCACGCAGGTTTGTCTGATTAGAGACTCAAAATTGCCCCCAAGCACAAGAGTGAGTGGCATGTGGGGTCCGCGCTACCTTAATTGAGAATAAACACGGGCTCGCTGAAGACGGATGGAACATGCGCTGAGTTATGTTCTTATCTCTCTGACCAGCTGAGATAAAATGCGACCAATTAATGCCCAATTGAAGCCTAACAGGACAGAGAGAGTCTTTGAGAGTTGAACTGATGTTACATGGGGAGGTTTATTCCTTCCCTGTTCCTAACCCTAACCCCACGACAGGGATAGGTGAGTCGCTGCGGTGCCGCTGATGTCATCCATTTAGACGTTTTTCAGTACTTCAGGTCCACATTGACACATATGTGACACACATGACATACGTCTCCATGTGATCAGTGCATATATCAGGTCCTGCTCACGTCGCTTAACGCCAGGTGCTCTTAGAGTACCAGCAGCAATGAACGTTCCAGAAGCATCGAAAGTGTCTCCAGCCTCTCAGACGCTTGTGGAAGTCAGGGTCCAAAGCTTAAAATGGGAATAGATTTTACCACATGCAGGACTTTCAGAATGACTTGGACACTTTTTTTTTGTGCCTGGTTGTGCGTGAGGATAAGTCCCACACCAGCCTGGCTGCCCGAAGGCCTGTTTGCCTCTGGTCAATCGTGGGACAAGCTTCACTCTCCTCGATCTGACGGCCAAACTCACCTAATAGGGCATCGTGTCGCGTTCATTTACCAGTTCTTTCAATGAAACACCAGCGATTATTTTGTGCAAATCGTAAATACCATTTTCTGTGAGGAGACGTGCTAAGATCGTTGATCTGACGGATATTTTCGTCATGCACCTCGTTGTGCTCGAGCATAAGTCACACATCAGACATACCGTCACTTTGGTTTCCAGCATTAGTGGTTAGAGTTAGCTGATAAATGTCACTACAGCAAGAACAAAACCTTCAGATGCTGCGTGTTGTAGATTGATTTGCTCCCTCTGCTTCTTCACCCACCAACAGCGAACGTTTCCCAATGCTTACTTGTTATGCATAAAGCTGTTTTTTGGTACAGAAGCCAGTAAAAGTGTTAGTGACCTTCTCTTAACTTAACCGGATCAGCCAGTTATTGAAACCGTTCCTGTCTAAATTTCTCCACAATTCCAGTTTCTCAGCTCAAGCAGAGCAGAACTTGCACATCACATTTGCTGATCTTTTCTTTGTGCGTCATTTTTTTTTTTTTTTTAACATAAACAGTTGCAGAAGTGAAATTAGGTTCCAATAAAACTCAGGCACATATCATCTATCAGCTTGTGATGTGTGTACAAACTGTTTTGATTATAATATGATTGGAATAGTGTTTAATTGTATTTGAGATTAATTTATAGTTGTGTCATTCACATACATTTTGTAAGCATTGATCTTGTCTGTGATAGAACACATTACAATAATTAATTTTCTTATTCTGATTTTGACAAGAGAGAATGAAGGGGGGGGGGGGGGGGTAAATGCAGAAAGCACCACCATCTTTTTATGCAAAGCTTTAAATTGGTTTCACATGAGCTGGACGGCATTCGGCAAATTCTCTGATCAAATTAAGCAAAGATCTGAGGAGAAGAACATGGTTGTACTGATGTGTAATTTAATAAACAGAACCAAGCCGACACAGACAGAGGAGATTCTGTCCTGCCCTCATCTCTCAGTTCTATATCGGGTTTGTACGTAGACAGTTAACCCAGCGGTGGGCCTACATCCGTCACCACGAGCAGCTACTATGATGTCTCAGGAGCCACAGCCCTCGTACATTATAAAGAAATATTTATTATATTCTAACACTAACCCCCCAATCTGATATCCGTATGTCAATCTTAAGGCAAATGTATCCTCTGTTTGTTTAATACTTAGTGTCATTGTATGTCTTTCTTGTAAATAAAGTGATTTTGTAAGGATTTGGTGCTGTTGTTTGGTTAAATTAAACCATCTGCAAAGATGGTTTTAATCTCACACAAATGCTAATCAAATTATTATAAGAATTTTGAGACTGGATAGATACTGGATAGTATTACTTTCCCAACTAGGAGTAGCGATTTCTGTGCACAAACCTTAAATAATTTATCCATGAAAGCTTTGAATAGACATATTTGGAATGTAGACTATGATATTAGTATGATAACCTGGAATTCACTTAATTTCATGTAATCTGTGTGTACATGAGGTACCCGTTTGGCTTGATTGCATGATCTTGAAGGAGTCTTGTGATTTTTTTTTTGATGACCTTCACTGCTTTTCACGAGCCCACCCTCTGATCTGATGATAAATTACTTTTTTTTTTTTTGAAGTACAGGGCAACCATGTAGAGCCATGAGGCCCCGTCTTCCCCCGTCCTCTCCACACATGTCTGATCAGTGATAGATTCTCTGAGATTTCTGGGTTTGTTGATGGGAGAACATAAATTCTGGGGCCAAAGCTTTAAACGTACCTTCAGAAAAACTCCACAGACTGACTATCGCTTTTCTCACATATATAATTAAACCAATAAATGAATATAGCGCCCATGTTTATTGCACCTGCTTTGATCTGCAAACCACAAAGCCTTAAGCTGAAGGCCCAGCTAACGTAACCTGATGCATTTCCTTGGACTGATGTTTGCTATTTACATCTGCATTAAGGACTCTTGAACGTGACCTTTAGGTTTTCTTTAACTGAGGTTATATTACCTGAAAGACAGATAATTCTTTAAATCCTTTCGGATCCGAACAAATTAAAGTGGATGTGAGCTCAAAGTGGATATGTGGATACTGGAGTCTGAATTACTGTCTGGTGAGTTCTTTTCTGTGAACGCCGGTGCATTTTTTCAGCACAGAAAAAGCGTGTGTCTAATTAACGTATTGAATTTTACCTACAGAGTGTATTAATTACTTTTGTACCAGTTTGTGTAAGCTTAGAAATAATGCTCAAAGAAAACCACGCCATTATTTTTTAATAATTTCTTGCTTTTTTTGTCTGAAATTATTATTCCATAACACACCTACAGTATATACTCACTTCTGTCGTTACAGGTCTGTGCTAAATGTTGCCTGAAATGTTGCAGCATTATTTTGAAACACAGGGCTGCCCCGTCATCAGGCCGTTCGATACTGTTTTAGTTGATGTTTGGATTGTAACGGAACACTATGTGTGTGCTGACCTGGCCTGATCTTCCCACAGCAGCGTCCGTGCGCAGAGATGCAGCACCAAAACAAAACAAACCGTGTGGCGGAAACTCGTCTGTCGGATCCAGGCTTCAGCTTAGCCGCCGAGTACCGAGTGAGGGCTCCTCTGTAGATAGAGAAAGAGACACATTCTCTTCAAATGAGTTTCTTTGGGATGAAAGCCTTTGTGAGAGCTCCCTAGATGACCCACGACCCCGTCTGTATTTGTGCAGGGGGAGCCCTGATCCTGGGCTCTCTGCCTCCCTGCCAGGATCCTGGGGAGTCTTGTAGGGGTGGCCAGACAAGCCCACCATTCTGCCCCTGGGTGTTTTGCTTTTGGGGTAAAGAGAGCCCCTTCAGATGAGCCAGCAATGTCATAGCAGTAACCTTTCACCCCAGGAGTTTTAGTGGCAGGCCACAGGAGGCCATTCCTGGACCACGGCTTTATCCAGTGTTAGTATTTTTAACATGCAAATACAAATCACACTTTTCAGATTTTAGCATAGTGCAAGTCATATGCAAATCTTACTGCCACACTTAATCAGCCAGATGGTTGAGAAAAGGTTAAAAGGAGAGATAGATTTTGGTTTGATCTTTTTATTTCTGCTGCCCAGCAGCTTCTGGGAACTCACACAAGACTTAAGTGGGTGAAGGATGCATGTTTCTGGTGCAAAAATGCAAAAAAAAAAAATTTTACGAGTTCAGCAGCATTTCCCAACATAGCATTAGTGGTAGGGCCTGCGTGCACGAGGGCCTTCATCAGTAACCTCTGCACTAACCCTTAGGCTTTGCAGGATGTCGGATGTCAGCCTCGAACACCCGATCAGAAACAAACACAGATGCCCCAAATTCCACTTTCACTTGAACCATTTGGATGACCCCTCTTTCCCCTCTGTTGGGTTTACCTCTGCCCACTTCTGCCCCCGGGCTAATATTAATCCAATAGAGCGATGGCTTTAAAGGAGGTTAAACAGGAAGACACTCTGGGTGACTAACGCGGCTTCCATGTTCTCCCCCACACAGCATAAGCATCTCACAAGAGAGACGAAGGGATACGGGTTCTTGGTCTGATCGTCTCGATACTATCAACTATGTCAATTTATCACATCATTACGATAAATGTCATTATGACATTTTCATTTTTTGTGGAGGGAAATCGCCATGATCTCCAACTTAGAAATTACTGAAAATAGACTAAATCATGACGGCACCACAGACCTTTTTGATGCATCCGTAAGTACTGACTCTGTGAAGCTGCGTACTCAGCTGTGCTTTGTTTAAAATCTAAGGTAATTACCATCATACTAACACATTTACTGTTAGCAAGCTTCAAATGCACTAAATACACAAATGAAAACTGACCACAAAACATATCCTCACTTTCAATTCTTCAACAGTCCAAATAATCATTAAGATGATGGACAAACCTATCAAAGCTGGAATAAATTTGTTCATATTGTTGTTGGAAAACAACCTGACACTGAGGCATTCCTTTTGGTTCATTAGTTTAAAACAAAAGGGCTGGAAATAAGAAACGTGAAATATGAGACAAGAGTGAATAAACAATGTGATTTCAATTTATCCGGAACCAGGACGATAAAAACTCTGCCAAATTTCATGGAAATTCATGCATTTGTTGTTGAGTTTATCCGTCTTTGACAATGTGGACTGGTATCCCTGAAGCTATTCTGCAAGTATGTTTGGCTGCTGCCGATGTTTTTTATTGTCTAAAGAAAAGGAAAAAAAAAAGAACACAACGTTGCGCTTCGGCTGGGATGCTCGGTTTGGCTTTGCATGCGTGGGATCTGCGAAGGGAAAGATGAAACTAAGAGCTCAGCAGAAGGATATCTGCCTTTCAGTCCCATTTGTATTTTAGGATGTTTATGGTTTAGAAAACCAGATTTCATTCAGATGACTTGTGTTTGGCTTCAGACTTTAAACTTTTCTTTCCATCTCTGAGGAAACAAACTTTCCCCTTCTTAGACAACTTTCATTATATGCCCATTTTCCTCTGTCGCCCCCATCGCTCATGTTTTTCTCTCTATCCTTCATAGTTCTGGAATTTTGGGGTTCTGAGTGTTATGACGCATCCCAGCAGGCAATATCCGGGTTTGGTTTTCTGGTGCGCCGAGCTGCGTGTATAAGCTCTGGTTCCTTATATAAAACCTGCTATTTCCTCACCTGTCACTTCTAACATTTTAAAAACAGAGCTCACTGGTCACATGATGCCCCGGCGTCTTGTAGCTGAGCCAACAGCCAAGTTTGACTCTGCAAGAGAAACAAAGCTGTACTCATCCTCCTAATTGGCAGGAATGTCCTCATTGAAACAAGAAAGACGCTCATTCAGATGGGGCTTAATCAGAGTCATGCTCCTGGGACAGGATTTCAGGAAGACACTTGTTGAACAACTGTCTTGTCTTCTTACAGACGGCTGCAGAGGTCCCGTCCCGCTCACCCCTGCGGATCCATCACAGAACAATGTTAGTTCGTGGCCTCTTTCAGTCTGTTTAACACTGCTTCTGTTTACCTTTAACACTTGTCTCGTGTCCTTTTCCACTCTGCTTCACGTTCTTCCTCCGAGTATTTCCCCTTCCTTCAGTAAGGGCACCCTGCCTTTTTGTCCCCGCACATGAAATATGGACAGAGTTCTCCTTTGAGAAAAAAAAAAAAGGATTTGGGGTGTACTCTTAGTTCTTTCAGAACGTCAAGTGTCAACATCCTCGGGTTAATTATGTCGTTTGTGAGGTGATTTTTCATCTCTCCTCGTGTGTGACCGAAACAATGAGGAGAAAAAGTCTAATTGGAAAAAGAGCTGAAGCGGCATATGAGAGTGAGGAAGTCCGTCTGTGTCAGTGGACAGGTTTATAAACTCTGTTCCAGGATTCATTTATCAGAGGTTAGAGCACCGGCCTCATGGGTGTCTGAAACACTTAAAACCATCGAGCCCTGCAGCATTATTATTATACCAACAAGTGAACATGGAAAAAATTAGACTACATCAATCTTTGCTGTAAGTAAAATATGTTGTAATGTGCCTGGACAGATGTGTTTGGCTTCATTTTGTCATCAGTGCTTCAGTGGTAATTCTTTGTCCCCATTTGGAAGTACGGTGCTTGACGAGATTACATTCGTCCACGTAGCGTCATCATTCCAAGAAGTCGACATTGCATTTAATGCTGGGTAATATGGAAACAGTCGTGCTCGCGTCCGTGAGTCCAAATCTCTCAAAATGTTGACTTGTGAATATCATCCGACTGCTCCTCGCTCTTGTTGCTGTGCTGCAGATCTGTGCACCTTCTTGGCCCGAGTCTAACTGCTTGCAAGTGTGCTAAGCAAGCATTGAAGACACATGTTGGGTAATGCATTTGTCCACACGCACATTTGCCAATATTGCTTCCACAAGTCAACCCTCCAAATGGCAGTGAGAATTTTCAGACATTTCCCCAACCTTGGATGAAAGAATAACCTTTTCTTTAACAGCTTCTAATGGCCGTGGCCCCCCCTAATCCCACTGAGAGCATGTGTCTTTTTGGTTTAGTAATGAGCCAAATTTTACAGACTTGAGTTTCTCGGGTGGCTTTGATTTACTGGAAATTAGCAGACTTGAAGTAATTTTTGGAACAATTTTGCAGCATCACAGTAGAGCCATCACCATTTTCTTTATCATTTTGCCAGCTATTTTCTGCCAAATACACATGAGCTGGGAAATATTGACAGTAAACATGTGTGTGAATGTGGGGCTAATAGGGAAGGTTTTCTTATCTGGAATAAGTCTGGGGCAATTTTACATTCCTGTGTCATTGCTGCTTTAAAATTTGAGTCTTTTTCTTTTCAGCTGATGAAAGCACTGAAATCAATCGCTGTGATGGCTGTTGACTGAATGTTGGCTTTGGAATAGATAGCTGATTCAAAGATTCCCAAAGCTTGATGTCTCCCAGCAAAGGGATTTGTGGAAATCCTCCTCACAGACAATAATGATTAGGGTGTTTTTTGTTGATTTATCCTGGTCTAAAGATAGTGGCTCACATGGCAAACACAAGACAGGAAAGCTTGGCTACTCGACCTGTAAACTGCGTAGTTCCTGAAACTGGTGTCCCGGACAATTAGAGCGGAGGGATCCACACAGTGGTGCTGACCAGAGGCCGATGGGGCCGCGTGATTCAGCCCGAGAAGCAGGAGAGGTGATGGCCAACCGCGGACAAAGGCCCCAGTCACCAGTGTTCTTTTGGTTTACGCCTCACGCTCACGCGCGCTGGCCCTCGATTGCTTATTGAATTACGTCTAATCGTTCAATTAAAGTCACATGGAGCAGCAGCACAGGCCATCTCACCAGAGCCACCGCGGGATGCATAACGGACGCTGTGTTGTCGTGCGTGGGAAGTTTGAAAACAAGATGTCTGAAATTGTGGCGCTGTGACTGCAACATCTGTATCCCGGCCGATGCCATTTTGTACGGCGACGGTTTGGGAAAGCACCGTAGTGAAGCCTGATCCATCAAAGGTATTTTTCTAAACCCGCCCTCAGTTCACAGAGTAACCAAATATCTTCTTTCTTGATTATTTATCTGGGCTATTCATCTTGTCCCTTTCATCTTATCAATATTCAGTATTAGTGCAGCTAACGTGTGTGTCTAGGCCCCATGCGGGGTCACTTCCAAGGATTTCTCCGGCTACACGCGTTCCATGTGCAGCTCTGCTGAGACTGCGGCCGACCGGGTGTTGAGAGGCTGCAGCGAGTGAGGAGGAAATGGGGTCTGGCATGTTGACTCAGGGCTAAATCCCCTCGGACTTCTCCAAAAGGCTGCTATTAGAGTTTAATCACCCCGCGATTGTAGACGCGCTGCTGGGAAGCTGAGAGGGATGACTGATGAGCAACCAAACCATCAGCGCTGACGCATCCAGGAGCTGCAATCAACACGGTCA
This sequence comes from Lagocephalus sceleratus, assembly GCA_911728415.1. Lineage (NCBI taxonomy): Eukaryota > Metazoa > Chordata > Actinopteri > Tetraodontiformes > Tetraodontidae > Lagocephalus > Lagocephalus sceleratus. Next base: position 7,114,562 of record CAJVRN010000116.1, read on the forward strand.
ATGGGACGAGAGCTCAGCAGGAGAACAGGGGTCGGATTTGAAGAAGCTAATGTTACGCTCTTCCTTCCACGTTTTATGCTTCCTGTTTCATTAAAAACTGGCCCGTTGTATTTAACCGCAAGGTTATTCTTGAAAATTATCGCTGGTTCGCCAGTGCGAGCGAGGCTCTCCGTGTTATTTTCATATAGTTTAGCAGCACGTGGCTGCTTTTAGACGCAGGGCCAACTCCGCCAGACCTGAAAGACGGGACAGAAATTAAGCGTAAACGGTTGAGCTGACTGTTTTCCCAACGGTTACCCAGAGAAAATGAAGGTGGGTGGAAAAAGGAGATTCAACAGAAGTAGCTGAGCTTTCATGTGAGGACACTTTGATTGTGAGGTAGATTGTTTCCAGGTGAGGCGTTCCTTGAAAGAAGGGAAATCAGAGGAAATTCTGATGTAAAGACGATGTTGTAGTGTTCAAGCATTCGTGGAAGATTTAGAACCGAAAATCTGAGGATCAGATGTGTTTTTACTGTCGGGAGGTGATTCCCTGCGGTCCGCACGTAGAAGCAACAGTTTTATTTCTTTTCGTGCATCCGCATTTAACCCCTTTTTTCTAAAAGTAAATATTATATTACTCAGCAAATTCCTCCATTTTAAAGAGATCAGCACTTTCAGACCAGACCTCTTTCAATTGTTTTTGTTGAAGAAAATGTACAACTTATCCTGTAAATATCACAGAAATTTTCCTTCTCCAAATATTTATCTAATCCATTTTTCGCTACGTGGTCGCTAAGACAGTTGCAGCCACATCCAGAAAAGCCTCCCCCGTGCGAGATCTTCGGTCTCTTTGTCACAGCAGCTTGTTTGGGGGTGTGCTCGAGCAGGTTTCAGCGGATTTCACTGCAGTTTGGCGCTCTGGTAAAACGAAGCGCGTCGGAATTCCTTTGTTTGTTTCCGAGCGGCCTTATTCCGCCCGTTGCCGACGACGTCCGTGCCCTGTTCCGCTCTGCCCCAGAAGACCGGCGGGGCTCGCCGGACCTCCGCTCCTGCCAAGGTGCCTGTCAGCCTGCGCTGCGGTGATTGGAAGCAGGCATCGTGTGGGAAGTCCAATTAGAGGCGGAAATTGCACTGAGCCAAGCGTTTGGCTGCATGGTTACTTACCTGCACATCTGCGTTGACTTTCCAAAAGCAGTAGCCACCTTTTTCCACCACCTTAATTGGAGTTTCCATCACCGATGGCATGAAAGAGAAACGCCACGGTCTGCTTCCTGGTAATGGTCTGCTTTTCCACTGATGCCTAATGACATGGAGGCGGGTGTCAGGTTTAGGTTTATACCCGGAAATCATTTATGTTTTCATGCTTATCGAAATGGAGCCTTTTTTTCAGTTTTTGAGGTAGCGCGGTGTGTTGCGCAAGAGGTCAGGCACTGTCACAGGTTCGAGATCGATGCTGTCTAGCGCATAAGTAGGGTCAGCAGGGTTTGATTTTCAGGGTGTTCTGCCTTTATTCCACAGTCTGTCCAATAAAAAAAAAACACACACACACACACACACCGCACACATTAAACTATTTATTATGAAATTTGCAATAACAGAAATGTCGTTACATCAGCAGACAGATTCACTTCTCCCTCCAGGCTGCTCTCACTGTAACACAGACAATTTCCCCCCTTTTTTTTTTTTTTTTTTTACAAATAAATATCAGCTCAGTCTCAGTCTCGATCCCTCAACGACATTTTCACGTCACGTTAGTTCATTTTCTCGATAGTTCATCCATGAAACTACAACGTGTCTGTGGTTTGGGAGTTATAAAGCACATAATACCCCCCGATTATAGTTCCTAATCAATATTATGTGGCCTTGACATATAGCTACATATGTTACCATGCAGTGTTGCTGCCTGGCCGTGTCAGTGCCGGAGATAAATGGCGGGGCTCGCGCCCCACCCTTCCAATAAAAACTGCATTTTCGTCTCAGCGTGTTTGATTGTTTGGTGCAGGTCCTGGCCTTGACGCTGCCTCCATCGCAGCCCGTGCTTGGTTCATCAGAAGCCAGGAACACTGTTCAACATATGGGGATCATTTCATGAATTATGGCCGCAGAAACACATGTTTAAAAAAAAAAAAAAAAAAACGCTATATGCTATACGGGCTCAGACGTATTCGTGTTGATCTTAAGAATTTGAGTCATGATACATGCAGACGTGTGTCTGTTTGTTCATGTGTACATGCAGGCAGACCGTTTCAAAATGACAGTCTGTTTATTTTGGAACAGATTTCTTCTTGAGGTCAACAAGATGTTTCATAAATCCTCTCGTCTGATTCTCCTCAAAACAAATATATTTTCCAAGATAAGGCTCTAACAAATCTTGCAAATATGATGCTGTTACATCGATATAAATGTCACAAAATTGTAAAAACAATGTCAGCCTTTGCTAAGCAAGTTGCTGTATTAATTGTACATAGTTATAGATATCATTAAATCATAAAGAGAATTTAGCAGTGATTTTTTTTTGCTTGTGGATTTTCTCTTCCAGGCTGAACTCATGAGAACACTCTTGGTTCATCATACTGCACATCCATAGGAGGAATACTTAAAGTGAATTCATGCTTGGAGTTCAAAAACAATGCATGGAAAGGTTGATAAGCAGAGGTGTGAGTGTGTATTTAAAGTAGGAAATAAGGAAATGGAAGGAGTGGAGGTGGGTTTTCTTCTGGAGGGACAGAGGTTAATAAATCCTCAGCACATATTTAATCTAGTCAGAGGACGTGCCCTGCAAGACATAAGGATATGTGCTTCTTATTCACCTATCCACCTCTGAATGTGCCTCCTCACCCCCCCAAAAATCTACTCCCTCGTCCTCCACCTAGACTGCAGGCACTGCAGGCTATCAGAGAATCGGAGCAGGAATGTGACTCCTGACAGACGCGCCTCCCAGGACCACAGACCCAATGTGTTCCCAATTAGCTTCATCTGATAAATTTGGAGCGCAAGTGAAACCCAAAGCGGGCATGATCAATAGCACTTGACTCTTTTTGTCATATGGGTTTGACATTGACAGCCCCCAGTCCGATTAATCACGCTGGTCCTGCCGATAATTGGACAACCTCGTCTTCCTTGGAAGGTGTTGCAAAACTCTCGTGTCATGTTTGTGACGCATAATTATAAGATAATTAATATGGCTCCTCTGTGTCTATCCACCCCAGAGGTCAGCTTTTATTCACACAGACACACACACAAACACATATTCACACACACACACACACACACACACACACACATATATACACACACAGAGGCGTTTACAACTATCTTCAGAGGCCTTTTATGTACCTACTTTTTCCTTTTCCATCCTTTTCACTCTAAGCCAAACTTTCCCTGATTCACACCTCCCCCTTAAGCAAAAAAGCATGCAGGACCTGGGCTCTGGATACACACACACGCGCGCGCGGCGCACACACACACACACACGCGCGCGCCTTCTCAATGTTTTGACGCATAGCTTATGCAGAACTGCCATCTGCTGTCCGTAGTTCACACTGCACCATCGTGTATTATTTTTATGCTGAATTTTTAACATCCAGTGTGTATGTGTGTGTGTGTGTGCGACTGACTGAGAGTGAGTGTGTGTGTGGGAGTGTGAGTGTGTGTGTGTGTGTGTGTAGGTGTGTGTGTGTAGGTGTGTGTGTATAGGTGTGTGTGTGTGTGACTGACTGAGTGACTGAGAGTGTGTGTGTGTGTGTGTGTGTGAGTGTGAGTGTGAGTGTGTGTGTGTATGTGTGTGTGTGTGTGTGCGTGTGTGTGTTCTCTCATATCTCTTATATTAAACTCTCTGAACTCTACTGAGAAAATCTCAAGAGATATCCACTATCGCTGCCACCTAAAAGTGATCTATCGCGTTATCAGCTTAGTGTTTCACTCCTTGTTGGGAATTCTCTGTATGGCTTGGCTGTTTTAGAAGTCAGCGTCAGAAAATGATGTATTATTTCTGAGACAGGAGTCCCAGACCTTGGCAGCCTCAGCGTGTTATCGAATGCTCTGAAATGAATTATGTTTCTCTTTAGCGCGATATCACATGCAAATATTTAGACCAGGTCCATCTTCTGTCCACATGAAACAATGAAATTGTCCCACATGACTCTTTTTGCGTTTTATTCACATGAATTGGGCATGCACATCACAGTAAACAGGAAGTAGAAGATCGGTTACTTTGTTTGCAGAAAATACCACAGAGGAAGAACAGCAATAGTGACACCAAACCTCAAAGCTGAGTTCTCTCTATTTCTTTTTTCCTTCCTTTTTTTAAAAAAAAATCTTTTTCTTGCTTCCTAATCTTCCAGATCCCATACTTAGAGGATTCAAATACCACTTCATGTGTCGGCCACACCATTCTTCGGTCAGCTAGCATCCGTAGCAGTCATTTATGAATTCAATTGTTGTTGTTGTTGGTGTGAGGATGAATGGGGATGGCAGGATGTTGTGGTGGGGCTCAGCTTGTGGTCAGGTTAGTTTACAGCCGGCAGACATGCAGAAGCCACCAGCCTGCAAACTGCTGCAAACTCTTATTTCTAGCCTTGACAGTGGTGGTAGATCTATGTATCCATCTGTCAGGGAGTTCTTGTGGAACAAATACATTAATTTAAATGTTACAAAATAGAATTTCACAATCTGCTTTTAATCAGTTTCCCTCACCAGCAGCCACAAATAAAGAAAAGAGCAGATGTTTTGTTTTTTTTAATGATGCACATTAAATTATGTATCTTCTGTTCTGAATCCAGTAAGATCCTTTTTTTTACTACTTTATTTAGAATAATTTGTATAACGTTATTGTATAGCATTTAAGTTATTGTAATGAATTATCTTTATTTCCATTAATCAATTTTTGGTGGCGTTCTTTGCTAATCCCACACAATTAACAGCAATTTGTTACCATATGGTTTACATTTATTCAGTAAAGTCGCAATAAAACATCCAAAAAGTCTTAGATTCGCTTGTAAAAGTGAGGAAGAAAAAAGAAAAACGTGTATGTCAGCAAAATGAGTATCACGTTCTCCTCTTGAACACTAGAGGGCGACACTGGTTCAATCAGGCATTCATCTATAATCATTTGGAGAAATGTCTTTAATTACACATTAAATTTTATACTTCATGGAAATAACTGACATCATCCATGTAAAGATACGCTCAAATCAACCAATTACACATTTCGAATTAAACGTTCTTATTTTGGGGACTTTAACGAGCTTCAGGAAATCAAATAATCTGATTATAATATAGTGGCAAATTTTTAATTATTTATTTCAATTGAAACACAACAGACCAAAACAATGCAACTGTGTTTGACTTCAAGGATTTTTCCTTTGTTCAATGCTTCAAATTTCAAAACTCCAGCGTAAAAAAGTTATTGCAGCTTAAGGTATTTTCAGTGTTAAGTGTGTTTTGCATCTGTAGGTGAAGCCTTGAGAAGCAGTCTATTGCTGGTGCAGTCCTCGTCCGCATGCACAGACCCACGGGAAGTCCCTTTCAAACAATGACCTCTTCCCCTCCAAAGCCAGGGCGGGCAGTCCCATGCCAGTTGCGCTAAACGATGCTGTTGTTGTTGAGCTTGGTCCACTCGAAGATGTCCTGCTCGCACACAATGTCCGAGTTGATGAGCAGGTAGCGGTCCCCCACGCAGAAGTGCTTCTGACAGGCCGCGCATTTGAAGCACTCCAGATGGTAAACTTTGTCCCGAACGCGCATCGTCATCTCGAACGCTCTTATCCTCTTCTCGCAGGAAGCGCAGAGACCGTCCTGTCCAAACAGCCTGAGGAAGACATCGGCGTGATCACCGAGAGGAAGGAAACCCTCGTGGAGCTTTAAAGGCACAGGAGGAATTTACAAAAAAAAAAAAAGATCTCGGAGGAATCCCAGATGGAATCCCGATGTCACGGATCGCGCACCGACCTGAGGTAGTCTCTCCGGCACAGCTTTCGTCCCAGCTTGTAGTAAAGCCGGCGGCCCACCTCCCCGAGTCGGCAGCCGCACAGGTCGCAGCTCAGGCAGTCCTCGTGCCAGTACTGCTCGATGGCCTTCAGGAAGAACCGGTCGCCGATGCTCTGCTGGCAGCCGCCACAGGTGAGCAGAGACGGAGGCATCTGCAGGACCTCGTCCACCGGCTCCCTGCACAGGAAGCTGGTTAGAAACACAAACGCTTTTGGGGGGGTGGGGGTGGGGGCAGCCATAACATCAGCTTCCTTTTTCCAATAAGCTGGAGAACTTTTTGAACTTGCGGTCAGCATCAAACGATGCATACTTGAATCTAAGTGAGAGCATGTTGGCCCTAATTGTGACATCGGCGGCATGTTTCAATCCACTTGTCTTGTGCATCTGATCGCTGCCATCGGGTATTGTTAAAGGCCAACAGCCACTAATTGTGCTTTAAAACCGTCCTCTTTCCCCGTTGTTTAAATGTTAAAAGTGTCCTATTTCACATCATCTAATGCTGTGAAAGTCCATATAATCTGCTTCAGGTACTTACCACCCCACACAAGCCTCTCATGGGCATTTTCCCATGACAGAACATGCAGTTAATGAGATCTGGTTCTGCGTCACATGATGATTACTCCAGCGTGCGTTAGATATCATAAGGTCAGGGGATTTCGCTGCCAGTTAAAACTACTTACTCGTTAGTTTCCAGGGTCTTTCTCTCGATAGTAGATGCCATTTTTAAGAGCCGGTGCCCAGCCTGATCCAGGGTCGCTCTGCAGGAGGACCGGAGCCCGGACGAGATGCACCTGCTCCCGCAGCCGCCGAGGCGACTCTCCCTCCCCCGACCGTCCCGGAGATGCTGTGTCAAATTAAATTAAAAAAAAAAAAAAAAAAAAAAAAAAAGGGCAGCGGAATCCCCTGTTGAAATGGCCGCAAAGGACGCCGCAAATCGCGTCAGCGGCTGCAGGCGGCGGCGGCGATGGAGGACGCGGACATCATTTCCTGAGGCAATTACGCACGGCGACACTTGGTGCCTTTTTTTTTCAGCACGCTTTTCACGATCGCGGGTGCGTCGGGTTGAACGCGCGGGTCCGATCAGACGGTCGGCGGCGCGGCTCCGGCTCCGTGCGTCCTCTGAACGTGCGCAGACGCGCTCCCCAGCACGGAGCTGTTGTTGTGCAGCATCGCGTTTAAATACGTCGGCCTCGGCTTTCGTTTCCCTCTTCCTGCTCACGACTGTTTGACAATGGGGGGAAATGGGTCTTAAAGCGACAGTTAAAGGCTGCGCAGCCCCGAGAGAACCCTGCTCGCTCAGGCGTGGAGCTGCGTCGTGACTGGCACTAATGACTCCACTGCTGATAGTCTCTTCAAAGATAAGGAGAAACATAATCTCATTGGTTGGCTACGGGCGCCGGGCTCGTCTCAATTATGTGTTAAAAATGCATATATTTATGTATCCATTCCAGTTTAAGACGAAGCAATGGTTAAGAATTAAAACGGCATGTTCTGCAAATAATTTGCAGATTCGTTATACACCTGTAAATGAATAGAAATATTGTAAAACAAATACATTTAAAAATGTATAATTATTTCTGGAGGATCTCTTGACCTGTTTTATTAATGTGCATGTAATGCATGTATATACAGGCCCTCGCTCTAAACAAGAATTGGTCCTGAAGTGAGTCATCTGTAAATAAGGGTTGAAGTAAATTAAATTAGATTAAAATTAAATTCTATCACCAACACTTTTTCTGGCCTCTCACCAGGAAATAGCCTCTGGAGAAACGGCTGGCGAATTTCCTGATAACCACAAAAAACTGACAGCAAATGGAGGAGATAATATATCAAATCAGAGAAAGCTGGTATTACGTGGTACTACCCACGCACATGGGTCAGAGAAACTTTGATTCCAGGAATTCAGCCCGATTGCAGAGTTTCTCTGAATGACATCTTCCGTCATCAAAGATTTAAAAAATAACCTCTGGGACTGACTTTTGTTTGTCGTGCTGCTGCACGGTTCGTATCCACCCCACTGTTCCTCTGCTACCATGCGGGTCCTGCTTATTATCTGCTGCCAGGGCCCCGGTGCTGGAGGCGTTGGAGGGAAGGACGCAGACAGTTGGACTGGACAGAGAGATAAAGCACCTCAACTCCGGCAGCCTCCCAGTCGGCTCCTCAGCCAGACGCAGCGGAGGGTGATTTCAGGCAAAGACTAAATTCAGGCTAAAACCGTCCTTCGGCGGGGCGCTTGTTGGACTGTGTAGACCGGATGATTCCCTGGCTAAAGAGGCCCGGGAGCAAGTTGACCATCGATCAGAGCCGTGCCAGCTGTGAAGAAAACAGAGCAGCTTTTCAGAGATAAAAGCCTTAAACCTGGACTGTTGCCTTCCTACAACAACAGCACTAGAGAAAGGATACCATCTATACCATAAATTCAACCACCTTGAATCCTTGACACTGGAATTTCACATTTCCACAACATTATGCTTCTCTGGGCCTTTAAATGGGGATAAGATTTTCAGACCTCACGCAGTTGTGTCAGAGTTATCAGCCAGAAGTATCTGATTATTGCAGCTTTATTGCAGGTTCAGCGTCTGTCACCGTGACTGCAACGCTGGCACTTGCCAGAGTGGTCCTTTGTGCCCAACATCGTCTTCTTTGTCGTGTTCCACAGAACTTTCCGGAGTTGAGGGAGAAAGCCAATAAGACTGTGACACCCGAGTCATCTCCCCTGCTTCCTGTGGAGCCGACGTGCCGTAAAAAGCTCAGAGGATGTTCGCGCAACTGGCACGCAGAGATGAGGCTGTCCTGGAGGGCTGCATGTTGCTTTCACTTCCTACCCCTCCATGCACCATGGCACTCTTCACACAGCTCCCAGCGAGGCGGCTCCAGATGGCTCTGCCTGATAGGCGTATCAAAGCCTCAACACGCCATCAAAAGGCAAAAATATCAGGGGTGTGGGGGGTGGCATTTCAGTTTCACTGTTATTTAACTAAATGGCAAACTAATATGCTCATCACACTCAGGCAGCCAGATACTGATGCTGCACCGGCTGGAGGAGAGGACGGGTGCTGGAGAAAAATATAGAGGACATAGAAAGTCTAGTCTGGAGCTGTAGGAGTTTGGAGTTTGTTTCTTTTCCTCTCTGAAGTAGAAATTGGGGAGCAAACGGTTAAGAATGTCGGCAACCTTTTGGGAAGTGGTGTCACTTCTCCAGTTTCCTGTTTTGCCTGTTTGGTACTGGCAGTATGATGGGGTTAAATGCGGTGTGGAATTTGAGGGCCGTTGGAAACGAGGGTCGGAACAAAGTAGAAGAGCAGACCAAGAAGTGGTACTGAAGACGGGGCGACCTTCTCACAGGTCATAGAGCAAATAATGAGCAGTCCTGTTTCCTCTGGTTGTAATGTGGACTCTTAGATAGCACACACTAAGCACTCCCCACCTAATCTAAAGAGGTACTTACCTTCTGCCTCAGAGGTCTGCTACCAAATTTACATTTTCAAATTATAACCCACATTAATAAAATCAGAGGCGCCCATCCTGCAAGTCTTGCCTTTTGTGTTGATTATTGTCATCTGATTGAAATACAAGAGACTGCGGAAGTGACTCACCCTGCTGAAAGGGAGCTTAATTTTCCCTCACGGTTCCTGAATAATCAGTATTTTCCCTGAAAGGAAACACTTCCAGAGGAACAATCAAAAAACTGCCGAGCCATGGCCACGGCTTCCTTTATTTGGTAAAACAAAAGAAGAGTGTGTCATGCGTAATCAAGGTTTTGGAGACATTCATGTGGCTAGAATAGATTATAGATTTATTGAAATTCTATGTATTTGAACTCTTCCAAATATAATAAACTATGTACTACATTTCTTTTGCAGAAGTTGATTTGTAAAGTAATCAATTTTCATGACTACAAAACGTATTATCCTAATAAAATCATGTTGTTTACAATAATAAGGATACTTTTGTAGATGTACATAAAATCCATACAAGCAGATACTATTGATGATGAATAATTTGATATTTACCAAGATATTTGGATATGAATATTTTAGTTTAACTCGACAATAATTTGAGAACATCGCAGTTTACTTGGTGATCGCATGTTGCATAAAAAGCTTGCAACTAGTTTTATTAAAGTTGTCAATCATCAGGCGAGTCTTTACTGACCCCTGGTGGATAGACTAATACAGAACGGTTTTTGTTTCAGCCCAAAAACTAATAATTCTTTACTTTTACATTATCATCATTTCCTGAAAATGACATTAAAGTCCGTTAAAAACTTTTGGAGTTATTTTACTAAAAACAAACAAACAAAGAGACAGAGAAACGTGACCACCGCCCAAATGATGGAGAGGATGAAGACCTAAAAAAACCTCGCAGCTGCTTCTTTAACCTGACTCTAAATAAAGCAAAGCAATGCATCAGTACGCACAGAGTAACAGCAACGTGCATGATGTCACTTTTCTTTTTCCTTTGTGCAGCTGCAGACGTGAAGCTCACTCAGACGGATTTCAATTTAATTATTTTAATTTTTAGATGATTTTCCAGTAGGTGTGTCATTTCCCGACGTGACTGCAAGTATCGTTTTTGCTGCTGCAGAACTGTGAATTATGATGATGATGATGATGATGATGATGATTATTATTATTATTATTATTATTATTATTATTATTATTATTATTATTATTATTATTACTACTACTATTATTAATGTTGTTAATGTTGTTAATGTTGTTGATGTTCTTCTCTCAGCCTTGATGTTGGTCAACTTTAAAGCAGCTGTCAGAACCAGATCAAACCTCTGCTCCTTCATCCTTTATATGGTGGAGATCAAAGCTAATGATGCGGCACATTTTCCCTCAAGTGGCTCGAAAGAATACCGCCTGATCAAAAGTGTCGAGCGCGCCCCCGTTCCTTCGACGGCGGCGCCGCCGGACGCGAAAGCCGGCGCCGGTGCGAACCGGCGGCGTTTAAGTACGGCGTTATAAAGCGCTCGTTGCTCCGGCCGGAGTTGTTTTTTTGGTCATTATCGCTCAGGAGGATCCCCGGGCAGCCCCGCGGGGGCCTGGGCGCTTATAAAGCGGGTCCGGGCGCAGCTAGCCGTCTCAGTTGTCGGTGAGGCCGGCGGGGCGGATCCCACTACCCAGACGAGGACGACGCGCTGTCGCACAGCCCGACCACCCCGACCACCCTCCGCTCGCTCTGTCAGCCGTTGCTTCGCAACCTTCCCCCCCTGCGGAAACACGCCGTCGAGGTGGGTCAACCCGTGCCCCGCCGAGCCGGGCGGCTGGCCCCGCCCCTGCACGCGCCCGGCGGCTAAGCCTGCTAGCGGGGCGATGCTAACAGCCTCGGCTCCCGGGGGGGGGGGGGGCGACTATGGTGGTGGGGGGGTGGACCCGGACCCGGACCCGGGCCGGAGCTCCCGCAGCCTCCAGCCCCGAGTGGGGGGGGCCCTCCAGACCCCCTGCCCCCGGCCCCGGGGCCTGCCGGAGCCCCCGCCGCCGCCCCGGGACCCGCCGCTCTGCAGCTGAAGGAGCAGGCGCTCACCGCTGATTAAAAGGCGTCAATCTGTTGTCTTCTGCTTCGCGTTTCGGTTTTAACCCGTTTAAAGTCCATCGCCTCTGAAAGTGTGACTCCACATGGCTTGGATGATGTTTTGGGGACAGTAAGCGGTCATCTGTCTGTAGACGCGCACAGATTCACCCTTTGTACAGCAGACAATTGTCTTTATTATGTAACACCCCCGAAAGATAACTTATCTACTAATACACCTCATTTCATGACGAAGTGTGTTTGACACTATTTTATCAGCACCAGTGACGTCAGTGATGATGGATCTTAATATTCAATATGGGAAGTCTATTTTTTTTTTTGTCCTATAAATATGATGGCAGTGATAAACATGCATCAGCAACACCAAGTCAGGTGTGAGGGACTTCTACTTTCTGTGGCAGTAAATGCCGAGTCATGATCGTGGACTCTGCAAAGACGTCGATAAGCTTTTGCTTTTTCACTAAGGACCTTGTGTCTGTGGAATGAATAACGGTTATTGTTTACTTGCCGTGCCAGAAGCCCTAAACTGGCATTTAAACTTTATTTCTTTATGTTCATAGATGCCCTCTGTGATGAATGCAAACGGGACAGTCCTATCTGTCAGCCCAGATGTGGGATCCGCTCCAGGGTCGCTGGGAAATTTTTCAACCTGTGGACAGTCGGAAGTCTTGAAGCAAGTACTCATTGTCATTGAGAAAAAGGCCCGGAACATGGAGAAGAAAAAGGTAATTACTGTAAACATAGTTCATCAGCATCCATCCTAAAGAATAAATGACTGTCAAAAAAAAAGTGCTCTGAATTCACATTGTGAAGATAAAGCACGTTAATAATTGTGTTATTCTGTTACAGAGTAAACTGGATGATTATCAAGTTAGGAAGAATAGTGGGGAACGACTTAACCATGATCAGCTGGTGGGTATATTCCATTGAGTCTAGTCAAGTCTAATAATATGTAATTAGAATGAAGGACGTTTTGATAAACACTGATTGTTAGTGTGGTTTTGTGTTAATGTACTGTACAAGAGGCAACTGTGTTATGTGTGTTTGTCGGCCAGTGAGATGAATCTATCCATTTTGGCATTGATACATATAAAATCTCTTAAATGTGTCTTTTAGGAAGCTCTGTCCAAATATCAGGAAGTTATGAATAATTTGGAATTTGCCCGAGAGTTGCACAAGACATTCATGGCACTGGGACAAGATGTAAGACTGACTCTGATTTTCCTAATCAGGGTGCTGTTGTCAGGTCCATAATAATTTCTGTGTGTTATATGTACTCATATTGTCATTAGCTCCAAAAGGTTGCAAAGAAGTCTGCACGGCGGGAGCAGCTGCTGAGGGAGGAGGCGGAGCAGAGGAGGCTGAAGAATGTTCTGGAATTACAGTTCATTTTGGACCGGCTCGGTGATGACTCGGTGCGCCAGGACCTGAAACAGGGGGTTGGAGGCTCACCACTGCTGACGGATGCAGACCTCACAGCTTTTGATGAGTTCTACAAGTTGGTGGGGCCAGACCGTGAACAAAACATGAGGTTGGTGCGAGGCGGTGAAACCTAAATGAAACCTGAGGTTCATGATACTTCAGGTTCAGGTCACCTGCCTGTTGTACTAAAAACATCTGTACCCCCCCTTCCATGCAGATTGACTGATAAGTATGAGGAAGCATCTGTGCACCTCTGGGACCTGCTGGAAGGAAGAGACAAGGCGGTGGTTGGGACTACGTGTAAGTCAGACTGCAAACGTACTGGGCGACACCAGAGGAGATGTTTTTAGAAGGACACTCTGACCACTTAGATGTCAAATATGTATCGGAATCTATTCCCACACGTAAGCTTTTAGTCTTAATATCTAAATGATCCATTGTGTTTCGTTAATGCAGCATGTGTGGAGTTCTCTGATGTGAATAATCGGGGCTTGGGGGGTACATTGGCATGCTGCATTCTCAGCAGTCTGGCCAGTCGGGCTCACACTGCTGCATTCTGCTAGGAAGCTGATCACTCTGGGCTTATCCTGACTCAGCAGCGGGGCAGGGTGCCAGTTCCCCTGCTGCCTGTGATCTCTGGAACTTGCATTAGGGTACTTGTGACCCAGTTCATTGTACCGACACCAGCCAGCTTTCACCTCAATGGCGAGGTTTTTGAGTAGCATTTATTCAGCAGCGCCAAACGTCTTCAGACCTCGTGCTCGTTAGTCCAAAGAGCCACCAGGGAATCTGTTTAAATGTTACACGCGTTCTGTTCAACACGGTCCGGGTAGAACCAACTGTCACCTTGTCTATTTTCCACATTTCTGTTTTTAGACAAGGCGTTGAAGGATACTTTGGACCAGGTTCTGCTGAGTGGGTACTTCGACCGGTTTCCATCTCACCAAAATGGATGTGAGGAAGAAGAGGACGAAGAGCCACCCTCAGCACCAGCGGTGGCACTCGCTGAGTCATCAGAAGCAGAGGAGCAGGCTGTCGATCCAGGTTCTGACATTCCCTGATGCACTGCATCAGCCCCCGATCTTGTAGACGCTTCTGCTTCTGTGGAGAAGTGAGTCTTACATTTCACAAATGTTTGTTTTACAGAAACTGAAATCATTAAGGAGTTCGCAGAACCCATCACGGTGGAAATCACAGAGGTGTGCTTCACTCTCCTTGCGGCGGTGAAGGTTTTTGTTTCATGCTGTGTGCTGAATTCTAAAATAATGATTTTTCTCCCCTCGGTAGTTCGTAAACAGACAGTTCATTCCAGATGGCACTTACAGCAGCGGTGAGAAAGAGCAGGGGGAGGAGTGGACCACAGAGGCGGAGGTATGCTTCCACACATTACTCTGACTCCTGACTTTTTTTTTTTTTAATGACATTAAATTCAAAATACTAAGCTATCTTACATGATATGTTTGATGGTTACACTTGACCACCAGTTTGTGTAACTTCTGTTGAAGCTGTTGAACAGCTCAGTGTTTCATTACATCCATTTGCTGGTTCAAGCTGCATCATCAGCCTGGTGTGTTCTGCTTTGTGCAGGTCGCCATAGAGACGACTAACAGATGGGATCATTTGATCATTGACTGCGCTGTAAACTGTATATATGAGGCCTTTTTATCTTCTGTGAAATATCTGATAGTTGGATAAACCTTTACTTGGGATGGTTATCTCTGTAAGAAATCTGTTTTTGGGCTCAACCACACAAGCATCAGTGGTGAAACCACCCCCCCTTCCCCCATACATGCATGTAGCAGCACAGCAACCATGTTGCAATATAAGGTGACACTTCCTGACGGAAACTGGGTTATTTTACTGAAGTCATCCACAATAATGCTCACTATCTCAGGTTTAAAGGCATCACAGGAGGGTTATCAAAGAATAATAATGAGCTGATTATATACTGACAGAAATGACCATATTAAATTGAAATATAGTTATTTACAGTTAACGGTTATTAATCCCTAAATTGCACCTACTAGACGCTAAAGTGGTTTTTCATATGTGATGTTATTGCATTATTATACAGTCCTATCCTGTGTTTGTCCTGTTAGGCAGTCACTGCCATGCAGCAGCAGCCTGCGCAGCCTGCAGCATCGCCCGTTACCATGGAGACCCACCCCTTGAACATGGCGTCGTCTGTACCTGCCGCAGATCCCATGGTCAGGAAGCAGGTGGTGCAGGACTTGATGGCACAGATGCAGGGCACTTACAACTTCATGCAGGTAGGGACGCGCTCGCCCGACCCGTCGGCGGCAAAGTGAAGCCGGCAGCTCACGGCCCTCTGTGCTGCCAGGACTCGATGCTGGAGTTCGACGGCCAGGCCATCGACCCCGCCATCGTCTCAGCGCAACCTATGAAACCCACCCAGAACATAGATTTACCACAGATGGTGTGCCCCCCAGGTGGGTTCGCAAAGCCTAGCACCGACGTGTGAACGTTGGACCGGACCTTTTCTGGCTAACTAACGTGTTTTACTCTACCCCCCCCCCCCAGTTCACCCAGAGTCACGGCTACCACAACCCAACGCTGTCCCAGTTCAACCAGAGCCCACACAAGTAAGTCGCATCAAATACGGGGGGGAGGGGGAGGGGGGGGGGGGGGTGCAATTGCTTCTCTTTCCCCCAACAAATCTCCAAAACCTTTCCCCTGAATGCTTCCAGGTTCCCATCGTCTCCCCCACCCCGCCGCCCATGTATCAGAACTCGCACACGCCAGACCCGCGGCCCCCAACAGAACCCCTCGACCCCATTCAGGTGAAACAATGGCGCTCTCCTCGCCAGGAAATGTTTAATGTTGTGCGATTGTGTTGGAATGTTCTGTACAGATACAGTTTCGATACGGACGGTCCAAATTCTTTTTTTAAAGCCCCGTCAGCTGCTGAATAGGAAAACCTTTGCCCGTGTCAGGATATGGATTCTTTATCGAACAACTTGGGCGTGTTTAATCATTGACAAGTTTGTGACAGGCGGCGTCATGATCTTGATGGCGTGTGTACCATCCAGTGGCCTCTCTTTCATACAGCCCTTTTTAGCTGAACCATCAATAATTCCAACAGTAAATACTGTTTTAACTTCTTACTCTAAATATTTTAATTCAAATGTTTTCCTTCCTCTTTCCTCTGCTGACCTGAACAGATCAGCTCAAACGGTCCTTTGGTGACTCAGAATCCTCAACAATCCTCTGTTTCCCCCTTCTCTTCAGACCTCCATGTCCTTGTCGTCAGAGCAGTCCCCCCCTCCCACAGCTCTCCCGTCTGCCCCCCAAACACAAGTTTTCCAGCCCGTTTCCAAAGCTCCCCACAGCAGTGGCATCAACGTCAACGCCGCTCCGTTCCAGTCGATGCAGACCGTAAGGCCCTCGTACACCGAGCCCTGGGGTCTGACCACCAGGCCGATGACCTCCTTTTCCCTTTAGGTGTTCAACCTAAATGCCCCCATCCCACCAGCGAGCGAGACGGAGGCTTTGAATCAGGCCAGTCAGTACCAGAACAGTTACAATCAGGCTTTCAGCAGCCAGTCACAGCATCCTGTGGCGCAGTCAGAGATGCAGTCGGAACCACTGCAGTCCGGTGGGCACACTTTCACTCTTCACCAGCCTGCTCATTCTTCTGTTTCTTTCTGAGAGTTGACTTTTTTTTTTTTTCCCCCTTTTAAGTAGCTGGTGCCTTCCATTCCCCAGACCAGTCTGGAGGCCATCAACAGCCTTCCCAGCAGGGGTCTGGTTTCAACAGGCAGTCCTTCTACACCAGTAGAGGCATGTCCCGCGGTGGTCCCCGAAACGCCCGCGGAGCAATCAACGGCTATCGGGGCTCATCTAATGGATTCAGAGGTACCAGCACCAAAAACTGAGGCCCGTTGGTGCCAGTCACATTCTCTCTGGCCTTTACATCAAATTCAGCACTTGAGAAGAATTTTAGGATTGACTTTTTTTTTTTGTTTTGTTTCGTTTTCAGGTGGGTATGATGGTTATCGGCCCCCGTTTGCCAACACTCCAAACTCTGGGTACGGGCAGAATCAGTTCAACACGCCTCGTGATTACTCCAATGGGAATTATCAGAGGGTATGAAAGGCTTTAGGCTCCATCCTGCTTTTATTTATTTATTTCTGGGCAGCAGCGGTTTCTAACACGTTGACATTTTTTTTGTATCACACCAGGATGGTTATCAACAAAACTATAAGCGAGGAACTGGTCAAGGACCCAGAGGAGTGTCAAGAGGCAGCACTCAGGCGATACGATCCTGAGGAGGCCTTTCTAATGACTGTGATTAACCTGCACCACACTGAAAATTCAAAATTCAAGAAAGCATTTGCCCCAGCTGACTTAGGTTCTTTTATTCACTCATAAGTGGTGTCTCTCCTGTCTCATAAATCAAAGTGATGCCTGCTTTGATATTTGGAAATGATAAAATCATTGGTTGAAACGCACGAGCTACTTTGTAAATCCAATCACTGATGATTTACACAAGCCGTGTGTCACAATATTCCTGTAAACTTGAAAGATTTCATAAGTTATTTTTTGTACTAAAATGCACCTGCCACAGCTGGTCCAATCCTTGGGAGTTGATTCCCATTCTCAGTTCATTTTCTGTCATTTTAGTTCCCAAAAATAATTTTTACGTTCTTTGAACTCCTGTTTCCTCGTTTGTAAATTGATGTTGCTTCAAGAGTTTCAATAAAGTTGTGTTGCGTAACTGTGTCGCCATCGGTTTCTGCTGTATAGTCAGTGTGTTGCAATGGACAGATGAATGTTTTGACTGATTTACAGTCACAATGCAACAACTCTTCTGCTTATGTATGCTTTTATTGCGAATGTGACTTTTGTTTTAGGTTTGAGTTCAGCACAATCGCGTTGCATGATTGACCTCATGGAAAAAGTTAATTGAATTACATTTTCCTTATTTTCAGGTCAAATGCAATAAATATACAAGACGAGGTTAAATACAGGTTTACAGCACGAAGACAAAGGGGGGCAAGGCCCTCGGTTTTTAAATTATTAATTTAATAAATCTGTTGAAATATCGTATTGGTTTTGTGTTACGGCGCCACCTGCTGGACAAAGGTTGAACTGGCTCATCACAGTTGGTAGACAGAATTGTACGAAATTGTAAGAATACATCACTGGTCATAAACTTTAAATGTAGTTTTGACCAAATAATCTGTAAGAGGAGGGGTTCCATCCCTTCATCAGTCGGTTTTCTTATCGAATATCCTTTTACTTGCTCCTACACTCCACAAAGATTTTGTACATGTCGATGCCTCGGGTTCACGAGATTAGTCGAGCAAAACTTATTTGTGATCGTCGGAGGACAAACCTCGGCGAACTGAGAGGGAGAACGACCAAAGCTCATCCACGTGGGGCCCTGAGGGGGGCCCACATGGGCGAGAGGCCGTCGCGCCGTTTCTGACGTCACATCCGGGGTCCTTCATGAGCTACTGTCTCCACGTGACGGCGACCTGCAGCATGATACCTGCTTAATAGAGCAGCATCTCGAGTTTTGGGGAGTTTTTAAACACAGCAGATATTCTAAAGGTATGTCAGTGCAGCAGACGTGGTTTCCGTGTGGTCTCCCGCTCATCGTTTGTATTTGTTTGGCTCTCTTTTCACTTTGACGGCTGTGTTCGCTGTTAGTTCATATTTATATGGTCGTTTGTGTCAACATTTATCACGATGTCATTTTGTCTATGTGTTTTACTGGCCGCAGGCGGACAATGGCAACAGTCCGAAAGAAGATAGACAACCGGATTCGCGTCCAGATAGAGAATGGAGTGGCTCTGCAGCACCGGACCATGTTTGTGGTGGTGGGAGATCGTGGAAGAGATCAGGTAATCATCCCGATAACCCTCATCCTGGGGGCATGCATGCCGTATAAAAATGGTGTTATATTCTATATATTGTAGTTATTCGATTGTTTATTAAAATAACCAGCTGCATCCCCCACCCAGGTGGTCATTCTCCATCATATGCTGTCGAAGGCCACAGTCAAAGCAAGACCTTCTGTTCTTTGGTGCTACAAGAAAGACCTAGGGTTTAGCAGGCAAGTCGAGAGTTTTAGAAGTGGGATTTTTTTCAAATAAAGCTTCTGTTTTTGAATTTTGCTTCTTTCGCTCGTGTCTATTTAACAGCAATCGGAAGAAGCGCATGAAGCAGCTGCAGAAGAAAATAAAGACCGGCACCTTGAATCTGAATCAGGACGACCCGTTTGAGCTGTTCGTTGCCGCAACCAACATCCGATACTGTTACTACAACGAGACACACAAGATCCTGGGCAACACCTTCGGCATGTGTGTCCTGCAAGTGAGTTCATCATCCTCGGCCGAAGATCGGTGGCTCGGACTCTGACTTGTTTATCTATTGTATAAAAATTCATCCCTTTTTTTAATCTACATAAATTTCATGAAACCACCACATTTAACTCCGATTTGTTGTCAATCACACAGGACTTTGAAGCTCTCACTCCTAATTTATTAGCCAGAACTATTGAGACTGTAGAAGGAGGAGGAATAGTGGTGTTACTGCTCAGGACGATGAATTCCCTCAAGCAGCTGTACACCATGACAATGGTAAGTGTTGATTATTAATCACCACCTACCAGTTTTTCCGCTTCTCTTGACTCTGGGACGTGGCTTGTCTTCCTTCAGGATGTGCATGCGAGGTACCGCACCGAGGCTCATCAGGACGTGGTGGGGCGGTTCAATGAGAGGTACATGTTGGGCCATTCAATGAAGCTGGTGGTTTGAGGCTCCGTCAGACAATTCATTTTTTTGTTCACTCTTCTCAGGTTTATTCTCTCGCTTGCATCCTGCAAAAACTGTGTCGTCATCGACGACCAGCTCAAGATCCTGCCAATTTCCAGTCACATGGCAGATATCAAACCCGTCCCCCCAAAGACCCAGGTGAGTACAACACTTTATTCATGTGCCAAAACATGAAATAATGAATTTCTTTTTAAGGTCTATTAGTTGTGATCAGCTCACCAGCAGGTCCATTTTTAGTATTTATTCATTTTCTTTCATTTCCTCATCTTTCCCTCAGGGCTCATTTTCTTATGTTGTTAAAATAATCTAGCATTTACTGGCTACATTCTTCCTCATTAATCTCCACTTATTTCTTCCACTTTAGGAGGATGGTTTGTCTCCACGAGAGCAGGAGCTGAAGGATCTGAAGGAGTCCCTTCAGGACACCCAGCCCGTGGGTGTAATAGTAGACTGCTGCAGGACCATGGACCAGGTTAGGACAACGTGCACAGCAGCGTTATTTTGCATCAGAGATCCTAATTGTACGTTTAAAGGGCTGCATTTTTCCTGTAGGCCAAAGGAGTGTTGAAGTTTATTGAAGCAATATCGGAGAAGACGTTGAGGAGCACCGTGGCCCTGACTGCTGCCAGGGGTCGAGGCAAATCTGCAGCCCTGGGGCTGGCTGTCGCGGGAGCCGTGGCGTTTGGGTGCGGTCGCTTTTTCTAACTTCACACAAATGTCGATCATTCATTTGAAACGTGCGCTTGCTTTCGCTAAAAGAACCGCTGACGTTCTTCTCCAGCTATTCCAACATTTTTGTGACCTCGCCGAGCCCAGACAACCTCCACACCATGTTTGAGTTCATCTTCAAAGGCTTCGATGCTCTGCAGTACCAGGTAGGCCTCCTGCAGGCTGCGGGGGCGGCAGCAGCACGCAGTCGTTCATGTCCTCATCTTGCCTTTGCAGGAGCATCTTGACTATGAAATCATCCAGTCTTTAAATCCCGAGTTCAACAAGGCCGTAGTGCGGGTGAACATCTTCAAAGAGCATCGGCAGACGATCCAGGTAAACGGCTCCCGATTAGTAGAAATACGGGGACCACGGCGCCACCTCCTCTCACCCCGTTTGGCGTGTTCATCAGTACATCCATCCTGGCGATGCTGTGAAACTGGGCCAGGCTGAACTGCTGGTAATCGACGAGGCCGCAGCCATTCCTCTTCCTCTGGTCAAGAAGCTGCTCGGGCCTTATTTGGTTTTTATGGCCTCTACCATCAATGGGTGAGAACAGAGCTGCACTTTTGTAATGAAGAAAGCCGTTTCTGATCAGGAGAGTCAAAGAAATGTGGTCATTCAGTTAACGGAAATCGGTGCATTCTTGATATATTTTACGTTAACATGAATAAAACCACAAAACACGCCAAACCAAGCGAAATCCTCCATGAGGGAGTTGTTTTAGCTCTTAAAATTGACTGAAGTATGCCCTACATTATCTAAATATATCTCAATGTGTTGCTTCATTTCATCTTAGCTCAGTTTCTAACCCTTCACATTTTTTATTTCCCCAGATATGAAGGAACTGGACGCTCCCTTTCCCTTAAGCTGATCCAGCAGCTGAGACAGCAGAGCGCAGAAAGCCAACAGAACCTGACGGCGGAGAACCGGAGCACCAGCACCGCCAGGCTGGCAGCAGGTTGGACGCCTTTACCGTGTCCCAGCGGCGGGGACTCCTCCCCCTCTCCCCTCGCCCCGCCCCCACCGTCACCCGTCTTGACTGTCGCGCGTCCGTCCGCCCGCAGCTCGCACTCTCCACGAAGTCTCCCTGCACGAGTCCATCCGCTACGCCCCGGCAGACCCCGTCGAGAAATGGCTGAACGACCTCCTCTGCCTGGACTGCCTGAACATCCCCCGGCTCGTTTCCGGCTGCCCTCTTCCCCAGACCTGCGATCTGTATCCTCTATAAACGAAAAGTCGTGTTGGTTAACGGCAACGGCTGTCAAACTAGGCAACAACCGGCACCCTACATCGTAGATTCTTTAGACCTAACGTGGACTGAGGTGGATTCTGCAGCTCTGATTGTCCTCAGCCAACACTCTGCAGGTATTATGTGAACAGAGACACTCTGTTCTGTTACCACAAAGCGTCCGAGGCCTTCCTCCAGAGGCTGATGGCCCTCTACGTCGCGTCGCACTACAAGGTGCTTGTATCAGCCCGCACCGACGGAACCTCGCGGCGTCGCGTAAAATGCTGACTCGCCGCTCTTCTCGGTTCCCAGAACTCGCCGAACGACCTTCAGCTGTTGTCCGACGCTCCAGCCCATCACCTCTTTTGCCTCCTCCCGCCGGTTCCCCCGACGCAGAACGCGCTCCCCGAGGTCCTCGCTGTCGTTCAGGTAAGAGGCACGTTTGGAATCCCTTCAAAGGGGGCCGATAAAGGGACGCTTCCCCGAGAGCACGCTCAGGGTTTAACGGGGTTCCTTAGGTTTGTCTGGAGGGGGAGATCTCGCGACAGTCCATCCTGAACAGTCTGTCCAGAGGGAAGAAGGCGTCTGGGGATCTCATTCCATGGACAGTGTCAGAACAGGTAAAAAAAAAAAAGTTATTAAAATTGTGGAATTACAAACACTGTTGCAGTCAGTGGATGTTTTGAAGTCACATGAAGGAAGTATGTTAACGTCTCTGTGTTTATGGAGATGTGAGACTCTGCATTCTTTTCCTGTAGTTCCAAGATGCGGAGTTTGCCGGCCTGTCTGGAGGCAGGATTGTGAGAATAGCCGTCAATCCCGATTACCAGGGAGTAAGAACCCGATGCGTCCCACATTCTGTCCATCCATCCCTTTGGATGAATGCCACGTGACTGACGCCCACCCTGTCTGCCAGATGGGCTACGGCTCCAGAGCTCTCCAGCTGCTGCAGATGTACTACGAGGGGAAGTTTCCCACCATGGACGAAAGCACGGGCTCCAACCCCAACCAGATCACCTCAGTCAGCAGCGAGGTAATCCAGTCGACGGCTGGGACGGAAACGGGGGAGAAACGGGGAAAAGCGAATGAGTTTGTGTGACGGCCAGAGGTGCGTTCTGTTGTCGCGCAGGCTGTGAGTCTGTTGGAGGAGGTCGTCACTCCTCGGAAGGAGCTCCCCCCTCTGCTGCTGAAGCTCAGCGAGAGGAGAGCGGAGCGACTGGACTACCTGGGAGTTTCATATGGCCTCACCACGCAGCTGCTGAGGTCAGGACCGTGCGGAGGGGATGTGATTTAGAATTTTCTGAAATCTAAAATAATAATTTTGCCTCCTTTCCAGGTTCTGGAAGAAAGCAGGTTACAGTCCAGTCTACTTGAGACAGACCCCCGTAAGTAATAATTTGTAATCAACTTTGGTTGCTTCCTTGGTCCTGATTTGTGTGTGTGTGTGTGTGTGTTTAGAATGAGCTGACAGGAGAGCATTCCTGTGTGATGCTGAAGGAGCTGAATGCAGACGAAGCTTCAGAACAGAGCCAGTGGCTGACCGCCTTCTGGACAGGTGAAGCTGCACGACTCGACTCTACTGAAGAACCTGCACCTTTTCAACACGCGTTTATTTATTTATTTTTCTTTCCTCCTCAGATTTCCGCCGACGCTTCCTATCTCTGCTCTCCTACCAGTTCAGCAGTTTCCACCCGAGTCTGGCGCTGACCATCCTGCAGAATAAAAGTGCCAAAGAGACGACCAGTAAGCCTCCCGGGTCGCCTGAAAGGGGTCGTCTGCGCCGCACTCACTCGTACTTCTCCTCGCAGCCCTCAGCAGCTCCGAGCTGGCGGGACATTTCACCCCGTATGACCTGAAGCGTCTGGAGCTGTACTCCAGGAGCATGGTGGACTATCACCTCATCATGGACCTGGTCCCGGTGGTGGCGCGCGTCTTTTTCCTCAAGCAGCTCGGTGACACGTCTCTCTCGGCGGCCCAGTGTGTGAGTTTCTTCTACACGTGCTCCGTAGACCTGAACGAGCAGCTCCACAGTGTTGCAAGTCGTGGAACTAAAACCACTTTGACCATTGAACCCACCCGTTTGTGTCTTTACGATCAATACCGAGAGGAACACCTTTTCTGGATGTTCCTCAGGGTCAGCTCACTGTCTTGCATTTTGGATTGTTCGTTTTTATCTGCAGGCATTACTGCTGGGGATTGGATTACAGCACAAATCTGTGGAGCAGCTGGAGAAGGAAATCGAACTCCCCGCCTCACAGCTCATGGGTCTCTTCAACCGTCTAATCCGCAAATGCGTGCAGGCAAGTCCCCCGAGTTACGACGGCGATACGCAGTAAAGACGCTCGAATTCAACCTTTTAATTACAACATCGTCATTTCTCCCCGCTCCGGATTTTTATTAGGTTTTTACCAGCATTCAAGAAAAAGCCATCGAGGCAGAGATGGTGGCTGCTAAAGACATCTCTATGGAGCCGACGATCAAAAGCCTCAGCGACGATCTGGTACGTTGACGTCCGTTTGTGTTGGTTCGGTTGGACTCGGACTCAAAACATCTGTTAACTGTAGAAAGACGCAGCTAAGGAGTTTGAGGAAAGACACAAGAAGGATGTGGAGAAAGTGAAAGAAATGGACTTGGAAGAGTGAGTATGAGGTGGGGGGGGGCGGGGCTTCTGTGTCACAGGTGAGGTTATACAGTCATATTTGCAGGTACAAAATTCGCGGCGATGATGAAGAATGGGAGGAGGTGCTGAAGAAAGCCGGGAGCACGGCTGTCGTCAGCATCAAGAGGTATGTCCGAGGCCTCAGCGTCGGCTTGTTCTACGAACGTTTAAACGATGTCTTTCGCTCCCAACAGTGACAAGAAGAGGAAACTGGATGGGGGGAACACTGCCGCGAGTAACGGAACGGCGCCGCACGGGAAAGTGAAGAAGAAAGAAATGCAACACGGCAAATTCAAGAAAAACAAGGACAAACATGGGAAGTTTGGAAAAAAACTATAGACAGCTGCATTGATGGGACAATGTGGACAAAGCAGCATCTTTTTAAAAAAAAATTGTGCTACCAAAATTCGAGTGTGTGACAAGTAATTTTTCAACGACTGTCAACTACACCAGTACAGTGACCCTGTATGAACGTTTTTATACTAAAATGGCTTCACTTAGCTTTGTAAAAAGTTGTGGTTGAAAACCAATCTGAGGTATATGATTGTGATCTGGTTGAGAGGACCAGATCACTGCAACACCTGAGGCTTCATATCAGCCCACTTGTGTCTGAGCTGCTGTTTAACACCGTCTTGTGCAAAGATGCACTCTATGGCCCGCTCGGAGAGGTTCCACACGGCTTCACGACTAAGGCCGAATGTAGAAGCTGCCAGCTGATATTCCTGAGTCAAGTCTGTGCTGAAGACTCCTTTATCATCAGTCTGCAGTGGAAGAAGAATAAATGCCTTGTTAATTTTTCCTTTTTTTATCTTTCAACAGTTATTGTACGTTTTTTTTCCACAAAGTTGACGATGTTGGAGATTGAACTGTTTGATGGGGTCTGATGATAAACGTCACTATTTTATAAAGTTCTAGTATGAAGATTTGTTCAATACAAAGAAGCAACTTACACAGATCACACACGGGTGTCCCATCTGGTACCAGTATTTGAAGTGATGCTTGGAGTAACTTGACACAGTTTGCCCTTTCACATTCGATGTCAGACACAGCTCTTTACAAAAAAAAAAAAAAAAAGCTTGCATCTCATGAACCAAACATTGAAAGCAACAAAAAAGATATATGATCTCGGCTTTACCCAAGGGTATGTTGTTCTTCACGACTTTGTCAACGAGACTTTTCGATCCACCCACTTCTGGATGCAGGAAGGTGCCGTGGCCGATTCTGTCTGGTGGAAGGTTGAGCAGCAGGTCTGTCTCCTCCAGCTGGGTGGGGACCTGCACCAGTTGTCAAATGGTTGAACGCATCGCTAATACGGAAAATGAAGTTTTAAATGGAGAGTCATACTTCTGAGAGGTGCAGTGAGAGCTTCAACCCAGAGTTCTTGGCCCTCTGTAGAGCAGGAAGAAGGTCCCTGCCATGGCCAACCTTAAGTGGAAAAAAACCTGAGTGAATTCTTCATTTTAATAGGAAATTATTCTGTTAAATCTCGTTTACCGACTGAACTCGGACTGACCGTTGGATCTCCGCTGAGGTCGAGACCGACCACTAAACCATCAGAGGACAGCATGAACTCCTCAGCCAGCTTCACCGTCTCCATGGCAACCTCAGCTCCATTCCTGCGATCGATGGCTACCAGAAACCTGAAGGAGAAACCGGTTCACTTAGAAGGCTGCACTGTGGCTGCCCTTTATCCCCGGGTCACTGTAAGTCGCCTCACACAAAAACAACACAAGCCCCACTTACCTGACATCGATGTCCGACTCGCTCTTGCTCTGCTGGATGGCGCTGAGCACCGTTTCAATATACCTCTTTTTCGTCAGTCCTACGAAAGCGACAACTCCTTAAACACGCTGGCTTCAAGTCATTTGGTACTAAAGCGCGGCTAAACTAAAGCGTTCAGATGCTCGCCTGTGTTTTTCTCCTCCCTGGGTGTACTTCTTAACTCTAAATATTTGACGCCATCGGCCGCGAATTCGTTGATTACATCTTTGGCGACCTGCGGGACAAAATAATTAAAAAAAAAGACTGTTACTTTGCACCGGAGATTATAATTCTGGTAGTTGAATCACAGCAACCAGAGATCTGTTCTGATGAAGATCTGATGGACGAGAGGCGAAGCGTCTCGGTGAAGCTCAACCAGTCCAGCTGCTGGGATTGAACTACCAGAACCTGGATGACCGACGATGACTGAGACTATAAAACACACAGAATACAATCTGCTTCGCGCTTGATGCGGACGGACGCGCTGGTCCAGTCTCACCGTCAGAAGATCCTCCTCCGAGTCCACCAGCTGATGGATGACCCTGAAGACCTCGAAGCACCTGAGGGAACAGCTCCACGTCAGACCGGCCCCTCGGCGGAATCACTTTACAAACGAGGAGGGGGTGTTCAATGCGTCTACGCACTCTTCCAGGCTCCTCCGCTGCCCTTTGCCGATCGCAGTCGCGCTGCGTTCGATGCCGAGATGCGGTTTTCGTCGGGAGAGCCTCTCGATGGTCTGGACGCTGACGGAGCCGTTCAGGTGAGCGTGGAGCTCCTGGACAACACGCGACACGTCGGCCTCACCAGAGCCTTGTCCCCCGCCCTGCGGCTCCCCCCCTGGTCCAGACTTACCACTTTGGGCAGCCGCTGGAAGAAGGCCGGCCCCTCGCCGTCCATGTCCGGGAGCTCAGAGGTCGAGCTCAGGCTCCGGCTGTTTTCAGGACGCTTATTCCTGTCGCACTGCCGTGTGCGACAAGGAAACAGGTCCCCACCGAAAAGGTTCCGCTGCCTCATTATTATGTTGTTTTATTTTTACAAAAATGTTATTACATTATATGTTATTTCATTTTTACAAAAAACAAACCTCGAAAACGTGTGTATAAAATCCCCCGTGATTATTCTATCACCTGTTCAGGATGTCTCTCTTGTATGGCAAAAATATAAATGACTGATGAATGATTACAATATTAGAGAACGGGTATAATCAGATTTCCAACTAAACTTTGACTAGTTAGAAACATTGGAGCTGTTTGACGTTTATAAATAACCTCAAGTAATATGGTCAAAGAAAATGATAAACCATCTCGATGTTAATTGAAGCACTTTATTGACTGTGTCATGGAATGATCTGGCCCTCACTGAGCTGTGTGCCATAAAAATCAGTAGTCGAGGTGACAATTTTGGATCCCCGTTACACTTCCACAAGTAAAAATAACATATTCAAAAATACATTATTAAAAAAGGCAGTTATGGTCAAATTTAACTTAGTCAGATTAACGATATAATTAAACATTCACGTAAAACAGTGTACCAAAAACCTACGTAATCGGATTGTACTTTTTAAATGGACACAATGAACTCAGTCTGGTCATACGGCATTGAGGTTTAGATGTTCCTAAAAGGGAATAATGCCGATATTGTATGACCAATTATAGCACAGAGGACATGCATAAGAGCGCAGAGGACAACGTAAAAATCTGCCAATACTGCATTCTGAGATAAATCTCTATGACAGTTAATTATTCACTCTTCATAACTGAGTCAGTGAAACAGTCAGTATGTGTTACAGCGACCTGAACAGCTGGAGGTGACGGATGTTGCTCATAAATACAAACATAACGGCTGCAGTCCGTGTGTTCAAACAACAAAGGACGGTTGACGCTCTGCATCTTCTCTGTCAGGGGTCTCAGTGTGTTTTAGGTCTGCCTTGGTTGATGTGTTGGAGCCACTCTTTCAACAACTGAAAGCTCGGTCGAGCAGCGGGTTCGAGGTTCCAGCACTGTTTCATGATGCTGTACACCACCTCAGGGCAGCCGTCGGGACAATCCATCTTGTAGCCCTTTTCCACCCGAGGCACGACTTCTTTCAAAGGCTAAAACAGAAGACAGACTTGTTCTCCAGTGTTCCTTGGAATTATGTTATATGTATTTTTAATAAAACCTTTACTGCCCCATCTCTTTTGTGTGTGATCAGCACCTCTAATAACGGTGAACATTCAAGCATTCTTTAATAATTTATATGTTCTGAAGTTAATTGCTTACAATTCTAGGGTAAGGCACTCGTCCAAAAGAGTAAATCTCCCAAAGCAAAATTCCGTAGCTCCAAACATCTGATTTGGTGGAAAATTTCTGGGAATTGAAAGCAGAGAGGATAAATTTACCAATGCGATCCAAGCACGGCCCACCCCTCAGCACTGCTTCGGTCCCCACCTTTTCTCGGAGGGCCTCCGGGGCTGTCCACTTCACAGGAAGCTTAGCTGTATCCTGGGTCGAAGACACTTCCTTGGTCAGGCCAAAATCGCTGACTTTGGCAACGTTGTCTTCGGAGACGAGGACGTTACGGGCGGCCAAGTCCCGATGGATGAAGTTACTGGCCTCCAGGTAAGCCATGGCTTCACAGACATCTCTGATGACACGGAGGCAACGAACGATTGAGAAATGAATAGACGGTGAAGAGAAAGGCCCCATGTTGTAGGGTCGCGCAGATCTTTTAGTTGCATTAACTGGCCATGGGTTAATGGGCCTGCAGGCTTTGAGCCTCTAATGATCAATCACACCATTTAATCAGGTACGGACGTCCCTCTACATACAGTGCAAAATGTACAAGAGCATCCCCGCCGAGTACTGTCCGCCCCCTGGACCGCAGATAGTCGACCAAACAGCCCTGAAAACCATCAAATAAACACGTGAGGCCTTTAATATCCAGGCTGACGACAGAAGACTCCGCCACACCCACCTTGGCCATGTACTCCGTAACTATGTAGAGGCTGCAGTTCTCCTCCACGATCACTCCCAGCAGCTGGACCAGGTTATCGTGTCGTAGTTGTCTGCAGCGGGCGAGGAGCGCACAGATGTGGCGTTTGGCCAAGCGGGTGAACATAAGCAAATAAGACTTACGTCATGACAGAAGCCTCGGCGATAAAGGCCTGCGCCGTGGCGTCGTTTTTTATGCACTTCACCGCCACTTTTGTCCCTCTGTAGTCACCAACCATGACATCTGGAAGCGCAACCAATAACGACCTTATTGTTATTGACATTGTCACTGGGGGAAAATAGAATATTGTCCAACCACTAATATTACAGATATGAACTTCCTCACCTCCAAACTCTCCTTTTCCAATAACCTGGTGAAGCTTGAGGTCCTTTATGTTCATCGACCACCCGCCTGTTGTCCACATTATTATTATTATTTTATATTTTTAATGGACATTGTCAACACGGGTGGGTGATAAACTAAGACTTACTCCTTGAAAACTCGTCCTGAGCAGCCACGGCGCCCTCCTCCAGCTTTGGCTTTATTAGTCTAGTGCACAGTCCGTCTGGATCTTTGGTGTAGTGCTGGAAACAAACGAGCAACAGCCAAATTAAAAAAAAAAAAAAAAAAAAAAGAAGGAAGCTTATTAGTCATGACAACCGAACTAAACATAAAAAATAAATGAACATAGCCATAAATAAACAGTTGCTTGTTTCTACTGACTAAAACAGGGCCATGAAGTCAACATGCGCATGCGCACACACACACACACGTACACGCACACACACACACACACACACACACACACACACACACACACACACACACACAGTATAAAACTAAGATGAGCTTTTCCCTTTATGGGCCATAGTGGCACACTACATTCTCCTCACACTTCCTCTTTGATACTTCCTGATCATTATTTGTTCCAGGAACTCTGCGCAGTTGCACACAGATGTGAAACACAAAACTAAACACACACCTTCACACTAATAAAACTGGATAAAGAGAAAGAAAAAAAAAATCAGCATCAATGTCACACCTCCACCAGCTGCATGAGGTTTTCAAAGAACACCTCTTGGTCGATTGTGAGCTTGCCGTTGTGGTAGATGATGCGGTAGTGCTCCACCTTTCCGTCGCAGCTCACACACAGCGTGTAGTCACCGGGAAAGTTGGTGCTCTCGCGCACCAAGAACAGGCCCGTTTCGGGAGGGTGGAGCAAACGCTCGGCCTGATCCCGCGTTATCTTCCCATGGAACCATCTGGAAGCAAATACCCAGAAACACAGAGGCGCCAGTCAACAGACTCAGCCTGGCTGCTCCAATATTAGAGAAGTCATTATTCCATAAAAATTACCGGGAAGTTTCGTATTTAAATGTTCATATTGGATCTTGGTCATTCCTACACAAGCAGTTATCGCTTCTTTCTGCAAAGTACCTCAAAACAGTCACCTTTGAAGGGAACACTAAACCTAAGTTTCTGCAGGAAATGCTGATGAAACCAGCTCGGAGCCTTAAATAAAGCTTTAATCATGATGAACTCAACACAACACAAATGCCAGATTTAGGATGGGAACTGGGAATGTGTTTACAAAGTGATCAAAGGCCCCAGCAAGGCTGCTGCTCATACATGCACACCCACACACACCGGTGTCAGCTCCAGATGATGTGGGGAGGGGGGGGATTTTTCTGGGGTTACAGTAGTCAGAGATAGAAACGAAACAACAGGAAGCCGCTCAGAAGCGAAAACAGAGACATGTGCGCGGCAATTACAACACAGGCCCCGTTCCACCGCTGGTTCCCATTGGCCGACGCTGTCAACGGACTGGGAAGATGAAGTATTAGATCGGTAAATCCACCCCGTAGTCTGGGTACTTACGGCATCAGACTCAGCTTGCCTCCGGATTTGACTCCTTCCCTTTTCTGGACGTA
The DNA here is from genome assembly GCA_911728415.1 of Lagocephalus sceleratus. NCBI lineage: Eukaryota > Metazoa > Chordata > Actinopteri > Tetraodontiformes > Tetraodontidae > Lagocephalus > Lagocephalus sceleratus. Next base: position 7,145,560 of record CAJVRN010000116.1, read on the forward strand.
GTTGGCGGGAATCGTCCCCTCGCAGCCTGCAGCATTTTTCGCTTTGTACCAGTTCGGGTCCTAAATCGTGGAATTTTCGCGTCGTTATTAGTACGACCTGCTGTAAATCTCAAAAAAAAAAAAAATCTCCACCACGACGAAGCTTTACCTTCGTAACAACGATAATAGTCAACACGTCTCCTTTTTTGAAGGGCAGGTCATGCTCCGAGGTGCCCTTAAAGTTGTATCTAGCCACACACTCGGTACCCTGCGGCCACGGAGCCTTCGGAGGGGGGGGGACAGGACAGATTGCAGGTTAGCGGGAACGTTTTCAAGAGCTTACTCGTGGGACGCGCACACTGACGGGCGATCTGGGGAGTTGTTTTGATCGCGGGTGCGCCGCACAGGTATTTCACAGACCTGGACATCTGTCATGGCGGCGCGGTTTTGGAGTCCTCTCACCGGAGCCGTTTTCTAACTGAAATCATCAGAGCTGCCAAGCACGCACCTGCAGGGGGATGCAAAACGAGAATTTCAATATTCACTTCAGCCCAAACAGGAAGGCAGCGAGTGTGCGGTTTTGCAGTGCAGAGGTCATGCAAATTTATAGTAAGCTAAATCAGCTATTGTCATAATGAGTGGTGCTGGGTCAGCCGGAGTCAGTAAAAATAACTCGGGTGCACAAAAAAGCAGAAGTTACATGTCTCATTTAAAAAAAAAAAAAAAAAAAAAAAAAAAAAAAAAAAAAAAGCCATACTTTCACAAGTGGAACTGAATGTTTCCGTGACGCACTACTCGTATAACACGTGGCGTAGATATGAAAGTCAAGAGCACCATTTCGTGAGCTGTGCATTAAAAAGAACTAAGTTATGACCACCCCCCCCACACACACACACACATACACCCACTGTTTGCCACAAGCCTCATGTCTTGTTTTCCCACATTAGTTCCCATGAAGAAGAACTAGTCTGAGGGTCAGAGCTCAGGGGGAGAACTGCTGCTCTACATGAGGTCACATCCTCCAACATGTCCATCCTGTATCCAAAGCTCTGATGTATACCAAGAGTGTGTGTGTGTGTTGGTGGTGGTGGTGGTGGTGGTGGTGGTGGTGGTGGTGGGTGGGGGGGGCGTTGTCTGTATCGTTTCTTTCCTTTAAAAGCAAAACAAAAAAAAAACCAACCACACCTTACTTCACCCCTTCAAATAAACAACCAGGCTCCAAATGCGATGCCGGGCGCTCTCACGAGCCCCAGAGGAAGCGACAGATGTTCTCCCCAGCAGAGCTCAGCGGCGGCCTTTTTTGTTTCAAGGGACCAAGCTCATCTGAGGAGTTTCCCATGGCCCTCGACCGAGGAAGGATACCCCCACCTCGTCTCTTACACATCAGACCTCTGGCTCTGCGGAGAGGCAGGAAGGGAGCCTGCGGCACGTGCAGGCCCAACACAGAAACACGGCTCGCTCGCCCCAGCGGAAAGAATACCCAAATAACCAGGTCCATCGGCAGCCTGGGCTCTGGTAGAGGGTTCGAGTTAGGGGAGAGCTCTGAGGTCTTTTTAGATGTAATTATTAACTTGGAACTGAGTCCAGATGTTTTTTTCTTTTCTTTTTTTTTTGAGCTTTTGCATCAGAACTAAAACTGGACTCTCAGCTATCAGTCTGTTGGGTTGCGTCAGTCCGAGTTTGGGCAAAGTCCTCCGCGAAAGAGCGAAATGATCTCAGCGCACGAGGCCCGAGGAGGCCCGGCGCCGGCGATTGGCTGCGGCGCAGCTCACGGTCATCCCGTGGCGTTACTTTGCCGTTCCCAGCGCGCTTGACATGGAGCCATTTCCAGGCGCAGACAAGACCGCCATTGTGAGTCATTTCCACTGACCGACCTCTTATTAAAGTCCGTCATTATCAGTGCGTCAGCGAGCAGGCTGGAGAGGGAACTGGACTCGGATGTTGCGCGTTCCTCAGTGAGGCATCTCAAAACAAAACCAGAAAAGAAAAAAAAAAAAGGAATCTTCAAAGGCCGTAAACAGTCAAACTGCGCTTGTGGAGAAAGCAAGGGGGGATTTAAACCATTAAAACTTTCAAACGGGCCGATGGCTGGGAGACCGGCACGCATGGCAACTCAGCGAGAGCACAAGTCAGGACGTAGTCAACAAGTATTTCAGATAAATTGGTGTCCCATCAGCAGTCTTGGCGTGAAGAAGCCCATTGTTGGGCCCTCACCAGCGAATGCCCTTACAAGCATTGTTCTTGCAAGCCGAGCTTCGGTGTGAACGGCACAACTCAGCAGCGGGCTGCTGGCATGAAGCAAGACAGGACAGGAATGCAGAAGCGTCTCCTCTGGCCACTCCTTCGCCGCCTCTCGGCTCCCGTCTGAGGTGCAAGTGCAGATGAGGCATCGCACAGGCTCCGCTTCGCCTCGAGTCGCCGCGGAAATCAGCGGAAACCGCCCGATGAGGCGTCAGCGCCTCGATCGCTTTTTAACCGTTGAGCGCGGGAGTTAGTCTAAAAACTGCACCAGAGAGGATTTCTTAGGAGGTTGGGCTAGTGGGGGTGGGTGACCTCTGAGCAGGAGATATGCGCAGACGTTCCTGACACGTGCAGGTTTAATGAAATCAAGAGCCTGTGGTAACATCATGTCAGCTGCTTGCGTCACCCCCCAGGATGTTCTGCTGCTGCATCACACGGCAGAAATGTGGCTCAGAGAGAAACTGACTTTGGTCCATTTCATCCCCGGTACACTCCTGGGATCGTGAGCCGGAGGGGAGGGGGGGGGGGGCACGTTAACGGCCGACCCCTGACCCACAGTCTAGAGATGTTCTTGAGGAATCCACCGGAGCCTCGGTGCAGCAGCTGGAACGCGCGGCAGCCCCGAGCGGTCCGGAAGAGCGGGAGATGCTCTCCGGTCAGCAAGCGTCAAGTGCAGCGCCTGTGGTCTGGATCGGCTCACGGAGCGGCGAACGGCGCCCAGAGCGAGCTGCCATGGCGCCTCGGCGGTGGCCAGGCACTTCCGCTCTGCTGATGCAGCCCCGCTCGATCTGCTGCGGCACTGACGGCGTCTCCTCATCTCTGCTCCAACGCCCTCGCCCCTTCATTCGCAGTCTTGTCCCACCCCGAGAAGAAACTCTCGAGGCAGATGATGACGACGGTGGCTCTGGGGAACCACTGAACGTTGGCCTCGGGCGAGCCCACGTGCCCCTGAAACCAGCTAGGGGTCCCTCGGGTCACCGGGCCACCGCAGACGTATTGACCTTGTTAAGAGTTTCCTCTTTTGAGTCACATTTCTGCACAAGCACAGACAGGAGCTCTGAAAAACGAGTTTGCAGCTCAAATGCACAAAAAAAAAAAAAAAAAAAAAAAAAAAAAAGGAAAGGAAGTGGCACCAGTTCTGATTTGATTGTCGGGCTGATCTGCTGTTAATACACTAAAGTGAACAACCATTTTCTCATGAAGACAGATGGGTTTGTTTTGGGTTGTTTTTTTGTTTTTTTTTTTACAAATTTCTGTGCTTTATGGCTATAAAATAAACATTTAAATGCCCAAACTGCAGTCCCAGAGAGTTTAATCACCGCTGGTTTCAATTCAAGAATAAAGAAATAAGTGAAAAACCTACCTGTCTGCAGGAAGAGGAGCTTCGAGACGCGAGCAGGTGAAGCCTCACAGTCCCACTGCTTCCATCGGAGCTACTGCAGGAAGACCGATTAGATAATAAAGGAACTGAAATGTGTCTCAGGTGATCCGAAATGCGAACACGCTTTTTAACGCGCGCACGCACGCAGGCGCACGCAGAGAAAACAAAAACACCTCAATAAATCCAGCCACCGATGTTTGCTGGTGACGTCCCGTAAGAGAGGAATCCACTTTGGAGATCTTTTCTTTTTTTTTTTTTTTTTTTTTAAGTTTCCTAACAAACTGCGTCCGCGACACTTGAAAAGGTTCAATCTGGAAGAAAACAAGCAAACAAACAAAAAAAGAAGCAGGACCGGTGGGTCAGAAACTGCAGCCGGATAAAAGTTGGGTGACGTGAGTTTGCCCACACGCCTTTTCTCTGTCACAAGCCTTCAACTTTTTTTTTTTTTTTTGCCCCACCTCGAATTTGCAGCGCACATGCGCAAGAAATGGTAAACTATTCGGACTATAAATGGATCTGGGCAGGTTTTTTTTTTTTTTTTGAGCCGGTGAAGGATTAATGTTCACAAATAACAGTGGACAAAACAACTCAATGGCGTAGTTTTTTTTTTTTTTATTATTGCTGTGACACAACAAGGCTGCTGATGATCTGCAGAAAAGCCATGTGAAAAGGGTTTTTAAATGCGCATGTGCGAACATCAAATCGAAGCGTCTCAGAAGTGCACCAAACATTCACGTCAAAGGTCCGACCACCGTGTGGGGTTTTATTTTGTTTGTTTTTTGCGTTCGGGTTTTGGAGAAAGACGATTCTGAGCGCGGAAGTGACATTCTGCTGCAGAACGAGGAGGAGCGGCCACCGTGCGCGGACGGCGCCCCCTGGTGGCCGCGGGGGGCGCAGCCGCACCCCGGCGGTGCGTTCAGGGACGATGGCTCATGTTTCCAGACTTGTCTCAACAGATGATGCATAACATCACGTAGAAGGAATGTCGGTTTTTAAAAAGAAGGAAAGAAAGTAAGGGGGGGCAGTTTAGTGACCTCCATTGTAGATACATTACATGTGTGATCTTCAAAGAATAAACATGTTTTTGACTTTGTTTTGGAGGGAAAATCCACTTAAGATTTGTCTGGACTCAAGGATAAAGAGAGGATCAGTAAGTTCTGTGGTCAAAATCATCACTGGTCACAGCCAGATGACCCATAAACAACCCCCACCCGAAGAAAAAGAAAAGGTGGACCAGGTCTAATCCAGGTCCTGCATATCCGAGCACTAACTGAGGATCAGTGCAACACCACCTGTACATTCAATCTAGGAAGGTTTTGACTCAAAATTTTTATTTATCTTTTTAGGTGTTAAACACTAAGGGCCATCTGACTTTCAGTCAAATGTGGCGTTAGTTTACTCCACTCTAGCGTTTATCGGTTAATTTCAAATGTTAAGAAATAATTCTACAATGTTACAAATCAAGATTATTTGGTGGCTACGTTTAAAACCATGAATGTAGCCACCGAGATTAGAGCACCTAATGCTTGTGGAAACTGAAATGCGTGGCATAAAGGCTCCGTAAATTAGATTTAATGCAGAACATCCAAGTTCTGCCACAGAGAATCTCAGATGTAACAACCCCAGAACCCAAACTCTGACCCTTTAACGTGGTTCGGGGTTGCTGCCTACGTCGGTCTGGAACAGAGGCGAGATTGCAGCGTGTTGCTCGTCACTTCATTTAATGTGGATCGACAAAAGCTAAACTCAGCATTACTTGAACGACAGATTTGATGGAGTGCTCTAAACACCAACAAAAACAAGAGTGCTGTTGAGTGGAATGCTGCCAGAGAAGCCAAAAGCAACATCAACACCAAAAATTGGATTTGGCCATCGAATTAATTATGAAAATGACACCGAATTCTTTGGAATGAAGTCATGGTAACATTTAGATAATCTACATACCCAGGATTGTCCTTTATACCTCTGGTTGTTTTCACCAAACTGAAAACTAGGCGAGTTAAAGATTGACGGTGGAGTTTTAGAAAAGCAGGTTTGATAGAAACGTTGACATTAGTCTTAAATAAAACTGTATTTTCTCAAAAAGTTCTTTCAGCGTGTTGACGGGCGAACAAAAAGAGGACGACAAACCAAAGAGAAAAACACCGAAATCCAGTGATGGGGGGGTGACAAAAGACACGTGTCGATCATTAATGCCGTTATGCAGAATGCAGCGGGATGACAAACTTGCACCCAAAAGGAGAGTGGTACTTGATTCCCACTTCTTGGAACACCTGGCGGGGGATGCCGATGTCGCACAGGTAAACTCTGCCAGCCCCCTCGGCCAGGGCGAGGGGGAGGCAAAGGGAGAGGGACCACTTGGCCTCCACTGCTTGGCGCTGTCCGCTGGCCGGGGGGTCTAGGCTGAGCACGGGGGCTCTGTTCTGGTTGGCCCAGTCTGCAGCGGCGCGGTACCAGGGCTGATCCATCAGGAATGTGTTCTCATGGCAGTCCAGGCAGTTGATGATTAGGTCGACTGGGGTGTCTGGAAGGTCTGTGGGGGCGGAGAGAGAAGATGAAAAAAAATCTCCGAGAGCGGCCTTCAAATGTGACGTGAGGGGGGGGTCTCACCTTTGACGCTCGACACCTGCTTGCCGCACGTCTTGTTGAAGAGCGTGAGCTCGTTGGTGACCGAGTCGAGCATCTTGACAAAGTTGGGGAGGAAGAGGATCACTTCGACTTCGTGATTGGCCAAGTGACGACCGCAGCTGATGCCTTGAGCCCCCTGAACGTGGGGGCCGCACAGCAACGCGACCGTGGGACGCTGGTGTAGATTTTTGGGGGTAAACCTGGAAACACATCAAAGAGAAGCAGAAATCTAAGCACTCAATGACATGTTTGGCAAACAAAGCATTAAGGCATACTGCTATTTACGCTACATACCACAAAAAAGTAATGCGCTACGAGCTTCTTCTGGGAAGTAAACTTAACTTTAGGTCATGACTTACCTATTGGGACCCCCCAGCAAAGTAAGGGCCATCTGACTGGCGCAGACCCCGGTCATCTCAAGCCTTCGCTCCAGTGAGAGACCGTGACGCTCGGCAGCAGACAGCAGACGCTTGTGTAGCTCGTAGGTGATGCAGGGTACAACAAGCCCAGAATCTACACGGAAAGGACGGACGGAAGGAAGAACGGACGTTGAACTCCCATCTGATCGCGTTCCTGCAGGAGCGTCTCATCGGGGGGGGCAAGACGGACTCACCAGTGCAGTACTCTTTGGCCCCGGGCTGTGGGACCGTGATCTGTCGGTACACGATGGGCTTGGCCTCCAGGATGTTCTCGTCGTGGCGGTACCGCGAGGGCGCCTGCTCCTGGGGGGTCCCGCGTGACCGCGCGCCGTTGCGACGCTCGGATGTGTCGATTTCCGAGAAAACCGCCGCCTTGTCGAAAAGAGCCAAGTTCCCTTCGAAGTCAAAGTCTGTGTCCAGACCCTCGTCCATGCCGTCACCAAAACACTCGTCGTCCCTGTGCTTCATCTGCCCGTTCTTCACACCGTTCTTCTTCGGTGTTGCTTGATTTGGTCCCTTGCTGCTCGATGACCCTGTTTGGGGAAAAAAAAACAACACACATACCAACTCAACAGGACCATCTTCATTCTTTCCTTCGTGCACCTTTTATTCATTTTTACTCCTTAATGATTTAGACCACACTTACAGGAGTTGTGTCTTCGTCGGAATCCTTTTGGCTGTCCGGGTACATCCAGGTGACGTTCTCCGTAGCTTTTAGAGCAGTGCTGAGGAGAGTTCACGTTCTCCGCGGACCTGTGGTCGCCTTTAGGGACCGCAACCGGGGCGCTGCCAACGTGAGCAGGCGCGGGGGCGCCGGTCCGGGCGTTGCCGTTTCTGATGTCCAAAATCTTCAGCTCTTTAATGTCCATGGCGCTGTGGGGGGGAGAGAGAGCGGAATACCGCCAGGAAGACAGGCAGATGGAATGAAAACAAACCAGCTTGTACCAACACTGATATCTGTTTGTTTGACTGTGTGAGTTGACTGTTTGTATTGGTCTGTGTGGTTTAGTGTAATATGTGAGGGTGTAATGACACTGCCTGGCCAAAAAAAAAAAAAGTCTCCACCTGGATTTAACTAAGCAGATAGGTAGGGTTTGCTGCTGTTGGTGAGATCTGGGTTCAGCAACAGTCTGTGCTCAAAGAATGAGGTCACCTGACTACCTGAAGAGACTGGATGACCAGGTTATTCCATCAATGGAGTTTTTCTTCCCTGATGGCAGAGGCATGTTACAAGATGGCAATGCCAGGATTCATCAGGCTCAAACTGTGGTTCAGGGAGCAGGAGACATCAATTTCACACATGGGGTGCAGACCTTAGCCCCACTGAGAGGCTTTGGGATGTGCTGGAGGAGCTCAGGCTCTACCTCCATCAGTGCAGGATGTGGGTGAACAATGAACGCAACACTGGGAGGAATTGAATATTGTGACGTTGCAGAAGCTTATCGAAACAAAGCCACAGAGAATACACGCCTTAATCAAAGGTAAAGGCGGTCCAAAGAAATATTAGAGTGTTTTACCTTTTCTTTTGGCCATTCAGTGTGTGTGTGTGTGTGTGTGTTTCTGGTCTTAGATGGAACTATTGTGCATGTTCACGGTCCTAAAGTCAGCCAACAGCAAACCAAAGAGGGAAATGGTGTTACCTGAAGGTGACCTCGGGGACAGGACACTTGACGCCGTTGTGGAAGGGCTGCCTGAGGGAGATGGTCTGGCTGCTCTGGTCCACCGAGGCCACCTCGCCCTGGTACACCCCCAGAGACGGCCCGCAGTTGATGGACACCAGGCTCCCCAGCCAATCCGAAGCCATGACTGCAGACAACACAGCAAGCTCGGCTCAGCGCCAAAACTCAAATCAGGGTTGTAGTTGTCGTCTTTTTAAAGACTTTCTAGAGGTTTGATGGCCACACAGACGGCGGGCTGTTAGCCGTTAGCTCACCATCTAGCACTCACTCCACAACCTGGAAGCTGTCTCTGACTGACGAACTCCCCGTCAAAGGTCCACCGTCCCCGCGGTCAATCCGAACCGAATCTCTCGAAGGCAGGAAAACCGAACGGGCTTGTGACTGTTTTAGTTTCTTTTAAAGAGTTTTACTCCAGAGAATGGACACAGGCTGCTAACGCGCCTAGCTAACCGGAAACCGGAAACTCGTCATCGGACTTCTGCGAAATACATTCTTCAAAATAAAAGACAGGGGAAATTTATTTTTTTTTAAAATTAAAATAAATAAAAAAAACATAACATTAGTGGAATATAGTAGGTTATTCTACACTATAACTTTCGATATTACATAAATGCGACGTCTAACAGCATTCCTTGGACTAAAAATGTATGTCATTGTATGCTTTGATATTGTGGCTGTTTGCGAAATATCTGTAATGTAATGATAATCTCATGATGCCCCTGAACATCATGAGACGACCACCTCTACCTAGAGATGATAGGGAGACTACCTGTCAGGTGTTTGCACATTGCCACACCCCCACCCCCCCTGTGTACATACTGCAGGTTACCCTGGATACTCCAGTGACTGAGCAGCTTGCAATCAAAGTGAACACACTGACAGCCGACCAGCAAATGCTTCTGCTGCAAGGTACAGCAAGATCCATTTGACTTCCTCTGTCTTTCTAGTTGCCTGGATTTCTTTTTAAAAGGAAATATATATATTAGGCATCTAAATATATTTAAACTGATTATGTAGATTTTCCAGTGTTGATACTCGTTATTAATGATCAAACCAGCAACTGAATCAGGACACGCTCGACTGACCTTGAACTAAATATTCACAGCCGAGCAGCTGCAGCAACTTGGGCAAGATCGCTTCATTTAATCTACTTTTTTTATGTTAACCTTGCCTTTCTGTTTTGATTCAGCTTTGTATTTGATTGAATTGGGTTCTCAAGAGCATATACACTCTGCTTATGACCAAATGACGTGCAACATGAAGAAATGGATGAAATTAATATAAGTATTAATACCTCATTTATTTGATTGTAATTGATCAACTCAATTAGGTCTAAAAAAACCCAAAAAGCTACAGGTATCCTGACCAAAGTGCACAGAGGGAGAAATAAATCAAGCGGTCCAGAAACTCCTGACTCAAGGTCAGTTTAAATATTTATAGATGCACTTTAAAAAGTGTAGTTAAAACATACATTGCAGTTACACATTGTTAGACTGTTGTTTATTTTTAATTTTCAGCCACAGTGATTGCTGTTCAATCAGAAGCCATGAACCAGAGGTTTCACCGCGCTGGACAATATCGCACTGAACTGCAAGAGCAGCTGAGCGAAGCGAACAACAAGATCAGTCGTGCCTTTCTGGTCCGTCTTTTCCTGTTGCAACTACATTTCTGCAGGTTTTGCCCTGATACTTGTTGTTAATGTCCTCAGGAAAAAGCCATCTTATCGACCCAAGTGCGAACATTAGAGAAGGAGCTGGAAAAGCTGAGGGAGAAAATGACAGGGTCTCTGTCTGACAAAGAAAACCAGGTATTAAACTTTAATTAAAACACACACCAGATCAGATACCAGGTATGATGTCTGTGTTAAGGTCCTTACATCTGGACTGGACTGTATCTTCATTTTAGGTCCCTAACCAGAATCAGTGTGTAAAGTTATCGGGTTGGTCTTTGTTGTGTCTTTTCCTCAGGTAAATATAATGCATGAGCTTAGAACTATTAAGCAGACAATGAGCACGTCACAGGGTCATCTAAAAAAGACAACAACAGACAAGGTCACGAAGCGGATCACAGCTCTGGAAGCGGAGCGCTCCAAACTCCTCCAAGAGAAAGAGCAGCTGCGTAAAGTGAACGAAGCCCAACGTCAGGAAATGATGAGAGCGAATGAGAAATGCTCCCAGATCAGGTGGGCGAGTAAAACTGGAAAAAATGTGTCAACCAGGGCAGATGCTTAAACTCATGAGAACTTCACACATTTCACCAGGGAGTCTGTGGAGTTAGAAAAGTTACGCCTGCAGAATCAGTGCCTGCTTTTGGAAGGTGAAGTCCGAGAAAAGGAGGAGAAGCTACGCCTGCGGCAGGAAGAGCACCAAAGACAAGAGGCCGCTAGAATCCAGATTATGGAAGACCTGAAATCTGTCACAAAATACTGGGCTGAAAAATGTCTTGAATTCACCTCAGAGCTGCCACAGGAGGAGCCAGAGGAGCCCACAACAAAGATCGGTGAGAAAGCTCCTGGAAATAACCCCCATGCCCAAACCTGGAACACGGCGAGTGGGATTAAAATGAATAAAATAGCAGCTCAAAGAGACAAGTGAGTGGATCAATATCGGTCCCAATCATACACATCTGGTTTTACAGCACCTCTGTTTTTTTCCTAGAGAAGAAATTGATGAAATGCTTCAGCTCAAAGCTAATATGGGGACAACATTGAGCAGAATAAAGGTAACAAAAGTTATTGGAAATTGGGAATGGAATGATGTGTTAGGTAGTGTGATTATTTTCTAATATTTCCAGAGCGACTCAGAGGTCCTGTTATTAGAGCTGGACCGATGTCAGCAGCATCTGGAGCTGCAGAGGTGCAGCAAACGGGAACAACTGCAGCCTGAAGATAAAGACAGTATGTTTGTTACATGACCACACATTCACTAATCATTTTGTCTCAGCCACTGCCCTAAAAACCGTTCCAGCCCAAAGAATAGATGGTTTCACCGTCTCCAAACAGCAGGGGGCGCTGAACCGCTGTGGCCGTGTGTTTCCAGGTGCTGAGGCTCAGGACACGCAGGCCGTGACAAAGTGAGTAAATGTTCCAAACACACTATTCACCAATCAAAATGAAATCCTGCGACGCCTTTGTCACGCACTCTTTGTTCATCAGCTTATCCCAATCTTCTGTATCGTTGGAGCCGCAATCAGCGTGTCACAATAGCCAAAATAAAACCCCTCAGGTAACAAGATGTTCCTTTGTGTAATGTTGTTACGTGTGTGCATGTGTGCATGTGTGTGCGTGTGTGTATTTGTGTGTGTGTGTGTGTGTGTGTGTGTGTTTATTCTGCTCTGGGGCTCCAGCTGCAGCCACTAACCTGTAAATATGCTCTCTGCTCATGTCCACGGATGCGTGTTGGAACATTAACACATCTCTCATTATTGTGACGCGTGCTTCCCACCAACGCTGCTGAAGAAGGCTGAAGTCAGTGTCTTCACCATCCGCCCACTGATGGAGCTGCTCGAAGGTGAGAATGCTTTTGGATAAAACAACTGTATTTACTACTAGTATTTTCCCTGCTTATTCAACTTTAAACCTGCTTTTTCCACCCCCCCACCCAGAAAGCATGAGGAGGGCAAAGCGACTGCAACAGGAAAAAACAGTGGCAATAAAGAAACTTCAAACACTGAGGTGGCTCTACCTGGTAATGACCATAAAACACCTCCAAAGGTGGCCTCATGTGGCAGTAACTCATATTATAAAAAGAGAAATGCTACTGTGTCTGTACGTTGGAGGAACTATCCTCAACTAAAACAATTAACCAAGTTGTGAAGTGAGAAATCATCAGGTCATACATGAATTGTATGTCTGTTGTGTGAGTAATCAACATAAAACCATTGGCTCTTAAACAATAATCTCCTCTGGGCTTTTTAGGATGTATTTCACAAACTAGACGTAAGCGCCTGGAATAGATGCAAACTAATTTCATTAATAGCATCATATATGGTTCCCAGGTTATCAATGAACAGTTGTTTTTTTTTTTTTTTTTAAATTAAGAATATAAAAAAATCTGGAGCATTCAGGCATTATAGATACAAACATTTGTGCTGACAGCAGTAATCTCAACCGTGGCTATAATGAGTGAACATATAGCATATTGGGAGGGGTGTGAGGCCACCCCATAATCACTTGAACTGTATGTGAAACGTAGTTCAACTATAATCTCACATATGACTCTTTCTACTCTGTGATTAATCGGATTTGAGGCTGAGGAGTGAACCACTCGACTGGAAAACATCTGACTGTGCCATTAGAGAGGAGTTGACTCGACTAATCCTGCGCCTAGCTGAAAAGACAGAAATATTCTGTGCAAAGTAATGGACAATGTTTGAAAGAAGACAGAGAAAAAAAAAAAAACCATTTTTTCTCTCACAGATGCCTGCCCCGTCTGCAGAAAGTAGCAGCCTGAAGGCAACAAACGGAACTGGATCATGTGAAAATGGTTAGTAGTGTGTATGCTGAGATCTGTTTATAGACTCTCTGATAGATCCCTATATGTTCTATAGTGTCAATGAATGAAACGAGCTAGTGTTGTATTTATTGGTAGATGAGCCCTTTAACTCATCTCCCACATGGTCCTCCTTTGCTGTGAACACTTGAAATGTCTCTCTGGCTTTTTAAATCATTTCTCTAATTATCTCCCCTTTTCAGCTGCACTGAGAATTACCCAGTCAATCCAGGATTGTCCCTCAGTAACAGAGGATCAGCAAGATGAGCGTAATAAGGCCCCAAACCCTCCTGTCTGCTCAGATGAAACTGACCTGCAGCAGAAAGACACCCCCTCCCACTTCCCCGATGGATTATTCCGGGCTGAGCTTGTGGATATTTGTTGCTCTGACACTCAGGACCTATAGACAACAAACAAACTACGTCATGCTTAAAGATATGTGGATTCAACCCAGAGGGTTTTCTTATTTAGTCCTTAGAAAATCTCATCAAGGTCATTTTTAAATCACAAGTTACCATGAGGATTCGTGGCAGAACTATGTTTTATTTGCTGCATATGACATCATATGGTTCATATTATATTTGAAAGACGCTACAGGCGTCTTCAAGCGTACTCATAAAACTCCGTGACAGCACAACACAAGAACCAGAGCGGCAGCTATATGATGTCACTGAGATCATTGTAAAGATTATATCTCCCATCCATCCACCGGAGCAGCACGAACCCATAAACACATTATCTGATGCTTGTTTCGGATGCTCGTTGAGATCTTGTGACAAATTTGGTCCCATCTGTCAGAATTCTATAGAAGGTCTGCTCGTAGAACGTGCCAGCGCGTTTGCTCCACGTGCCGAATGCACATGTCCCTCCAGTGCGCGCGGCCAGCATCTGCGGCCTCTGCTCCGATTCGCACCCGCCCGAGGACCTCACCTTGTGAATGGGCCCGACGCTGCCACATTAGAAAACAGAGCAAAACAAAAAGACAGAGATCTGAAGTCACGATGCCAACAGACGCAGCGCCTGAGCCGCCCCGCGGCCTCCTCTCACCTGCACGATCACGAACTCGAGCATGAGGCGCAGCGCGCCGAGGTCTCCCGGGGGGAGGTCGAACAAGAAGGAAGAATTCCAGGGAGAAGGGGAGGCTCCTTTGGTTTCTCTGCTGCCAATCACAGCTCCCTCGTGATGCAGAGTGACCAGGACCTGGAAATCTGAGGTGGACGGTTTGACATTTGAAAGTAAATTCTTTTGTGTTTTCTTCTAAAAAAAAAAAAAAAAAAGGGTCTAAAACTCTTCTAAGTCCCAACGGGATTTTTTTTTCTTCTGTAAAAATATTAATGTCAATCCTAAACTTGATTAAAATCAATAAATATTGAAGAAAAACAATATCCTTTGAGTCTGATAAGGGGGAATCAGATTATCCACGGAGATTTCTATGACATGATGTATGTGAAACAGATATCATAAAGTCTGATGGTCCTGAACATGTGTGGGTGCAGTAAAACGGTAGCAAAGATTACATGTGTCAGAGCAGAGAGATTGGAACATTTTCCTCTGGATTGTGAATAGTGAGGGATTAAACCACAATGTCATTAAAGAGGGATGATCTCCCGCTGTATTCAGGTCCTGGAAGACATTGTTTAATCCGCTACACATTAAAAGCAAACATAGGGAATTGCTTTACCTCTGCCCCCCAAGGCACAGTTAGTTATGGTTACATAAAGCCACCGTGGACGCTGCCCTTTTGGGATCTCATTAATCAAACACCTTTTTTCTTTTCTTTTTTTTTTCTGTTCTTACCTGCTGGTGAGGACGTTCCCACGAGCGCGTCCAGGTTGTCTGCTCGGAGGACCGCGGCTCTGATCCGGTGAGCCGGGGTCTGATAGTGGAGCAGGACAAAGATCTGCGGCGGGGAGCCGGAGGCCGCGCCCTTCGCCGAGTCGTTCAGAGCCTGCTCCTGCAGTCGGTGAGCAAAAGGTCACGTTGAGGTGTAAGGAAATAAGATATGGTGCCCCCCTATGCTACACAAAATGAGGAAAACCAAAAATGAGGGCCTATATGTGTTACCTCCTGCAGTGATGCGACAGGGAACTTTATTCTATATCAGTGGTCCGAAAACTGCTCAGTGTCTCACAGATGTCATGGCAGTACCTCTTGAAGCTTCCACTTCTTTTGATTTAGCTCCTTTCTGAAGAAAAGTGGCTTCTCCCCCCTCCACTCTCGGCCTCGGCATTCTGTCTCCAGTTCCCCCAGCGCGCTGCTTCTCAGGCTGGGGCGCCTCTGCGTGTAAACGGTGAGTTTCAGGACACACCTCTGGAGCTCCTCCACGGAGCTAACCTTCACACGTAGCAGCAGGCTGCAGGACTCGGGGGCGAGGCCGTTCTGGACGGAGGCCTGCAGGGGACAGGGGTACAGAGGCGGCAGCCTGCCCAGAACAGACACGTCCTCCAGGCTGTGGGGCGTCCCGCCGAGCCCCAGGACGGTGATTGCCAGCGCTTGCTCCTCTGGAGAGAAGGCCATTGTGAAATGGAGGCATGGCCTCAGCGATAGCGGCTGCTGGCGGCTGACGCCGGAGCCGTAGCCGAGCGGAGCCAGCGGGATCGGTTCTTCAGGCATTGAAGGGCACGGCGCATTCGGGTTGGTAAGCCGGCTGCGTTCATCGTAAGATATGGCGCTCCCAGTCACCGTGCAGCGCCTCTTCAAAGCTTTACATGTTTTGGACAGGCCAAATCTGGGAAAGGAAGGCAGGGCCGTGCCAGGGGGATCGATGGGTTTATAAAGGGGGGAGGATAGCGGCGGGGTGCTGAAGCGGCGCAGAGAAAAATAAGACTTTGGCGACTCAGAAGCGGCCGGAGATCGATTAGAGGATGGCTGAGTGGGAAATTCCTCCTCGGAAGAGACGGAGCTGGTGAAAGTGGAAGGGTACTCGAGGAGATCCCCATCCGGCTCCTCGTACGGTCGCCTCGGCGTGTACAAGGGGGGCGGAGTCTTGGATAAGGTCACGGCTCGAGCGGAGGCTGGCGCCGGGGTCACGGGATCTTTCGCCTTCGCCGGGTACGTCTGGCTGCTCCTCCAGCACAGAATACACCCCAGAACCAGACACAGACAGAAGACAATCAGCCCAACCAGGAGGAGGACTTGAAGGTGAACTGTAGAGAAAACAGGGAAAAGTAAGACCGACACCAAAAGAGCAGAGGCAAACCAAACGCTTCTTCATTGATTCACAATGTTTCCATCCTTGGATACATTTTGTGAAGCACGCTGTTGATTATAATTCCTGTTTGTTCAAAAATCCATATTTCAGCGAGAGCAAAAACAAAAAATACCAAACCTGAGCTCCGATTTAGGTGTAGTGAAGTAGGTTTTCTAAAACTATTTCATGAAAAATGTCCTTGATTTTGCTCCTGAACGCCTCACCAAGTTGTGGATCTGTGACTTGGTGGTTTCACAACTGACTCGGCTGAATCGTGTTAAAACAAAGACTTCCTCCCTTTCTGATTTGGTTCCTCTATATTACAGATACAAGACCTTTGACAGTACTTTCTTCCCTCTCTGAGACGTTAAAACAAACGGAACTGGAGACAGTACCTTCCAACTGTTTGGTGAAAAGCACCTGCACCAGGAGCCAGAAGAAGAGCACGACCATAATGCCCTCGATCATACCCTTGCAGCAGAAGAGCATCACCGACTGCCACAGAGGCTGACCGGGGTACTCTTCATCGTGGTAAGGCATGACGCCAATCGAGCGCTGAAGGTGTGCCCACCTCAAAACAGCAAGAGAAGACGCGCGCGCGCATGAAAACTCATTGTCTTTTAGTATTTCCCTGCACAGTCCTGCAGCCGTGGATCCATCAGAGCCATCGCGTGGCTCTTACAAAGGCACAAATGTTCCAGTTGTTCGCTGTTCCAGTGTAAAAGTTTGATCTCAAAAGAAAAATGTGCCGTCCTGAGTCCATACAGGCAACTCCAGTGTTGTCACAGTGATCTGTTCATCTGTAGATGACTCGACTGGTATTATTTGCCCCTGGCAGGCGGGGGCGGTGGGTGGGGATATCATCTCATAATACCTTTCAGTTGTGTGCAAAGCATTTTTCTTCTGCTCCAGATGCCGTTCCAGCAGCACAACCATAGAATAAACCAGCATTAACCACCCCCCACACCTCCTGACCTGCAGGCTCTTAATCGCCGATAGTAAACTATCTATCCGATCTGCTCCGAGTTCAGGAGTTAAGCCTCAAACCAGACGTCAGTTGTAGTTCTCCCAATTAAGGCGAGCTTCATCAGAACTGGTGGATGTTCTCCTCACCCTCGTGTTCTTCAGTTCAGAGCGCCACCGGACTATAAAAATGTTCGCTAATCGCAGTAGTGCAGCCGGCATTAAATACAGGTCAACTATCAAAAAACAATCTGCCATACAAATCCGTAATCTAGGATGCGTTTCACTTACTAATCTGGTGTTTTTGGGGTATTTTAAATGAACCAGACAACTTTAAAGATATAACAGACTTGTTTAAGCACATCCCACCACCCACTTTTAAATGGCTTCAAAAGCACATTTTTTCATGATTTTCATGCATGAAAAGTGCAAGAAAGGATTCAGATATCTTCCTTATCACAGGCATTTAAGGATGATTTTTAAAAAAAACAAACAAAAACCAGTAGAGGCCTTCTACAGCACAAACGATTGTTTTTATTCCTTTTAGCCACATGTCACAGAAATGCAACAATCCAAGACCGAAACATGATCAGGTCTGATTTCTTCTTTAAATTCATAGTGACATTTGTTTGAACCGATGTCGACTTGATTGTCCGCGGACAGAAGACTTCAGCAGATGAATAAAATCAACACATGCTGCGTTAGCTATTGCATATTTCACGAGATGAATGAGGTAGAACTGTTTCAGTGATCTTTTTCTACATTAAAGACACGTTCTCTGCATTATACAAATACAAGACAGCAATATATTATGAGATGATGGCATTGCGTCCAGAGGACAATCCTGAGACCATAAGAGGTTTCACAGACACTAATGAGAGTCAGAGAAAGTAATATCACTTCCAAAAACACCTAAAAGTCACCTCTGGGATATTGCCTTCTGTTTATAGAAGAAATTTAGAAATAGAGCCAAAATTAAAAAAAAAAAAAAAAATTAAATATAAAATAAAAATGTAACGCACGCAAAAGCATAAAAAACAAAGATGTGGAAACCGATTGTGTATTCATCGTCAATAATCCCTGATAGCTGCTGCAAAAACTATTCTTCAGCAAAAACAGATGGAGCGTCTACAACACCCAGCTAAGGCCTTTTTGGTCTTCAGCAGCAGCAACACGGTGTCCTAACGTGGAAAAAGGCAGCTAAAGAACGGTTTGACAATCATAGGGTACATAGAGGTTTACTGTTGTTGTCACGGTGCGTTTCTCTGTCACCTTTAAACGAAACCCGTTTCCTGAGTCCCACTACAGATATGTTAGATAACAGGCACTAAGGCAGACTCGAATCTACATGATAGTCATTGTGGAATGCCCTTTGAGGTCAACGTCAAGAGAACCAGAGTAACTTTAAGACACATTACGTGTCAAAGTAGTGGGGAGAGGAGGAGGAAGGAAAAAAAAAAAAAAGCCTGAAAGAAAACAAACAGACAAAAAAAAAAAAAGCCTCACGCGTTGAAGCTGATTTTTCGATAGACTTCGCATTGTTCTTGTCTGACAAGAGAGGTAACGTTGCGTTCTCATTTCCTCGGGACAGACGTCAAAGGCCGCCGCGCCTTAATTGGGTCCTTTGGAGGAGGTCGAGGAGGACGAGGTAGGACTGTGCGACGACGACAGGGCGCTGAAGCCGCTCGTTCCCGCCGCCGTGACCGCCTGCGACGCCGCCGGAGCGGCCGGCTTCTGAGCGAACAGCATTCCTGCAACGCACACGTCAGTTAGCTCGCTCGGCCTCGGAGCACAGCGGGGGGGGGACACCTGAGAGGCAACTGGACTTCGATCTAAAAACCAATGAAATGGCGTCCTACAGTAATGCACGTGAATAATTCAGATAAAGGGGGGAAAAAAACTGCACATTTGTGATGTGGAGAAACAACATCTGTCCCACCTGTGTAAACTGTGCCGTTGAGCTCCACAGACACGTTGATGCTCGCTGATCCATTTGTGGTGATGTTCATGGACAGATCCTGTTTGCTCTCTGTTGGCGAAATGGAGGAAAAGCCCGACATAAACACAGGAGTTGTGGGAAAATCAAGAGCGGGAGACGGCGTGGGGGGGGCAAAGGCCGACCGTGGCCGTTGTTCAGCTTGAGGTTCATGGGGTTGAAGTGGGAGGCCAGGGCCAGGAGGTTCTGCTGCAGGGCCTGCTGCATGAGGCGCTGCTGCTCCTCCGCCAGCTGCAGCATCTTCTTCTCCGGGCAGTCGGCCCCGCCCCCCCGCTCCAGCCTCTCCTTCAGGTGCTCCAGGGTGGAGGCTTGAGCCAGCTGCTGCTGGCCCAGAGCCAGAGCCAAGGGCGCACGGGCGGCCATGACCGGGGTCGACATCTCGTCTGCTTGGGAGAGGGAACGAGGGGGGGGGGTTAACGCTCCGCGAGGCTTTCCGCTTTTAACCGGAAACCAAACACAACCAAACAGACCTGTCTTCTTCTTCAGGTTGGGGCTGGCGGACGCGCTCAGGCCATTGTGTCCAGTCGGAGTGGTTTGCACGGAGGACGAGGGGAGGAGGGAGTGCGGGCCGGAGCTCGGGGAGGGACAGTAACGGTAGAGGCTGTTGGTGTAGCTGGGACGCCGGCCTTCCCTGCGATTGCTGTCTATGGCGGCCTGCAGCTCGCCCGGAGAGCTGAGGCCCTTCTTCTCGCACTCAAACGGGTACAAATACTTCATGTACCTGCAGGGACGAGACAGATGACGCTCAACCATCTGCTGTCTCAGCGGAGGAGCCTTCGCATCCTTTGTGTTTGTGAAAAGCAAACTCGTCTCAAAGAAGCACGTCATTCTTGTGTTAAATTGCGCAAACGCAGCTACAGCAGACTAAGCTATCATTAAGATTAAATAACATGCTTTCACTTGAGTGAGAGAGAGAGAGAGAGAGAGAGAGAGAGAGAGAGGGAGAGAGAGAGAGAGAGAGAAAGAGACCTACTGGGTGCGGAGAGTGAAGGCTGCGCTGGTAATGGATGTGGGGAGATTGAGACCTTTGGTGATCTCTCTCCAGATCTTCTTGTTAATGACCTCCACCAGGCCTCCCTTCTCTGTCACGAGTGCGTACAACTTGTATAGGTCCAACACCTGCTTCGCCATAATGGGAATGCGGTTGACAGGAGTTCCTGATTGGAGGAGAGCAAACACACCGATGAATATATTCACAGCCCTTTTTTTTTTCTCTGCTGGAGGAAAAAAAAAAAAGAAAACCTGCCATATTAACATTTACAGCGACCACATGACTAAATACGGATACACAAGTTTAAAATTAGACGGCGATGCTAAGTGTGTTTAATCTGAGACTTCTCTAACGAAGCTTATTCCAGATAGATGGGGGGTGGGGATAATTCCACAACAGCGGCTCGTCTGTCGCTCCAATTGATTTGAGTGCTGGAGGGGGAGGGGTGCTATTACAGACAGTAGGGGCTGCCAATCACACGTATGTCAACTCACCCATCCAGTCCCGATCGAAGCTGCTTGTACAAACAAGATTACCGAGCACTTAGCGAAAAAGAAACGAGGCCCTTTGTGCGGAAAAGCCGAATTTCCACCAAGCGGAACTGTGGTTTAGTGACAGCGAGATTTTGTTTTTGTCCAAAGTTCTGAAGTAATCGGGATCACCAAGACCACAAGAGGGCAGGTAGATAAACTAAGGCTCAAGCGAAGTCCAGAAAAGTGGAATCATTCTTGAATAAACAAGTGCAAGTTTGACTCCCACCTCTTTTCTGCATAAAGACGAAGAGCTCATCGAGAAAGTCCTTCCGCTTTGGGTCGCTGTCCAGTTCATAGAGCTGGGAATGAGAAGAATAACGTGAGCACCTGAAGCCCTGCTTTTTTTTTTTTAAAAAACATCTCCGTCGACGGCAGCCGACCTTGGCGAAGTCCCTGGATGGCTCCCCTCTCACTTTCCCGCCGTCACTCTCCTCGGCCCAGGTGCCGCCGCCGCCTCTCTGCAAACACGGAGCCCAGTAAATATTTATCCCCGCTGGCTTGAAACGTGACCAGCGCCGAAAAACGGAGAGAGGTGACCCGCCAGCTGCAATAATGAAATAATAAACGCAGTCAACCTCGCTCCTTCACCTCCGCCCGAACACGACAGCTAAAGGTTAAAGTGCGACTCGGGGCCAGCGTGTGTGCAACTGTGTGGAAAGGCCTGCTGAGGGGTTATTGTCCCGACCGATGCCACAGAGCACCATGCTCATGCTTGAGTTAAGACCGCTCTGTCATAACAATTACATACAATAACAAGCCTTCTTCTTTCCCCCCCCTTCTTCCTGCAGGTTTCTGCTGCTTTGGCTCCTGACGTTCACAGCTTTGTGGGCGCCGGCCACGTCGTCTCGTGTTTCACGTAAACATGTTTTATATGAAAACAAACACGGCTGATTTAATCAGCAGCACCTTCGCTTTTTTCCTTTTTTTTTTCCCCCCTTTTCTCCCCCCACTGGCAGAACCAAATGGCTACAGCCCGGTTTCAGCGATAAAAGAAACCACGCATGGTGAAATCTGAACTCCCTTTTTTAGGTTTTTTTTTTTCCCCCCTCATTGTGAGCATTCTTCAGCTGCTTTTAAGACCACTGCCACGATCACCAAACTTGAACCAAAGAAAGTAGATTGTAATCGGTGAGGAGTTAAACCAGATCAGTCTTATTTTGAAAGGCACATTTCCCTCTCTGTGCTCGTTGGTGGAACGTTCACGGGGGCAGGGCTGCTTACAAGGAGGGCCAGAGGTCACCGTAGCTACTTGAATATAAATATGGTGATATAACCACCTTTCCCTTCTTATTTCGAATCTCCTCGCCAAGGACGCCGCGTCTCACTGCCGCCGCGTCGCTCCCGCCGACCACTCCGAGTTTAAAAACGCAACCATGACGACCAGCGACGTGCGAGAGGTGGGGAAGGAACGGATCTGTGCCCACTGTGTAAAGACTCATGAATCAGGACAAAGAGGCAACAACCTGTTTTAACACGCTACTTTAAAAAAAAAAGAAAAAGAAAAAAATGCAGAAAATGAGCTTTTGCCTCCCCATCGAAGGCAGCACGCAAATGTTCGCTCGCAGAACTGTACCCCGGTGGACAGGGGTATTGGCAAATCTAACAGCTTAGAAATTCTAATAAAGGTCTCTCTGCTCCCCCACCAGAATGCTTATTGACGTGAAGACAGATAAACATCCCGGCCCTTTCACCATCACGGGGAAATAAAACCCTGCCCCCCACATTGATGGGACCCACTGTGGATCTATTAACAAAGAGCTCTGCGGTTAATTGCTCAGAGTTTTCACATATCCAACCCAGGGGATGCTGATAATGTGCTGTATGTAGGTCAGCAAGATCTGTTTGGACATCTTTCCTTCAGCTTTATATTGATTTGTATTTGAAATATAGATCAGTGCGTTGTTGTTGTGTAATTCTACTCCGCCGCATGCATAGAAACAAACACTTTGTTTTCACTTGCACGACATGATGATGATGAAAGCGCGTTTATAATAAGCCTAATTAAAGCATTCGGTTGCCGGGTAACAATGTTAATGTATCCCTTTCCAAAGTTCAATGCAACTGCAGGGGGGAACAAATTTTTAATCCAAATCAAATGATTTGGCCCTTAGTCATCCATGCGTGGCGAGATCATTTATCCGGCCCCTCGCTGCGCCGTGAACTGAGAACGAGAGTGAAGAGCCCCCCCTCGCTCAACCACCCGCCGCCTGTGCTGAATTTAAGGGCGTACAGTGAGACGGTACTCAAGGGGTAAACAGTCGGCGCCTTGTGCAGCAGGAGCGCGATATCCGACAAATATTAGCCTCATTTTCAAGGGGCCCCCGGTTTGTACCAGCGTGGGTCACACACCTCATAAATGTATTTTAGTTTAACCACGGGGGGGGGGCTCACTGTAAAAGCAGAAAATACGATAATGGTCGCCCCGGCGGCCATTGTCTCATCTGAAATAATGACATGCATTCTCGCTGCACGCCGACCTCACGTATTGATTACTTGCTGCAGAATTAAAAGGCCATTTCCCGTTGCCAAGCGACGGCTAAATTATGCAGAGCAATCCACAAAGCAGCAGCTTTATCAGCCCTGTGACACCAGTAACCGCGGAGGACAGTCGAGTATTCTGCTCTCAGATGAAGGCAAAAAGGCTTTCATGGCGTCACGTTGGCCCGCTCGCACGTACCGACGGCCAGCGACCTCCGAGAATCAAATACCGGACGCCCACTCTGCTCCGCTGACTGCTGTAAATAAGCTTTATGGGAAGTTGCCTGCTGGTATGCTGTAAGGCTGTGACCCAGCTGTCCCCCCCCCCCCCCCCACCTCAGGCCTCATTAATTACACTGTATTGTGTTGCGAAGGGGCCTGTTTAAGGGCAACAACACAAGCAAGGATCGATCCGAACGTGTCCATTCGGAAGACATTGCGCGGTTGTTGTTGGGGGGGGGGGCACACCGTCACTTCCCACACTCCGGACTCCCCGCCTGGGGCCGCCCGACGCTGCGGGTCTTTAAACGCGTCTTCCCCCGGCCTCCGGGTTGAAACTGGACCGTCGCCAAGGCCATTCATCCAGCTGGTGGCCGCGGTGCTTTTTCTCGTGCGGGCCAGACGAGAGGTGAAGCGCAGCAGAAGGAGGTCTTTGCCCCCCCCCGTCTGTAATCCAACGATAGGTTTTGGGCATTTTGCCAGTGTGGCCAGGGTCCTGTCAGCCACACGTGAGTCAACAAGGAGGGAGGCCAGTGGGCCTGACTCAGCAGGAAGGAGTCAACAATTAATGCTAGTCTCTCTCACTCTCACACTCACACACACACACACACACACACACACACACACACACACACACACACACACACACACACACACACACACACACACAGGAAACGCTACTGATATTAAATCCTCCCCCGTAAATGCAAAGGAAGGCTGGATGAGGGTTACCAACATGGCTGAATGGTCAAAATGAAGAGAAAAAGAGGAGGGGGGGGGGTTTATTGACTCGCTGGGTGAAATGGAGGAAATCTTACTGGTTTTAGCTGCTCATCGTAGCCCCAGTCAGCGAAGTCACCGGGGGATGTAAAGACTTGGGGCCCGGCAGGAGAACGCGCCTCCTTCTCCTCGTGCTCCTGCTTCACCGAGGAAGATTCAGCCATATGCTTCAAAGCAGAGAACTGGGATGTGGGGTAAGGAGGGAACGGGAAGCCCGTGGCCTGCTGGAGTCGAGGCCTCTTGGTGTTTCCCTCCCCGTCCTCCGCGTCCTCCTCGTCCTCCTCCATGTCGTTGGGCTCCTCGGGGTCCGCCGCCTCCTGTTCTTCTTCGTCGGACTCTTCCCCCTCGTCGTCCTGGTGGTGGAGGAGGTGGCTGTTCAGGGCCGGCTGAGCGGGCGGGTAGGTCTGTCCGTCTGCTTTTGGGAACAACGGCGGGTCCAGCCTGGTTCCGGAGGCCCTGGCTGTGGCGGCGGCGTGATGGGCGAACATGAGCTGAGCCTGGAGGAGCTGCTTCTCCTGCAGGTTCATCTCCAGCTTGCCCTCCTGTTGCCTCTGCAAGTGCTCCATCACCGCTTCCAGCTTCATCCCAGCAGAACTGTACTGGGAACACCGGGAGGAGCCCACCTCTTCAGATACTTTTGACTATAAAGGAAATAAAAACCCAACTTTTTCAAACGTTTTAACTTCCACATACTGCAACACACTCTACCTGTAATTTTAAACATTAACACTAGTTAGGTCTCCATGCTGTAATTGTTTAATTTGTGTGTATTTTTGATTTAAATAAAACCAAATTGTAACCCTAAATGAGACGATTACGATCTGTGTGGCTTCAAACAATTATTAACCGAAAACGGCCCACAAATCATTCAGCCGAGAATAAATTAAGCAACAGTTAATCGCACCAAAAGAAAGAGCGTGCCCAAATCTTTTCATTTCATGATAAATGCTTCAGAATGGAATCTCGTAGAACTTTTACCTCCACGCTGTGTTCGAAATAAATTCACTTTGCGTCAAAAGCGATGGTAAAAGCCAAAAACGCCAACTACGGCAACAAACACCAAACACGGGCGTGATTCAATTAAAAAAAAAAAAAAAGTAGAAAGACGAAAACGCGTAAATGCCCATCGTTCCGAGCTTCCCCATCTGCTTTGTTACAGTAACAAACACGAGTGGGAGCGTTCCGAGCCTGTCGTCGACACTCACCATTTGCGCCTTCGAGTAATCCATTATCGCCAACAGGTCGTTTTTAGTTCTCTCTTCTTTGCTCCGGTCGAAGCAAATCGCATCTCATGGCCAGATTCTTTTTTTCTCTTTTAAATCCAAAAGACTCTTGTTGTTAAACGTGACCCCTATGGTGAGGAGGCCAGGGGTGATCGGAGCTGGAGGAGGGGTAATAACGCGTCGCGCTGCGCCTCCCTGGTCACTGCGCATGGAAACTCAAACATCTTTGGGCTGGAGGGTCGAGCGGCCTACACCCCCCAACTTGATGAATGAAAGGCCCGCCCCGTGCGTAAAGCACCAAAAGTGGGTTTTGTTTCCGGCCTGTCTGGTCTGAGACCACCTTCCCAGCCCATGAGTAAATCCCACCCACCAAAAGTGCCATTTTTTTTTTTGTTGTTGTTGCGGGTTTCACCCTCAGGTGACCAAAGTTTGACTGGAACAAGCGACGCGGGCTTCGAGCGCATGAGTCGGACTAAAGATATTTTAATGTGGCAGAAAACGAAGGAAGGGTGTCGGGGATTTTTTTTTTTTTTTTTTTTTTTAAAAAGGAGCCCCAGTGATGAAACACACCTTGACGAGAAAGAAAACACGGACTCGATTGCTTCAAAACCAACATTCGTTTAATTTGATTATTATTTAAATATCACGGCCTCAGCGAGAAGGCTGCAGATGTCTACTATTTTATAGCATTTTGAGTCACTAAAACCTTTTTTTTTTTTTAAAGAAGCACAGAATAGATACAAACAAATCGTAAAAGCAGCAATAACCAAGATGCGTAATGCAAACTGATTTGATCTAAGTGACCACAAAAATGTCGTTAAATGTTACAGTTCCCTCGTACCGCATCAACACAACACCGGTTTCCTTTTTTTGGAACACTTTTATTGTCAGCATGTACATTTCCCTGAAAACAGATTTAAAATCAGTCGCTTACAGTATTTTTACATTCATGTGAAAATGCTGCTCCCTGGTGGCCAACGGGTGGCCAGACCTGGCTTCTCTAAAACAACCTGTCGTCCTGGCCTTAAACGGTTTATGTCAAATATTTTTTCCTGACACCCGATAGAGACTCCTTCCTTTATTGGATTATTGGCATCTTACAAGCAACAGAACTTAGCAACAGAAAAATTAAATATCACAGGTTTTTGATGAGGCAAACATTTAAGGGTTGTGTGTCCAGAGACTTCCCGCTGTCGATAAAATCTGAAACACAAGAGGACATCCCAGGTGACTGTGTGCAACGCAGGGACTTGGCTTTAGCGGGCGTTTTAATACCTTCGCTTCTAGATCTTGTCCATGCCGAGCTCCTCTGGCGTGGAGATGCCGAGCTCGTCTAACGTTGGCCTCAGCTCCTGGATCACGTACGGGTAGATCTCCTTGTGGGGCCCCGCTTTGTCCTGAGGACACCGACAGCGGGCTTGAAAAACGCGCCGGAGCGGCTGACCGCATCCTCCGAGTCGCCGGCTCGGGCGCTCACCTTCACCGCTTCCAAAATGCGGATGGCGCTGGCCAGGTCGTTTAGCCTCCGGCAGGCTCGCAGGGCCGCCTCCAGGATCTTGGGCTCGGGGACCAGATCATAACCAATCAGTG
The DNA here is from genome assembly GCA_911728415.1 of Lagocephalus sceleratus. Lineage (NCBI taxonomy): Eukaryota > Metazoa > Chordata > Actinopteri > Tetraodontiformes > Tetraodontidae > Lagocephalus > Lagocephalus sceleratus. The sequence goes on from CAJVRN010000116.1 coordinate 7,172,340, forward strand.
TGTTCATCCCTGCAAGAGAGGGTGGGGCTTATTCAAGGCAAACATGGCGGCAGGTTAAGGGCAGGCACCCTGGAACAAGAGGTGGATCCTGTATTGTCACTTCCGAGGGGCTGAGGTCTGGACTTTGAGGTTCCAGTCCAACGTCAGTGTTCCCACAGTGATGGACAATTCAACGCATACAACTGAAAACTCTTAAATATGGTCTAAACATTTTGGTTTTTGGTCATTTGAGAGAGACCACGGACATTTTAAACCAATTTTAACATTATAGTCCTCTGAGAGCAACCAGAAGACAGTAGTTTGTAAGAAAAAAAAAAGCAGCAGGACAACCACCATTTATGGAAGATGGAATGGGAATATGCATGGCTTATACACTGGAGCGGGGTTTGGAAAGAAGTACTGAATATCCGGTTGATAAGGCCTGCTTCCTGGTGTGCACACTCGTTAACCACCCTCAAGGTGACAGCCCTATCTGGGACTGTAAATGCCAAACATACGTGGCACCGAGTGCGTGGCCAGCCTGGCACCGACTGCAGTGTGACGCCGGCACGATCAGCACCATTCTTCCTGTAAACTCCACAGTCAAAGTCAGACCAAGGCCAGCCTTGGTCTGACTTTGACTGACCAAAGTGGTAGAATTCCACTGTGTGTCAAGGGGAATTCTACCAGGAAAGTGGCCTTTCACGCACAGCTAATTAGCCGCCGTATCAGATTTATAATTTCCAATGTTTAAAAAAAAAAGGCTACTGCACGTTTTTCCTCCAATGACGTCACTCAATGAGCCAACCGCTGGAGGCTGAGGATGGCTTTATTCTATTAATATACCTTTTTTCAGCTCCCATGCGTCAATGTCTGGCTTGTTGAAGTAGGTGACCCAGCGGGCATCAAACTCCTCATCCGTCTCCTGCTTCCCATGTGAGTAACCTCTTGAGGCCAGGAGAGCTGCACAACGACAAGAGGTTCAGTCGGAGAACGCCGCTGGCGAAATGAAACCGACCGCACAGAGAGAGAGCGGGCGCAGAAAGGTGAACGAACCAGGAAAGCGAGGGTGGAAAAAAAAAAAAAAAAAAAAAAACCAGGGCTGTGGCCTGCACAAGGCTGAACCTCAACCAGAGGACATTCATTTGAGTCCTCACACATCTACAGCCGAATTCAGGTCGATCACCAACGACGTGATAAGTGGACGTCGCAGATCTCCCCAGTTCATACTCAGCCCGACCTTGACTGATGAAATTTCTTGGTGTTTTACCAGGACTGGTGGGTGTGATCTCAGATCATCAGGGTGTTATTGTGAAATGCTTTTATTCAGAAATTACACAATGCGGTTGTCCGCCCTGCTCCTCCTCCTCCGCCGCAGCTAATTCACCCAGACACCGTGATACCTCCATAAACCCCTCCAATGTGCACCAGCAGGGTTAAAAACCAGTCATTTCCTTCTGGGATTAACAATAATCTGAGACTTCCTCCTGTAACCCGGCTAAGGGGACGGGCTTCAGCGAGGGCCCGCGGCGGGTCACCGCAAGGACACGCGCCGACACCGGCGGCGGGACCACCCGAACCCGGCTGTTCTGGACCCGGGCTGGACCGGAGCCCGGTCCCCCCCCTCCGCAGAGGAGCCTTTGTCGCTCTGCCCCCCCCCCCACCGGGGCAGGCGGAGGGTCCGGCGGGGGCCGGCGCCCCGGCGGAGGAGCTAGGTAGCTTAGCCGCGCCGTGCGTACGTGACGGCTGCCGGGCGGAAGCCTCCTCCTCCCCCCCACACACACTCTCCCCTCTCTCCCCTCTCCTCCCCCCCGAGGTCGAGTTAAACAGCGACGGATGAAGCGAGAGCCCCCGGCGTCGAGTACCTCTGGCTCCGGGCTGCGTGCGGGTCAGGGTCCGGACGCCGGAGGCTGAGAGTCGGACGGCGGCTCTGAACATGGCGGAGGAGGACAGCTGCTTCCAGGAACTAGTCCCTCTTCCCCGGCTCGAGACAGGACCCTGGCCGCGTGGCCGCACCGCGCATGCGCCAAGCGCACTGTAGCTTTATCAGTGACATTGACCCCCCCCCCCAAGACTGAAAACAATAGTTTAATAAGTGTAATTTAATAAGTTTGAAGAGTGGTAGGAAACATAACTTTAATCATCTGTTGGTCAGAGTCGAGACGGTTTCAGTGAAGAACTGGTCACGTGACAGTCTTGTGTGTTGGGTCGTGTTGACAAACAGGTGTTTGTTTAGATGTGTAACGCAGGCCTCATTTAGATCTAAATCTGGGGACTACTCCGCTTTGTTTGACCTCATTAACATCTCACAGATTGTGCCTCATTCCTGCTCCGTCACACCCGCACAACCAGTTTGCAAGGCGCAAAAACACGTAGAACACGCGTTTGTTCGTTTTCAATGGTTTTTAATTTTTTTAAAAAAATTTTTTCTCCCGCCGTGGGCGGCACATGCGCTCTGATTAATCCGGACAGGCTCTTTTGGCGCCGGGCTGTGCAGGGGGACCGGGAGCTGGCCCGAGCAGCGCCCTGCGACGTCTTTGTCCATCCACGCCAGGAATGCCCTGGGTGTGTGGGGGTTGATATCCGGGCTCCCGGGCGTCCAGCGGGTGGTTAGAAAGCAGGATGCAAATAGCCGGAACTGTCTTCTTCCTGGATATTCCCAGCACCCCCTGTTGTGGACCCTCCCAGACCTCGGTCACGGTTTTGTAGTAGACCTTGGAGACCTGGTGAAGCCCCCCTACTCGACGTTTCAGAATCTCCACACAGGTGACGGTCTTGGTGACTCCTCCACCTGACCCGCTAAAGACCACCTGCCTCTGAGGGGTCTTGTTGCCACCTTCTGCCTCCATGCGAGCTGCGGCGAACCGCACCAGGTTGCGAATCTTGCTTCCTTCTCTCACCCGCATGTGCAAGATGTCTTCTGCTAGGCCGGGGATCGGACAGGGACCGCTGTCCTCCGTGCAGCTGACGCGCTTGAAGTTGCCCTGGCCAAGTTTTGGAGGCCCCGATAAGGAGGGGAAATCAGGGCTGAAGGATGCAGATTGTGCTTCCATCGCAATGCCACTCGCATCATCTGGACTCCTCAGAAATAATCTGCAGACTTCTGCTTAAGCTGCTTTGGGGCATCTGGAAAAAAGATACTTTCTGTCCATTCGGAAAAAGTTGATCATCTCTTTAACTCACTGTGAGCTTCTTTCCATCCACTGTCCTTAAGCGGTGTCTTCAGAGCTCTGTGATGGCAGCAGCATGAAGAGGGCATTTCTTCCTCTGATCTCTTCCAAGTGAAGGAAATGATGTCCTTGTTCTCTCTGGCAATAAGACCAGCTGATGCCAACGAACACATATGAGACTCAGAGAGAGACATGAAGCCTGGGACATTGTGCTCTTAAAGGCACATGCAGCATTTAATGGAACAGTAATTCTTTCTTTCATTCTTCTGTTCTTTTTTTTGTTTGTTTGTTTTTTTTTAAGCCTGGGGCACATTAGTTCATTTGCCCGTGCGTCTACACGGATGAGTTGGTTCTTGACAAACACATTTACACACTGTGCACCGAAGCAGAATCTCACAAACACAAACAGCGTTTATAATAAGAAATGTTAATGGAACCAGGTTATCCATTAGAAGCGTGCACCGCCTCGGATGCCCACAAGATGGCGCTACGCGCCAGCGCAGGAGCGCCACAAGCTGCGAGATCATTAGAAATGTGATATGTTCAGTTTGTCACTGCAAAACTGATCTGCGGTGGTGGGCCTGCTGACGGCTTACAGCTTTATCCATTTATGACTGCGCTTTGTTTGCGTTAAGAAAAAAACCCACACTCTATTCATAAACCACTGCAGAGCTATTTTAGAGAACATTATTGCAAACACAAACACCCTCATTGCCTGGTGGTCACCACTTCTAATTTGTCCTTCATCAGTCTGTCATTAAAGCCATTTAAGACACTTGCAGAGAACCAGCCTGCGACTATGGCATAGTTAATGAAGGGTGGGTGGGGTGGGGGTCTCCAAATTGAGTCAGATTGACATTAATGCAAATCAGCCAAACATGTTGTCCATTTGGAAGTCTTTAAAAAATCCACTTGGGTATACAGTAGTTGTATTCAGTCCACCGATGTCACTGCTCCACCAGTTCTAGTTCAGATGTCTCTGCCAAATTATAGCTTTATAAAAAACGAAATTATATGGAAGCAGGTCAGCTCAGTTTAATGTAATTTATTTATGTTAATTAATCCCTAAACAGTTCCCTCCTTGGAGTCATTTACTGAACTTTGACAGCCTGCATGTGATGCTAACAACAAATATTTCCATCAAGACGGGTTTGGTATTTATTAAAATTCACAGGAAGCTGGCAGAAGCCCAGAGTAAACAGTGAGCAGCTGATTAGCATGTCCACGCTACCAGGGGTTGTGTTCCCGTGTGAAAGTCTGCCTGTGTGTCAGGAAGCGCATGAGGTGTGAAGCACTTCTGCGCGGGCATGCAGGTGCACGGGCGCGCCGCAAACGAGTGGAAATTAAATCCACGTCGGTTTAAATGCCGCCCCGGAGACCGCTGCACACACTGTGTGAATGATTACAAATGGCCGCAGGCCTCAGTGACTTTGACTGACCCACTTTGTGCTGATGCTTAAAGCTTTTAGTAAACATTGGCCGACTGTGTGGCCATTATGAATGGAGCCATTCCTCCGCAGACGACTTTTGAAAAATACGGCTCCCAAAAGTGTCTGTGGACATTTTGTCACGATCTATTAAATATATCTGATTTCCCAGTAGGCAAATATACACAGAGAAAAGGCCATATTTTACAGGAAGCTGACATGTGGAATTAGCTGCTAAAGGCTGCTATCTCCTGGATTTCCTACTGGTTGCAGCTCAAACACACACACACACACATGCCGGTCACAGACCGCAGCCCTCTCTGGTCCTCTCACCACCTCCTCCTGTGCAAAGACCTGCAAAGCCGTTGGAATAATTGATAAAACTGGCTGTCATATGTGTTTTGGTAGCCTTCTGTCTATTTCCGTTTTTTCCATCCCAGCACAGGATGCTCTCACACACACGCCACATTCTCCCTCCCTTATCCTTCCCTTCTCTGGTGCATTCTCCCCACTGTAGTCTGTGTTTCTGAATGACAGCACACACACACACACACACACACCCCTCCCACTTTCCTCCAGCTGCTGTTTTTGAGAATGTGCACATGATCGCTCAAACATCCAATGACCTCACTGTTGGCTCAGCTGTGCTCCCTAGCAGCCCCCCCCCCTTCCCAAAGTCAAAAGAAGAAGATGATGATGATGATGATGATGATGATGATGATGATGAAGACGGCGGTGCTGAGGTGCTGTGGCAGAGAGAGAGGGAGAGAGAGAGAGAGAGAGAGAGAGAGAGAGGGGGGGGGGGGGTGGGGGGGGGGTTGCAGGATGCAGAGTTTATGAACCAGCGCTGGCAGCCAGAAACATCCGGTCCCCTCTGCAGACAGTGCATGTGCACACACCAGTGACCTGACGTACCCGCCGCATCAGGATTATAGCACTTAATCTGCACAGCAACAACACCCACGCTGCCGCGCTGCTGATCTGAGTGCGAGGGAGAAACAGAGGAGGGAAAGAATGAATGAAAATGGAGGCACACGAGGACCGAGGAAAGGGAGATGCCAAGGGAGGCAGCATGGGATGCATAACGTATTACAGGGAGACGCAGGAAGCGGGAGAGCCAGGCCAGATTAAGAATGGTTGCCTGTTCATTCATAATTTCCCGTTCATTCAGATTACCTCTCAACCCAGCGGACAGCCGTGATCCCCACCGTTATGTAAGCGGTGGGAGGGAGGGAGCGGGGATAAAAGAGGGAGAAAGGGGAGGGCGGGAGATGAGGTCAGGTGAAGGAGGGTGGTGAAAGGAAAGGAAAGGAAAGGAAGAGGGGGGGCGCAAGGTGATGATGATGGTAATTGGTGATGTCACAACGGTTGCAGAAGGGCAGGGGGAGGGGGGGGCGCTGAGGACCGGCAATGTCAGAGTAATGGTGGCTCCACGTCGACAGCCCGGTGTGCTGCAACTGGCTGAAGCGCAGACGGGTTGACCCTGACCGAAGGTTTAACCCCGTCATCTTAGAAAAAGAAAATATGACGGAGAAATAGGAACAGTGAGCGTCAGACTGCAGTCATCTGCTTTTGAGGATATCCCCGAGAGTATCCAGAGATATCACCCTCACGTCAATGCAATATTTTGACCTTGTTAACAGCTATTTATGCATTAAAGGCATGTCTGGAATAAGCAGTCATTTCCTCAATGTAACGGTAGAAGATTTGAGCGCCACGTTTTCGCTCCATCCCTGATTATCCCAACACACACAAGGCCGCACGGCCGTGGATTACGGCATCTCATTAAATTAGAAACCACTTTTGAGTTTGAGGATTAACCCCGCAGAGGTCAAAGGCAACGTATCCTCTTACTGTGAATCCAGCCGGCCCCTCAAACGTCGAATGTTTTTTAACTATTGGGCCATTTTAAACCTCAACACAACAGATGAGGTGACGTTTAAGTGCAAGTCGAGAGCAGGAAGGAAAGGCGCTTTGTTGGTTTTAGGCCTGGGGACCAGCTGGTTTACAGCGTCGGCATCCTCGCCGCCCACACGAGGAACGGGCATTTTTCAAGCACAAAAGGAACCCAGGGCCTACGGCACGAGAGCATGGTCGACCAGTGAGTCCGACAATCTCATCCCGGGACCCAACAGCAGTTAGAGTACCTAGAGAGAACAGTTTTTATCTCCTCTATGCCTTTGAAACTACGCTGAGAGCCTCAGCAACCATGCTCACGGTGCACTTCTACCATAGTGGAGGAGATGACTTTTTGAGCGACTCTTCTGCGCTGCAGAATCAGCCTCATGCTGCCGGGAGGGGCAAGGACTCTGGAAAATACGTAAAGAGAAGGAAATGGTCTCATGTCGCCACCTGAACACGGTTTCTTACTCTTTTCTTGCGTGTTCTTTCCACCAGCAGAGGGAACTGATGTTGGTCAATAGTTCATATTTACAAAACGATGCCTTTTTTTGGGGTCAGTCTTTCTGACTAGATGTCAGAAACAGGTGAGAGAGCCTTGTAATAAACTCAGTAAAGTGAGACAAAAGGCGAGAGTATGGGCCCTTGCCACCAAATGGACAGAGATGGAATTGCATTACTACTCATGGACTCTCAGGAGATGGTTTAAATTAAACAGAAATGTGTTAGAGCATGGTGTAGGGTTAGCACAGGAGTATAAACTGGCCTGCGAACGTCTCTAAAAAGACAGGTTTTCTGCTAAGAATGACTTATACCATTGATCAAACCAAATGCATACAAAACATCCTTTTTGTATCTACATCCTCTCAAGCCGTAGCATACTGTGCAATGTGGGAAATGATTCATGTGTGTACATGCTACACCTCTGAGTAACAAAGTCTTCTGTTCTCTGTAAGGCCCCTACAGCAAACATAGAAAAAAAACCCATCGGATTTTATGTCAATGCCCATGACATTAAGATATGGAGCAGGAAAGCCATTTAAGAATGGGAAGCCAGAGAATGAAAGAGACGGAGCAAGTGAATCACGTCCTGATGACTAATGTCTTGCATAACCCAATCTGAGAATCCTTCCTTGCTTGTCAGAGAGTGCCCACAAAAATGTTTTGCAAGCCTCCCACGGCTCTTTTTTAACATCGCCCTCTCTAACACCCCGTCCTCGCAGATCCACGACCAGAACTTCGCGCGTTCGCAGGTACAGACGTGCAGGTCTGGAGTCAAATTGGCTGCCCGCTCCCTTCTGTTGAAAGCATTGACGTGCTGCAGAATAAGGTTATTGATTCCCCCCCCCCACCCCCTTTCAGTGTCATCAGGGAGGAGACGGCCTGAAAAAAAAAAAAATCCAACTGCACTAGGAAGTGAATTAAAAAGGTAAATACTTTGATCCAGATGCTACCACCGGTCTTTTCAACAGCTGTGTTTGTGGACGGATTTAAAGCAGCGAGAAGCTGTCAGACATAGACTGACATCGGCATTCATCAGTCATCGATTTAATCTGTCATCCGAACCGTCGAATATCAGTGAAACAACAAACAACACCTTCGCTGGTCCTCCAGGGCAAGAGGACACTTAATTTAGTTAAGCAAATACCTCAGTTTGTTATCTGCCTTTCAGTTCATTGAGTTCATTCCCTGTCCTGCATGGATGGGATGTAAAGGGTTTAGTAATGGGCCATCACAAGGAAACACATGAATGGTTACGACTGTAGTAAAATTGTGATAAAGCGATGTTTTGAATTAAGCTGCGAGCATTTTAAATGTACCGTAGCCATGTCGCCTGAAGGCTGAGCGGATATGAGGTTAAGTGTGTTCTTGTTACTCCATCTCCATCATCTGCTTTAGTGCAGAGATCCCTTTAAAAGGATGTCCGCAGCAATCCGTGCTATTCTTTTCTGGAAAGAGCCCATAATTATCAGTTTTTTAGTTCATTTAGTCCTTTATGGGTGAAAGACAAATCAAGACTTTTGTGTTGAGAGGCGATTCCTATGATAATTATAAGGATTCTATAATATAGATATATCACACTCAATGTAATATGTTGGGTTTCTGAGAAAGCTGATGTTATCTACTATTATGTACTCTGACAAGGTTCAGGTTCACTTCAATAATTTGATTTCCTTTAATTTTACCCCCATTATTGACTATTTCATCCAACACACACTTTCTCGAACTGTCAGTTCAGATCAAATACAGATGATGGCACAATGGAATTAAATTAAATATGACTTTCTCATGGTCCTCCTGTAGACAGCCACAGTCCAGTACAATCAGTTCTACCAGGACAAGGCGAACACCATGCTCTGAGCCTAAACATCCATGACCAATCCATGCCATGTTCCCATTTCCATGAGCAAATATCTGATGGGAGATTCCTGATGAGAAACAACACTGAGATCAGAAATGGAAGCGTTTCATTTGTTCAAACATGTGGAGGAGAGCAGATCCATCTTGAAGCGAGGGGGCTTCTACATCAAGAAAGGATGTTATATTATTTCTTTGTCTGGATGTTTGATGCTGCTTTATTGCATCATATTACAAGTGTGCAATGTGAAGCCATATGCACACACACACACACACACTCACGCACACACACACACACTCACACACACAAAACCTCACAGACACGCTGAAACATGAACTGTAAAATATTAATGAGAAAGTTGGATATAGAATATATTGGATATTGAATAAGCATATTTAAGCGCATCTATAATTTCACATTGTGTTTGTTCACTCTATAATCTCACAAGTCCTTTTCTGTGAGGTCAGGAGATCACGTTTGGAGGCATTCCGCAGCCCTCCACCTTGAATCTGCATCTCGGGCAGCTTGCAGACAGACAGTCTCAATTGTTCACAAGTAAAGATCACACAAATGCTGCCGCCCACCACCTTATCAGTGCACGCATGCTCAGAGATCTGACTCCCAACACGCCTGTGTGAGGTGGCCTTGTGGAACCTCTTCCAGGGGGAAACGCCGGAGCATTCTGAGAGGTGATGGGGCTGGAGCAGCTTTTGCTGCAGGGTAAAGACGGTGCTTTCTCACATGCTGCTGCATTTTTTTGCCCCTGGCTTTGTTGTAGTATAGAGAAGGTGTTGTCCTGCAAACCTCTCAATCCGCCTCCGGATCTGATAGCACAAAAGACATCTGTGCTCTCCAGGGATGAGATCATGGCCTACAGCATCTCTTTCTGTTCTCAGAGAAAATTTGTGACTTTCTGTACTGTCGGTGTGTAGTTTCACTACAAACCCCAGCCACACTCGTTTTTTATTTTTCCCTCCCCAGCAAAAAAGTTGAGTCAAGTAGAGCCAACAAGGGGAGAAACACTGCAGCAGAACAGCAGGGTTAAATCTTTTGTCGAATTAAATCTCAAAAAATGTTTCATACATACAATTTAGTTGGAAAGTCAGATTGGTTCACAGGAGAAACGCGGGAATGCACGTTAAGAAAAGATTAAAGTAGCCCCATTGTTCGTCTTTCTGCATTCATCTGGCTGCCTTATTCTTGGATAGAACACTCATCCGTCCATCTTTCCTCAAACCCCTCTCAAGTATTACTCACCCTTATCCCAGCGATTCGAGTGAGTCACTTTTCCCCCATCAGATCTTCTCACTGCCTCTTTATTTAAATCATTTTTCTCATTTACTGATCTTAATTTGCTGTTCCAAGGGGTAATTCCAGGTCAGGTTATAATAGTTCAATTCCTGACAAACATCAAAAAAAAAAATGCTCCAAGCTCCTGGTAAGAAATCTATGATTCCAAACACACATTGGTCATTTTTTTCATGTGGTTATGATGAAACCTTTGACTATGATGAGTAACTACAAAAAGATTTGTTCACTGTTAACATGATTTTTGGCACTTTTTGGTGATGTCTACGAACAATCCAACGGAAATATACTTTTCTGGGCTTCTCTTCAGTAGATCACCAACCTTTCTGAATTCCAGAATGACTGACTTCAATTTTAAAAGGCAAGGCCGAACAAATACTTCGTACACATGCACTCAATTTCACGGGGGGACGCCCTCCATGATTCCACTGTGTGATTTTACTGACAACCTGAAATCTGCTCATAAATATTCCGTCTCCTGAGTCACACCAACGAGATTATAAGAACAGGCACTTGTGTAATTACAGGCGCTGACAGTGTGTGATCCAACTAAAGGTGGCAGGAAGTTTGAAGTAAGACTGATTATCTTTAAATTGCTGCTTGTAGACCTCACGATGACAGCTGAACACACGCACACACACGCGCGCACACTCACACGCACACACACACACACACACACACGGAAACAGAATGAGGCGGCATCAATCAAGACTAATTTCCAACACTTGGGTTCTGGTAAATCTGGATGCAGACGAAATGAAAAGCAAACCCAACGTGTTGGCCCAGAACCCCAACTCTCCCCAAAGCACCAGGCCATTAAAAACCCAAGAGCCATTCTTGTTTCTAAATGGTTGTTCGGGCAAAACATTGCAGCATCTGACCTCACTATGAGCCATGGAGGTGAATTATGTATGGGTACCTAGGAGTGACATCACAGAGGAAAGGAGAAGGACCACGTCATTGCCCATGGTGATTGCATGTACTACACTTTTACAATAGGTTGCCACAATAATGAGAATAGGAATAACAAAGAGAAGTTGCAAAATAAGTAAGTAGCAATCAAAAATCAGGCATATTTGGTTTTTTTTTTTAGTAAATGCCACACATTGTGTTTTTGTCTCTCCTGCCCTGCTGTTAGAAACAACAATAGTTACTCATAAGAAACCTCAAAAACAACTGTACAACCTGGAATCACAGCAGAGGTAACTTAAGCCGATAATGATGGCGGCATTACAAAGCAAGTGTCTCATCTGACATGTTTACAGCTGCTTGGTGTGATTCAGTTTTTCCATTTTAAAAATAATGCTTTCTACTTTTCTTTTTCATTTTTTATGATCTGAGTCATTGTTTTACTGCTTCCAAAGATCTCTCCAAGGCACATTTACATACACTATAATTAGAGGAGACTGCTGGATATTCTGGATGGAATCTGTGATGAAGCCTTCACACCCGTACCAGCCTGTTTTTTGTGTGTGTGTGTCTTTCATTGTGGTTTGTACTTCTGCTTAAGGTGATTCAACTGGTTGTCAGAACTGTACAACAGCCTGTATCATTTTGATTTTAATAGGGGTGATGTGTCATCAGATGCCACACTGGATGCATCACAGGCACCCTAGTTAGTGTTCAGAAGCAAAAGGGCATTCAATTATATATTATAGTACATTGGTTAAATCATAGGTCATCTTTTTGGTCCTCTGCTAGCATAAAATGTGGGTTATTTAATGATGTTCTAGAATTAAGTCCTCATTACACAGCCCATTCATGGACTTTTTGCAGCTCTATTGTGCCCCGATGGATATCAGTGAGGTACAATGGGGGATGAAAATTGTCCCATTCAAACCAGCAAGGCAGGAAAACAGAGGAGAGATGTGGCACAGTTATAACCCACAAGCACGGGGTTTTAAGGTGGGTCATAGCCATTAACGTTTTAGCTAATTTTACCTTAGTTCATCCACAGAAATACAAAATAATAATTCAAACACTGAAACATTCAAGGAAAGTCAAGGCCAGACACTTCATTGGGGATCCTAACTTATTAAATTAAATGCTCCAGTAAAACCCTTGCATGTTGTCGCCACATGGTGTCATGAGGTAGGCGACCCACATGGCTACAATCTGCCTCAAACCCATAGTATTGCCAAGGAAATGCGGCTGGCAATGAGTCAAGGCAACAAGAACCGTAATTGGAAGCTATATCTCTGAAGTGTCCCTATTTAAATAAAAAAAAAGAAAAAAAAACATTTGGTAACATTCAATGACACATTCTTTTCAGTCATGTAAGTGGATAGTAGAGGATGTATCACAGCCCTGATCTGCAGCAGAGTTCAGTAAATCTGGGAACTCACGCCTCCTTTCATAGCATCAATATTTTAGCCCCTCACAATCCTCTGCTTCCGCTCTGCAGTGATGCCATGTTGAGTCAGACGTTTGACTTCAGCGGGCTTAGATCATGTTTGCAAGGGGGGGGGGGGAGGGGGTTAAAATAGGCCAGTGAAGGCAGCACAGGAAGATGTGTAAAGAAGACAATGTTCTCTCCTTTCCTCTGTACTTTGTAACATGAAAACTCCCAACTCTGGTGTTTAGTGCGAACATTCTCACATGTAGTCGCCCAAGCAACGAAATCCTTCCCGTGATTTATGACAGCCCTATTTAAAGGTCGCAGGAAGCTGGAGTTTAAAGTTACGGCCTTGAAAGTTGGTTTTCCACTGTCAAGTGAGGAGTTCACACCACACCGCCCCCACCCCTCCCCCAGGGTGTCAGAAGTGAGCTGCTTTATGACCCTGTTTGCAATCAAATTTATGGTCTGCCATAAGCGTCTCCCTGTGTGACAGCCCGGCGGTCACCAACGGTGGAATTTCTGATTACATGCATGAAATAAAAATGAATTGTGTATAATGAAGAATAGTAATTTTTAAGGGAATGTATTTAGTTTAGATAAATTGCTTGAGCGTTGTTTTGGATCATGTTTGTGGTGAAATACCCTTTTACCTGTCTCACTTCTCTCTGTGGAAACAGAATGACACATTTATCTATTTATTTCCTCATTTAGCCTGACCTGTGATTAACACAGGGACAACACAAGCCATTTTTGTAATATTTTATTGCTGTTGCGATGCGGTCACGGGTGACTCCTGAGAGTTCAAAGGTCACTAAAACCGTCCCTGCAGGATGAGCCTGTAATCTGCTGCTTATCAGGTGTGTGAGAAGGCTCTTCTTTCCAATCCATGGTGACCTTTTGAACTTCCTGTTAGGATAAGGTCAAACTCCTGGGTGTTTACCAGGATACACAGGAATTTTTACAACATGAAAGGTCTACCGGGAATTCCACAAGTGGTCCACTTCAAATGAGGATCCTCAAAGGGCTGAGCATGTGACCTGGGACGTGGAGGTCATTTAAATAAAGCTTCACGGAGGAACCACGTGAACATGTCAGCTCATGAAAGAATTTGAGCAGGGCAGTTTTACAGCCATGTTTTATAATCTTCCACTGTTCCCATGTTGGATTTGTTTTTGTCATTGAGCAGGAAGCTTCATGATTGCTACCTTTCCACCTCTTGGTCACGGCCATTTGTTCTTATGGTCGGTGCTTGGTGACACAGAGAACTGTGAAAGAGGCTGTGTGTCAGTAAACTGCAAATGAAACTCAACCGTCCTTCCAAGATGACTCATATCATGAAGCTGGGGTTGGGCTTGTAGACGCTGCAGTGATGACTCCCTTCCCGTCCACACGGGCTGAAACAGGAAGCCAAGAGTTGGGGTGATTGTCTCTAAATGCCTTTGATGTGATGTTCCAATTTCAATTTGAGTAGCATCCTCTTTTTTCACGCTTTACAGCAGAAGCATAAGCGAGCAGGTGATTGGGATTGGAGAGCACTACCTATACTAGACAATCCCACAGAAATTGTGCTTGCGTGCATCTCGCCCCTCCTGCCCTCCACGCCTGAATGACCAATGCTGTGTGTGTCCTTGTTGGAATGGGATGCTTTCAAATGTATTTTTGTGAATTCTGGTCAGTTTATGTTAAACTGTTTGGGAGAAAAATAATTTAAACTTTAAATGATGCTCTGTAGATTTTAAATTGTTTTTGGGCACACAACATGAAAGGTTCTCATTGGGGGTTTTTGAGCTACTCGAGGAAATTTGTCAGTTTATGGACAGTAAAGGAACAATGCTGAAACCATCCAGGTGTTGAATTTTCAAATACAAGCAGAGGACAGAGTGTTCCAGGATCCATTCAATGAACTTTAGGAAGCTATTTCTCTGAGGCAAGGTGATGATCCACCCAGAAAACACTGAATTGTCAGGATGCTAACCTTTCCAGTAAGACATTTTCTGAACTACACTAGGTTTTTTGTTTTTTTTTATCAGAATAATGGACAGAATCAACCCAAAATCTACTAATCACAAGGGTTTCTTTTATTAAGAAAATTTTGAGAAAACCAGGAAAATCAAAGGCACTAACTCAAGAGGATCTGCTCCAGTTGTTGCTGTCCTTCACGGAGAACTAGTCCTATTCAATCACCTCAACATCTGAACAGACCTTGAAAAAGCACCTCTGAATCTCCCGAAGAAGCTTCTTAGGCGAGATAACTTTTGCAATTTTTGTGCCTGCCTGTTATGGCCATTAAATGTTATAATTTATATCATTTCTAATTTCCCCAAAAAAATTTTTATTATTAATCTATCTGTGAATATGTGCTTCCAACTCTCACCCATCCCTTCTGTCTCATAATGTGCCTTGAACACATTAAAGTTAACATTAACATAAATTAATAGCACAGAAACCACCCATTTTTGATGACATATCTCATTTGAGGCCTCGTCCACATAATAATCTTGAGCATTCGTCCGATACTTCGGAAACCCCTGCTATTATAAAGAAAAGTCATAGCCACTGATTCCTAAATTTCATCCTTGGTGTTAGAATGTAGTTATTTTTCATATATCTGAGCCTCTCATTGAGAGTGAGGCTCTCAATGTAGCGGTAACAACTAGTGTGGAGCACAATGTTCAAACCTGGAACGACTTCATGAGTCAGTTGGATGTCCGAAATTCAAAAAGTCAGAGAAAACTTCGTATTTGAATCACGATACTTCCATCCAGGTGTTTTCGCCAACTCCTGCCACAGTTACAAGATGGCACATGAGCCTGACAAGAGTTTTCAAAATGCCTGAGATATGAGTATGTGAGTGAATGTCGTGTGATGGCTACATCCTGCCTCTTGCCTGCGAGGATAGGCTAGAGCGGCACTTATCTGTTAACCACCACTTATGGTGGTTAACAGATAAGTGCTGCTTCCTCCAGCACAAACACTGTTTTTGCCATTTACATCAATTCCTGCTTGCAGTACAAGCTCATGGTGAGACATGTCGCTTAAACATTACAGCTCCTCTGCAAACACCACAACAACAGTCCATCGATACCACCACGTGAGGTGAATGGCACCGTTCTTCTTGATCTGTCTTTACCCGAGAAGAGAGAAAATTGAAAGTAGAATCTGGATCTCGTTACACCATGTTAAAGGATTCAAAAATAGCACTTCTCAGAAAGAATTAGTGGTAGAAATGGCACACAGGATGCACATGCACAGTGAAATATGCATGTTTGCTCCTGAATGAATCATTTGTCCAACAGTCATGTGAAATATAGTGATTAAATTTGGCTTCCTCTCTGTATCCCATGACATCCTTTGAGGGCAGCCAATATGTTCTGAGAGGGAGGGGCAGAGAGATAAGTAACACACTACTTTGTTTGGTTATCAAGACGATTTTTTTTGGGCTTAATTGATGTCAACGTCTCATGTTAGTGATGGGAGAAGGTGGCCGGGTTCAGGAACTTGGACCAAAGATCCATATAGAGCATTTATATCCCCTTAATCAATTGCCGGATTGCAGCCTGTCACCATCCAAAGTGCCCTGTAACATCCTGTAAGAGCACAAACACTCTGTTCACATGACACACTTGGAAGGAAAAACAGCGGTACATGACCACACAAGCACATAAACAAATACTACTAAAACCGACAGGGATGATAAAATGAAAAACCAGCATTGGCTGGCGGCACACAGCGAATTCTTGGTCTCTATAAATTATTTTAATATTGCAGTCTAGAATTTCCTCTGTGTGTGATCGCTGACACAAGTCTTGACCGGTGAAAATCTGCAAAAATTGGGCTCATGGGGCTCAAAATGAAACACACGTCTCCAATGTTGTTGCCTATGTCAGACCCCAGTGGCTCACGTACGCTGGAATCAGTGCAGCAGATGTGACGGCTGCTCTTAATTGTCCATTCTAAGGTCGCTAAGTGCACATGTGTGCAGGGCCCTGACCGTATCACCCGTGCAGGTAGGCAGGAAGTTCCTGTTGACATGAATGAACTGGCCTTTCAATAATGCAAGAGGCACTCGCTGGAGAACGGCTGCCGTTCCCCTTTGACGATTACCTCAGCAACTGTCCTGTTGAGGCGAGCCTGGAGACCCTGCCTGTGTGTGTGTGTGTGTGTGTGTGTGTGTGTGTGTGCACAAGTTGGTGTGTCAGGAAGAGAGAGAAAGAAGAGGAAGCAGAGTGTGTTTGAAGAGCATTAGAGTGCATCTTCACTTGTGTTTGTGCATTACTCATGCTAGTGTGGACAATTTTAATCCACTGTTGATGGTAATGTTTGTTTGTTTTTTGTTTTTTTTTTCTTTGGTTTTTGGCTGAAGTAAAAGATTAAAATAATATTATGTGACTGTTTTGATGACAGGAGATTAAAATAAACTGGTCACTGCCTGGTTGGTCAGAATGGTCTGAATAGATTTAAAAAGGTAGCATTATGCTTTTTTTCTGCAAGTTAACAACACCCATTGATGTGTTTGATGTCTAAATGTTAGTAACATGCTTTGGCCAAATCGCTCTCAAACTCTTGCATAATAGTTGGGTGGAAGTGCATAACTGTCCATTTACAGACACATTTGCAGACTACGGCAGTTATTGAACATTGAATTAGCAGTCAAAACTGGTATTTATGGGTTGTGGAGGCACTCACAAACACAAATATATGGACTAAAGCAGTGAAAAAGTGAGTTTTGCATAATATGTCTCCTTTAAATCAATTAGTGTTTATATAAGAAGCCTAGATTATTTTGTCTCTCTTCATTATTTTAAATTTCACAAGTGTAAATAAATAGTTAGAGTACTTCTGTGTCTCTGTGTCTTTGATGGTACAAATGCTGTTACAAATGAGCTTCAGTTATAAATAAATCTGCTTTTATAAATTTGTAAAGACCAAAGGACGAGGCCAGAATCACTTGACAGAATTCTCGTGATTTTGCCACCCCTGAATACATTTTGCCATGCAGCTGTCAGCGACGGATGCGAGGATTTCAGGTTGACTCACCCCAACCACAAGTTCATGAGTTCAGGAAGAGGTTGCCATGCTGGGTAAATCCACATGGCCAAGAAAAGCAATTTGTTTGAAAAAGAAAGAAAAAAAAAATCCGTGACAAACCGGATTTAGCCCACCTTCTCCAGGAAAGAGTGTAAAGCCAAAATTAACCTCAATGCAAGTATACAATACCTACCTATACTCATACTTATAGATGAGGTAGAGATATGCTTCATTTTTTATTAAAGCCAGTTAAAGTAATTCATCTTATAATATTGCAGTTTATATTATGTCAGGTACTTACAGCTTGAGCTTTAATGACCCCACCTTTTGTCATCTGGTCCACCTTTGAGTTAGGGAAACCTTTGGGCCAGCTGGAGCTACCTTCATTGATTTTAGAAAATGTCCACGACTGCAATTTATTGTCTGCGCTCATGTTTGCTCAGATGTAGAAGTCGAATTTTACACTTTACATAATAATACAGTTGCATAAGTGCTTTAATTAATGCATGTTTGTGGGGCAGGAATGAAGGAATCTGCTGTTTCATGTAGGGTTCAGTAAACTTACACAACACATTCCTTTAGGAATTTGTGACATCACCATGGTGACACTTAATGCAAATACAGCTAATTCCACTGAATTATGTAAGGCATTGACATGTGTGACATAAATATGACTAATTATTCTACAGTTTCCTTGAAGACTCCACAATTCTAAATCTATGTTGACCACAAGAAATTGTTTGACAACAGACAACAGCTGTGTAAGCAGAGTTTAGTCAGACAACTCTGGATGAAACCAAGAACTGTATTGTGCATAATTATTCACAAAATTAGTAGAGCATCAATTTAACAACATATAAGCAGATTTGGCATGAGGCTCAGTCTCAATGAAATCTGCCAAGACATTACAGGGAATGATTGCCCCACCCACACACACCACCGGAGGATGCTGGTGGTGGGTTTGAGCTCCAAATGGAGCAGCAGAATAGCCAGGGCAGCAGAAGGCTGAGGTTTATATAGAACATTGAAGCATAGAGTCATGAAATAAAGGATACAACTGAGACAGATCGATGGGATGTTGCACCTGAGCAATCAGTTCTGAACAGGTGTTTATAAGAACTGCTGCATAAATTGGGTTTTCCTTTAGCGCAACATTCTCCAAAATATCTGCAAAACTTTGAAGAGGTGCATGATGACGTCTGGACACTTTAATCGGACAACTGCAGGAACGCAGAAACTTTCAGCTGTCCTAGCGACTGCCGAAAACCAGCAGCCTTTATCTCTGTGAACCTTGCTCATACTATCTGCAGTAGGTTATACATCAAAGTTCAGTATTGTAAATGCGCCTTTTTATCTGACCAGACTAAACAAGCCAGGCTACATAAGCATTCCTGTTCGGCTATAAAAGCCTGGAGTAGGGTCTCTATTGCTGCACAACCTCCACACCACCCTACTCAGCACTACTCAACGGCCCTTTGAAGTCATTCCCTGCAGCCCTTGACCATTAGCCAGCCTCCCATCTGCTGTGGCAGAGCGTCTTCATTACCAGGCTTCCACTGCTGCCATAATCAGAGGAAGAACAGCAGGCTAACGTAGCCGCGACGCTTCATGAACCGAACCCTCCTCGCTCCCACCACAGCTTCTTTAATTGGCCATTGGCTGTTAACTTTTATTGACCTGAAACATCCCTCAACCTTATACCACTACACCCCTTGCTACATCATTAAGTCGAGCTAGAGGACTTAAAGAGCACATGGTCTCCAAAGAGCCCCACACCATTGTGTGCAAAGTTCACTGAGAAATAACATTTTTAGACGAAACCAGAAGCACAAGGGGGTCTTTTCCATGTCTCCATGTAGGGACCATTTAGGTTCTGCTTGTTTATTTGGTGTTTTCTCTAATAAATATTTGATCTAAGTCTTTGCATAAAGGGTCTCACACAGACCCAACCCTGCGAGGGGTTTATGTACGATGCACAGGCACAGCTCCACCACATGTGAATTCTTGTTTAAAGCCTTTCATCAAGCACCAACATGGGTCTCAACAGCATCTGACGCCATCCTGATGTGTCATTTGAAAAGAAATGTGCCCTGAACAACAGCGGTCAGCATCTGGGGACAAAAAGTCAATTTCATATTGTTGCTGCGGGGGTACATTTCAATGTGTGTATTAATAATAATTTCACCCGAGGACTGAATTCTTCATATGTTCAGTCATCATCAAAGCCCATCATTTCCTAAGTTTTGGAAAGAAAGGGACCATTAGCCTACTATTCATCTTTTTACTTTGAATACAGTTCCCATCATCCTTGGTTTTTAAATGAGGGGCTGTAAACAGACAGAATGCCTCCGACTTTATGGATCCCTCATTTATTGACATCCGCAGTAAAAAGAGCTTTATTCCTCATTATTCCTCTGGGTTTTGCAGCTCCAGACAGTGGGGGGGGTCAAGTTGAGGTCAGCCAGGTTCTTGTTTGCAGGTTAGCCTGGGTTGCTCCAGACCCTCTTCATGCAGATTTACACTGATACTGGCTGATGAGAGCAAATGCATGCAGAGCCACTTTGATGTTGCTTTGAAAGGTGAAAAGCACCATGAAACAACGGGAGTGTCCTTGATATGGCGGTTTTATGGAGCTGTAAGCTGAGATGTCAGATAGAGTTCATGTCAGTGAGGTCATTGTAGCACTTCTGGAGAGCGTGGCTGTTGAAGTCCAACCGAAATAAATAAATCCATTTTTATGTCTGTCTGTACGGTGTGAAGGTGAGCAGTGACCAGCAACATAAACACAAGAAGCACCAAAAAAAAAAAAGAGAAAGAAACGAACGTGTTTCTCACTCATGTGATTGGCAGGAAACTTAAATGCCTCTGCGTCTGAATCAGGAGCTTTCGTCTCAGATAGCAGCTCCTCACATACAGTGATGAAAAAGGACCATTTGATTTCATCAGCTTCTATTTAATTACAAGATTCCCTCTTTAGTGGCTGTGGAGATTCAGCATTAGAACACACTGTGATATAACAGCAAACAGCTGATCACTGCATTGGTGACACACCATTGAAGTAAATGTAGAATTCTTTAGATTTTTCCACTGTAAATTAAACAGCTGGAGAGAAAATTTGTCTGACCCCGTGCTAAAAGTGGTCATTCTGGTGCTTTCTTTCATGATATTTTTCAGAAAGTGCTAAATAAACGCAGATTAAGTATGGAATCAAACTGTCAAATCGGGAAATCTATTTCTCATGTATCATTCAAAATCAGGTTTATTTAAGAGGCTTGTAGGATTCTGGGGATCTTTCTTCAAATGCCAATTTAAATAAATAAATAAAGTCACATTTTATGTGTTTTATCAAGCATTTAAAATAAAGTTGAGATGCAAAAAGTAGCTAAAATAACCAATAAGTCACCAGTAAGTGTATCACCATTTGTTAAGATTTCATTAAAGATGCACAACCCTCATTCAGTTTGGCTACAGAGAACAGGCAGACCCAGGACCACCTGCTGCTTAATGGAAAACACACTCACACTGGTTTAGATGTCTATCCTTGTAAGGATTCTCATTGGCATACACATTCCTCAACCTCTTACCCTAACCCCAACCATCACAATTAGCCTAACCCCTAACCTTAACCCAAGTCTAACCTGGAACTCTTCACCCTGGAAGAAACCTTTGTGTTCTGAAGACCAGCCAAAATGCGGTCATGAAATGAATAGTCTGGTCCTCATTTCCAGCCTTTACAAGAAAACACACCACACACACACACACACTGTCACACACATATGTCACACGCAGAGACTGGCTATCTTCAGTCGTCACCTGAGTGTGCCACATCTCACCTCAGTGTTGACCTTGAGGTGTGTTGATGTTGCTGTTGGTCATGTGGTTCCATAACACTTCCTCCCATGCGGGTTCACAAAGGGTCATCAAAACAAACACGCTGGGAACAGACACCTCTGTTTCTATGGAGCAAAGCTTCATCCGCTTCGCCCTGAACCATGTCCACATTGTTGTGCTCGTCAACTTTTTTAAGGCCAATGTTCCAATCTGCACATTTGACCACTTAATCGTCCAAAGATTCTGAACTGATCAAGTGAGAGGCAAACATTTTGACCCCACAGTGACCCCTCCCACCCCTGACAGTTGCAAACTGAATGAAGTCATGAAAAAACACTACTTTAGCACCAACAGGAGCCCTGTGACCTCTGACCCCATCATTGAGATGACACATTTCCACTTTATTTATTGTTGGTATTTTTATCACAAAATACCGAAATGCAGTTACGGATTTCAGAGTTTGGTGTAAAGTAATAGTAATCTATTACAGTTGTACCCTTGGTAGTCAAACCGTGTGTCACAACATAAGGCATGTCATATAACCAACCTTTCACCCGAAACACTGAACCCTTAGACATGAAATCAGACTTTTCTCTCCTTAATTTACTGTAAATCAGTGATTTCACTTTTTTCTCACAGTAATAGAGGCTGAAAGGAGAAACTGAATCTCACCAGGGAACAGAGGAGGCGGAAGGAATGAAAGAAAAAAAACAAAAACAAGGATTACTGCCCCGTATTGTCTGCAGCTAATCCTTCCTCCACTCCACACAAAAACATTTGACGGCTTTCAGTGGCACAGCCCAGCACTTCCAGTTACTCCCCCACACTCAGGGTTAGACAAACTCACACAATATGGAAGCACACATTCTCAGGCCCACCGGCTTTCCTCACTCTGGCCACTCTGCTTGTCGCACAGCATGAAATCTGCCCTTAATTGGAGGCGTGGGGGGGGCTCCTGTGTGTGTGTGTGTGTCACCCCCAGCTTCTCCTTCTCCTCCTTTCTCATCCATTCTCCATGGCTCCGCCCGCCTTTGGGGCCCCATAAGGCCTTTGTGCAGATCGATGGCCTGTGGTTAGCCTTGGAGCAGGGTTACACAGAGTGCAGCCATTCCTTATGATGTGGGATTCCAGATCGCTGGTCTGGTCATGAAGCTACAAATCATGTAGCTTCAATTGTGATTTAAAGGCTGTGTAATTACATTGAATTGAGTTAAATGAGCTATTAGGAAAAAAGTTGTTGATTATCCTTTGAGAGTTATCATCTTAGTCATAAACTGCAAAGTTTCAGAGTTTCAGTTACAATTACAGTTTTTTTTTTCTTGCTTGAACTCAAAATTAGATGCCGCAGATGTACCCGCTCACAAAATACTGATAATTTCCCAAGATGTTCTGTTAGTTTCCCGCCCACTCCTCGCACACTCTAATTAACACCGTCCTGCTGTTCTCACGTCTTCCTGACAGGGCGGGCCGTCTTCGCAGGTGAGGAGTGAGCCTAGTGACCTTTTGACTCGCACACTTTCTCCACCTTCTCATTTGGAAAGAATGTATTTTCCGCCCCTTATTTCCCTTACATTGCCCCCCTGTTCCGGCACTCCCAACCGGACCCCGCCCCTTGATGCCCCCTCCCGGGGCAGTTAAAATGCAGCTGTCGCCTTCAGCTCTCCATTATCCCACCCGAGGGCCCGAGCAGGGCCAGGTCAGGGTGGCAGGGTATGACTTGGTATTACAGGGGAGGTTCCTCAACCATTCCTGCTCACCTTCTCCAGCTTTTAACTAATATACAACAAAAACGTTTGGAATGAACAAAGCACACAGCTTTGAAGGTATAAAAAAAAAACACGGGGGGGTTATAAATTCACGTAATGGACGTGTTCATTTGTCTAGTTCAGTTTAACCTGGGCGGCTGAGAGGTTATTGGGCAGCTATAAAATAGATGCAGCGATCCAGAATAACAGGAGTTGAGCACAGCAGCCGTGTACACAGTGAAATGCAGGTAAAACGTGATTTTGAGCGTCAATAAAGGGCAGCAGCATGTTTGCTCTGCGAAATTCTCGCCATTTTTTACGTCACGCGCTCATCTGCTTCAACCTGAGCATCTGTTGTTCTTCCTGGCTGCCATGCTGGTTACATAACTGTTGAAAATGACGCTGATTCATAAATGCTGCTACTGGGTCATTTGGAGGAACAGTTACTAGAATGCACCATTTGTAACCACATTTGGGGTCATTATCGACCCAATGCCACGAGGACACCCTGGAAATGGGCAGAACTATGGTCAAATGGACACTGGACCTGAGTGTCCATTCACAGTGTGGAAGAAGACACCAGTTGTTCAACTGGGGATGGGTATCTACCACAAATGTAAAGTGTCTGACCAACCGGGAGATGTGCACGAGGCTGTATGTGAACAGCACTGTCCTGTAACACAACAGACCGGGTCCTTCTGAAGTAGATCCAAAAGGCCGATAAATAATAATAAAGAGGAAAGCTGTGACCTGTACCTCTTCCATACACCATCAGGGGGATGTGCAGGGAGGGTGATTGACTCCACCCGTAATCCGGCTACTGCAAACTCCTCTGCAGACGGGAAGTCTGGTTCAATAAATTATGCACGCCAATCGAGCAAGGGGGGGGGCACATCTATTACACATACACATCTATATTTACATTATTTTTTTATTTTGAAAAAATCAAACCAAAGGACTTTTTACTTTGGTCGGGGGGGAGAACCCGTCGTGAAATCTGATCCTCGTTGGCTTGTTCCTCCGTTGACTTGCCTGCTATCCTATCCATCTCACTCCTCAGCAACAGTATGGCAGAGTTGAACGGAGGGTCATGGCAATTTAACACTCATCCTGCATTGTAAACCAGGAGTGGAAGGGTCAGGCCAGTGCAGGTGAGGGTCAGTCGGTCCAAAAGCTCTTGTGTGTGTGTGTGTGTGTGTGTGTGTGTGTGTGTGTGTGTGTGTACGCGCGCGCTCGTGCGCGTGTGTGTGTGTGTCGTGTCACTGGCAAACATCAAGGTGTGTGCCTCCATCCAGGCACACTAATGCAATGACAACCAATGTCTGTGAATTCAGTGCTACTTGGCGGTTCTATGCCAGCGTCTCTCCGGGTTCAGTGAACCAGAGAAGGTCACATTCTCCCGTTCTAGCAACAGCCATATTTCTGTTCTAACAGTTTCTTTTTTTTCCTGTTTTCGTCAAACAGAGACCACTCCAAGACAAACAACTGAGCCGCTGTAGTTTAATTTCAGTCAAACACAAATGCACCTTTTTACAGCCAGCCTTCAGAGCACCAGAGTAAGGAGCAGCAAGATTCTGCTCCACTTTATGTCAGGGTCCTCAGAACAAGTTCACTTAAACCCACTTATGCTCTTTGGCTCCAAAGGTGTGCTTCGTGTTCCTGTGTGTAATTACGTGTCCACAAAAAGTGTGTGTGGTGTATGTGGGCCTGCGTGCCTATGTGCATGTGTGTGTGTGTGTGTGTGTGTGTTAGTGCGCATGTAATTTAGCTGGTAATGCTAGTCATTACCATTGCTCTCTCGGAACAGGGAAGGAAGGAAGTAATGCAACAAGCAGCCTTCTAGGGTTACATTGTAATCACCCAGATAATTATGAACAGAACACACATACACACACACACACACACACACACACACACACACACACACACACACACATGTACCAATAGTGAGATGAGGCTAGTTTATGGTTTATTTCAGTCTGTTGCCATGACAGTGGTTCCTTCCTGCATGTGCACTTTTCCACATGTCAGGCAGCCTCTGTGAAGGTCCCAGACAAACTCATAATGTCTCTGTCAGGCCTCTCGGCTGGTGTTACGGATCGCTCTACCAACTTTATTCATTACTTTTTACGTTTAGGTGTTTATTACATTGTCATAAGAATGTCAGATATGTAAACAGGACAACACACAGCAGATATGCTGCACCTGAGCTGCTGCATTAAAGGGCATTGCTGAACCAGCCTTTGCATTTCTGATAAAATGTTGTTCCACAAAACCCTGGA
Source organism: Lagocephalus sceleratus (assembly GCA_911728415.1). Classification (NCBI taxonomy): domain Eukaryota; kingdom Metazoa; phylum Chordata; class Actinopteri; order Tetraodontiformes; family Tetraodontidae; genus Lagocephalus; species Lagocephalus sceleratus. The sequence continues at coordinate 7,197,706 of CAJVRN010000116.1, forward strand.
CCTGTTTTACACTTGGTATAGAATAAAGTCCACCATCAGTGAACCTCAGACCTTCTATAATGATTCCGAGCCCAATCCAAAATTTTTCTTGATCATAAATCAATAATCAGAAACTGTGAAATGAGGTGAGGACGAAGGTTTTGTGTGTATGTGTGTGTGTGTGTGTGTGTGTGTGTGTGTGTATTGGGGGGGATCAGCAATGGAAAACGTTAGACACACTAAAATATTTACAAGCCTCAGTCGGCTCCTGATCCTCCAGCTTTCATCGGCCTGCCATCCGGTGTTCCCCCCGCTGTTCGTTAATAGACTCCTTCCTCGGCTTTAACAGGAGGGTGGATGCTGCGCTTAGGTGCCTGAGGACTTTTTCTTTTTGGATTAGTAACAGGTTTCACCGAAGTTTGGTTAAAATGTCTGAATCGAGTCACTTTCTCTGGGTGGTGTGCGGAGGAAAGCAGCAAAGAACCTCACGGAGACAGATGGATTCAATGGAAGAACGAGGAAGAGGTGTTGGTTTCTTTGGCTGTGCTATTTTTAAAAAGGAAACAGAAGGAAACGCTGTGTGTTAAAACTCTCAAGTTGTTTTTCTTCCTGAAGCGTGAAGATCTCGGGAACAACCTGGAAGCTGGTGGTTTTGCCGTAACTATTTCAATCCTCACAGACACAGTGAATTATCAATATATTATTTTAGTAATAAAGCATCCATCCATCCATCCATCCATCCATTACTGACTGGTCTGACAGCATGCCGAGGTCTAAAAATGGAGATGGATGGAAACGCTGGATCACAGAGGAATACTGATTGAAAATGTGCAGGTAACAAAGAGAGACCTCACATCTTATCCCGACAAGCAACTAAAGGCTCCATTTAGCATGTTCTTCTCATTCACCAGCAGTGAGCGAGGGATCAATCAGACCAGGGAGGTGTCCTTTTTCTTTCTTAAACCTCTGCTGGCTAATGGATGATATGGTAATTTATTAATCTACCCCTTACTAATACAACAAAAGATGCATTTGAAGCCTCAAATAACACACATAATAATAACAACAACAATATTCTATATTTAGACTTTTACATAAGATTGGATCATTTCAAATAATGGAGTTCTCTTTTTTTGGAAAATAGTACTATTACAAATTATAACAGTAGTAGTAGTGTTGAAAAGAGCATTAAAAAACACGTATGAGGGCTCAGCTCAGAAGCGCGTTTCTTGTTGTCGGAACTGTGGTCAGAAACTCAAAACCAGGTAGGGAAACAAGGAAAGACAGCTTTCATGAACTACGGTAAACAGAAGCAGTGACTGTTGCAGTTTGTCCTGAAAGAAGAGCACTGATTAGCTACTGCCTTTAAACTTGAATACAGTTAAAGCTGCGGTATCTGGGATGATTCCCACAGGAAAACAGCCTGTGACGGACCAATGTTGCACATAAAGAACCCTTTAAAGCCTTAATTCCATGCATCATCATCCACCATACAAAGATAATAAAGCGGGACAATGGTGTTTATTTCTAACTGCTGCTTGAAGTTTGGACTTTAATGTTCAAAAAAGCCTGAAAGATGAAATGAATTACTTCATTTGTTGCGAATCCAGTCATGTCTGCAGTCTTCTGAAAAGGCAGGAGCTACTGAGTCCAGACGTTCTTTGGTCTACATAACCCAGAAGATGTAAAAAAAAAAAAAAAAAAAATCCTCCGTTATGATGTGTCTTTTCCAAAACATTCTGGGTTTTAAGGTTAAATCTGAAGCTGAGCCAGAAGCATCCTGATTGGTTACTGCTGCAGACTGCACACAAATACAGAAACACACATTTGTGCTCTGTCTGTTTATTGAACCTGAGCAGCGTCGTGTTCATCAGCCAATGGGAGCGGTTTCTGGGATGCAGAAGTGCCGGAGCGCCATTTCATCCCGCCGTCTCTTTTATTAGAGGCCGTTGAGCAGCTGAAGTGGCGCAGGGGTGTCAGCGGTATTAGTCATACCTGGACTGGATGAACCCGGCAGGCTGGCGGGCCTGAATCCGACTTAATCATCCACTTCCACTTCCTCTTCCTCGGCGTGCCAGCAGCCCACCGTGGGTGGACGCTGATGAATCTGCACAGCCTGTCCAGCGAGACGCGAGAAGGAGCACTTGACTCGGACGTTCGTGCAGCTTTAGAGTGTCAGACCACATGGAACAAGTTTGGAGTCACGACGCGGTGAGGACATAAATGTGTTGAGAGGAATTATATAAAAGTTATTTTGGGCCTTCCATTAAAAATCCACAGCTACCAGTGTTCATGAATAGAAAAGCGACATTAATTTGACGATGAATGACGGAAAAAAAACAAACTAACACTTTCGAACTACAGAAGAATTATACGGAACAAGGGAAGATCACTTATTCTATATTTTATTACAATGATTACTTAAGTTGATCTGAGGAGATGATCTGACATGAACTCCTGTCCCATTGGTGGACGGATGCTGGACACCACTGATCCCAATGCTGGAAGCGTGGACAAGGAAATGGGCCTCCCATTGTTATTAAAGAAGGGGATTTTTTACATTTTTTTTTTTAATGAAAATGACTATATTTATCTGTCTGGATTGAGCTGTGTGAGCGGAGAGAGGACAGATGATTCAGGAGCTTTGGAGACACCTTTTGTCAACTACTGTGGTTCTGTCTGTGCTTTTTTTTTTAGCTCTCCCCAATCTTTATATCTGGGTATCCTTTTTCTTTTATACGGCGCAATAATAGACAGATCTTTGTGTTTGTGGGTGGAAGGACACGTTGGCTCAAGGTTTCTAATGGATCCAAAGATAGTTTCTGAAGTAAAGGTTTCATAAGTCTCCAATCTGACTCACGGGCTCCATGAAAGAAACAACCCAGATCACAAATGTCGCTCACTCAACTCTGAATTAAATTAGGCACCGCACGTAACGACAAATACAATCGGAAGATTCAGAGGGGAATTTGCCTCGCTGAAGCAACATTGGAAAACTGATGAGGGATTCAGGCCAGCGTTGAAGCAATATTATCACAGTATTCACCTTCTGAAGCGTCACTGATTAAGGCAAAACTGAGTCTGATAAGAATGACATGAGATGATGAAAGACTGCCTTACACAAGATCAGACTATGGCCTGGTTTTCTCTTTAAACTTTTTTCATGTCTCTGTAAAAAAAAAGAAAAAAAAAAAAGGGCTTTTATTCTATTTGTACCCAAACCTTTCAAAGAAATCCGGAACTTGACCCACTTGCAGCATTACGTATTTTATGGCGACAGTGATATCTTAATGATTGCAAAGAGACATCATAAAACAGGTTTTGTAAATTTAATTTTAGAACCTTATTCAGTCTCAGGTGAGATCAGGTGAGATGTTGAATGTTTTTTTTTTTTATTTCAAAACTTTATTTTAGATTCAGTGTCTCGTTCACTATTGTTTTGGATCTATTGCATAGATTCGATCTGACGCTGAAGATCAACATGGACACAAGTGTTCTCTTTACCTACACAACTGAAGGTTTGTTTAAACTCTGACAGCGTGAGGGCTTAATGCGTTCATTCCAGAGCAAGACTGTGGGCTTGACAGCTGTAACAGACAAAACAACAACTACACACATGCAGAGAGACAGAGGGAAAAAAAACCCACTAAGCCACACAACAAAGCTCATCATTGACTAACCGTGACTCCCCCCTCCTGCAGACATTCTTTCCCAGCATTTCAGAGCGCGTGGGTGGGGTCGAGGGTCTCAAGTGATGATTTTAGCAGCGGGGAAGGATGTTGATGAAACCTACAGCCGTCAGTGACGCAATGCACTCCCTGTCTCCTGACCCTGACCCCTTATATCTGATTCTAACCCGACCCCCGGAACTGCAGAAAAGAGGAACATGTCCTGATGCCTGAGTTGGTCTTCAGAAAGATAGCAGCACAAGAACACACACACACACCTACACACATCTTCACATTTCTGTCTTTGTAGGGACTCTAAGACAACCAGAACTTTACCCTAAACCTAAGCACCCTATCTAACTCCCTAACCCTAATCTAACCCTAATCTCACCATAACCTTCAAACAATCTTTTGGGGCCCAGCAAAATGGCCCCACCTCACAAACAAGGCCCCACTTTGGCAGGAGATTGTGCGGTACTCAATATGTAGTAAATGTAAGCGCACACACATAGACACACACAAACACACACTCTCTGCTGCTGTCTTCTCAAAGTCTTCCCCCCACCAACCAATTTTTTGATCAATTGTAATTTGCCGATGGCCTTAATTAAAGCTAAGGTATTAGTTTAGACCAGGGGTGCTCACACTCACAACCTGCGAGCTACTTTTCAAATGACCAACCCATTGTGATCTACCACCAGGAATGCATTCAAAATGTATTTACCAAATATATTTAATTTATGCACATACAATGTAATTTTGTTTACTCCAGACAACTGTAAACGTCCTCATACAACTGAATGAAAATAATGTTTTCTTCACATAACTGCACCAGTTATTACTTTTTATTGAAATGTCCAAATTAAATATGCATGTCAGAATAAGACCCAAACATTTTCAAAAAATAGAATGAGCTAAAGGAGCCAGACACATCCCACAACACCATCAGTATCACCATGATAAACACATGATCACACACACACTCTCTCTCTCACACACACACACATTTTCAATCTTATGATGCAGATAAATCATAACTAAGTCCGAAAATGCCGCTCCAGATTTCCCTTCTTTTGTATTGCGCCGGTACCCTGGCAGATGAGACAAACGCACTTTGAAAATGTCATCGTGAAAAAAAGTCCTCCTCCCATTCCGTATGAAAGTGATACTCATTTTTATACCCCGTCTTACAGTGCACCCTGTCTTACTGTCAGTTTAAGAGGAAAAAAACGAAAGAGGAAAAAAACGAAAGCGAAAAATTGGGAGGGGGGGTAACGAACGACTAGCTTGTTAGCTTCGCGGCGCTAAGGGGCGTTGTTTGCGCGTGCTCACTGACCTAATTGTACGAAAAGAAAATCATATGTCATGTGACTGGCTGTCCTGTGTATCAATCAAGTGACGTCAGATCACGACAACGTCATCTCAGGGCGCTTAATAGACAATCCGAATACGCAACAGCGTAGCTATGGCAACAAACAGACCGGATCGAAACTTATTGTCACGCGATCTACCAATACAGTCTACCCTCGTTTATCGCGGGGGTTACCCCTTGGAAACAATCCGCGAAGTAAACGGCTTTATTTTTTTACAATTATTTTACATGTTTTAAGGCCGTAAAGCCCCTAACCAGACGCTTTTATACACTTTTCTCACAGGCTTTAACGTTTTCTCACAGCTCTCTCTTATTTAAACATTCAAAAATCAAACTTCCTCCGCCTTATGGGTGCGACCGCAGGTGCCTTTACCCCTGCGGTTCGTTTCATCGACATGATGGGTTTTTTCAAGCCACAAAAAAGCTTGGTTTAAACTTAAAACTCAAAAGCTTAATACTTGGTTTGGGGTAGAAAACATACAGCACTTCACAGTCACACTGCTAGATTGAACATGGCTAGGTGAACCATCCCCACTAAATATAAAACCATGAAACAGACCGTAATAGGTGAACCGTGTTACAGTTACTGCTCTGATCTGCCTGCTGATCTCCCGTTCCATCCTACCCTCACTCGTGAACAAGATCCCGAGATACGTGAACTCCTCCACCTGGGGCAGGACCTCCTCCCGGACCCGGAGTAGGCACTCTACCTTTTTCTGAGCAAGGACCATGGACTCTGACTTGGAGGTGCTGATCCGCATCCCTGCTGCTTCACACTCTGTTGCGAACCGCCCCAGCATGTGTTGGAGGTCCTGGCTCGATGATGCCAGAAGAACCACGTGATCTGCAAAAAGCAGTGAGGAGATCTTCTGCCCACCGAGCTCGACACCCTCCACTCCCCGGCTGCGCCTAGAAATTCTGTCCATAAAAGTTATGAACAGAACCGGTGACAAAGGGAAGCACTGGCGGAGTCCAACCCTCACTGGGAACGAGTCCGACTTACAGCTGGCTACATGGACCAAGCTCTTGCTCCTTCGGTACAGAGACTGGACGGCCCTTATCAGGGGACCATCCACCCCATACTCTTGGAGCACTCCCCACAAGATACTCCTGGGGACCCTTTTTCCAAGTCCACAAAGCACATGTGGACTGGTTGGGCAAACTCCCAACTCCCCTCAAGCACCCCAGCAAGGGTAAATAGCTGATCTGTGGTTCCACAACCGGGGCAAAACCTGCATTGTTCCTCCTCGATCAGAGGTTCGACTATCGATCTGATCCTCTTTTCCAGCACCCTTCTATAGACTTTCCCAGGGAGCCTGAGGAGTGTGATCCCCCTGTAGTTGGAACACACCCTCTGGTCCCCACTCTTAAAAATAGGGACCACCACCCCGGTCTGCCAGTCCAAGGGCACTGCCCCCCGATGTCCAGTGGATGTTTTATTTTTTAAATTTAATTTTCTCTCCCATACTCATCAGCACTCCATGTTATTATCCATGTTTTTTTTTTCTATTAAAGCATATTGTAACTTTTATTTTTTGGCTTTGGCGTTATTCCTTTAGCTCCGGGTTAATAAGTCCTCATTCCCAGTTCATTTTCTCAACCGGCACCACTGGTTGACTGGCGAAGAGGAAGACAATCCAATCATTCTGCCCTGGCCTACAGAAAGCTGATCCATCACATGTTAGAAAGATGAGCGGAGGACTGCAGCCGGAGCTTATGTAATTGGAATGAAGTGGAATATGTTTCAGGGGTGAAGGGAATTCGGATTCTTCTGTTTCCCATGAAGTTTGGAGCCATTGTGTTTTCAGAAAAACATTCCTCCTTTTACACCCATCAGTAATCACCTGTACCCAAACTGATCAGTAGGTTTTTTTGCACTCTATCAATACTTGATCAGATTCTCCAATCATTTCATCAGAGGAACGTGTTATTCCAACTTTCTGGGCTCCAGGATGTTTTAGTGCTATAAATTCTTTAAGCTGTGGCTGCTGTCTTTGCCTCCTTCTCCTAACACACCCACACACACACACACACACGCGCACACACACACACTCAAACACATCTGGAAGTGCCACAGGACACTAGTACTGTTTACTGTTGATGAATCTGATATAGGACAGAAAAAAATCCCTATAAATCAGTATAACTGCAACTTTCTACAAGCACCGTAAATAATATTAAGAAAAGAATGTCCATAGTGCACTAATAATATTATCAGTAAATATACAGAATAATGAACAAAGGTCTATCTTGGAACATTTGAACATACTGTGAACATGAGTTTTTGTTCCTTTTTTTTGGTAGTTTTGCATTTGTATGTGTGAATGTGTTTGTATATATGCACACACATATATGTATATAATGTACTTTTTTATTCTACGGCCAGGAAAAAACTCAGATTGAAACATCCTCATGTTCTGTCTTTGCACAGTCAAAGAGGGCACATGTGACAGATGTGAAATGGTGGGGAACCTCAAAAAGGGCGCACGCTTCCCAGTACAGGCTGCCGGGGAATATTCGCTCCCTCCTGGAGGCCCAGCAGCAGACCTGGAGCAGGCAGGTGGTTTTAAAGGTCTCTGGCTCCTCCATTCCTGGCACACCGTCCTAGTTCTGGAGCCCAGCTGATGCCCCTCGCGAACCGTTCAAGCTTTTCTGCTGGCTGAATGAAAAAGAATCTTTATGACTGCATGCATAGTTAATTCAATAAGCAGAAATGGGCCATGTAACTGGACTAGTGGACTTCCCCTGGTTACAAGAGATGACATTTGTGCACTGTTCTCAATCTTGCAGGGTCGTGGATGTGGGAGAAGTTCACGTTCATTGTCGTTGGGCTTTGGTCCAGTTTTGGTTTTATTTAAAGCTTCAAATGGTATATTTACTTCAACAGAGAAATAACACGTGTCCGTGTTTAATTTACAGATCTCTAGCTGACAGCACATGCACACACACACACACACACACGCACACGCACACACACACACAAACACACACACGCACACGCACACACACACACACACACTGTCATCACATCATTTTCATGATTCCCCACAGAAACACCTCAACATGCTGACTGCACCAGATCTGAAATCCTCATAAACACTTTTATGTTGCTGTTGTGTTTCCCTTTGCACACAGTTTACATGCACACCTGATGTGCTGTGTTTTGTAATCATGTTTGACCATCATATTCTCTAAATTGGATTAATAAGAGATACAGAGAGAGAGAGATAGACAGAGAGGGTGAGAGAGATAGACAGAGAGGGTGAGAGAGAGAGAGAGAGAGGGTGTGAGTGAGAGAGGAGGTGTGTGAGAAAGAGAGAGAGAAAGAGAGAGAGAGAGGAAATAGATGAAATAGAGAAAAAGCTGGAAAGTGTGATACTGTAACCAACAAGATTGTGAGGATTGGCAGTGAAATGATTACATTGCTGGCATGCATGAGTGTGTGAGAGCTACATGTTTTAACAGTGAGCTTTTATTGTGTTTGTGTGTGTGTGGGTGCATGTGTGTGTGTGGGTGCATGTGTGTGTGTGGGTGCATGTGTGTGTGTGTGTGTGCGTGTGTGTGTGCAGTTTTGGAACTTGTAACACAATCTGCGAGGGCAACAGGAAATTGCTGGAGTGGATGGGGGGGGGGGAGTAATGTGACATTAGACAGGTGGGTGGGGGTGCTGCAGGAGCTGATGGAGGGATGGATGGAGGAGGCACAGATCGGGGGGAGGAGGAGGCCGCTGTCAGCAAGCTGTCGCTTGAGGGTAACAGGGACAGGAACCGTTGGCAGAGGATTAGCAGGCGTGCCAAGTTTAGCCCTGAAAACTCTTGCCTTTATTTCCAGGCCTTGAAGGCTGGCGGGAGAGCAGGGTGTGTGTGTGTGTGTGTGTGGGGGGGGGGTCACATCCCGGATGTCACGTCTGTGCCACGTCTACGTCTCCAACGCAGGTCCTTTGGCGCTCTGGGATTTTCCTTTCCGAAGGCCGCAAAGACCGTGTCTTACTTTTTGTTGTGCCTGACCCCCCCCAACCCACACACACACACACACCCCCCAGGACCTGCAGCTCAGGTCTCGACCTCAACCAACACGGATCCGCTGGGTCAAAGCTGCGACTCCGCAGCCGAAAGGGAAGGTCTCCGCAAGCGCGCAGATGTCATCAATCAAACCTAAACCCAACAGCAGCCAAGCTGGGGTGTGTGTGTGTGTGTGTGTGGGGGGGGGGGTTATTCTTAGTGCGCCGCTGTGATGTCATGGCAGGACGGGGCTTGACAGATCGCGCTGAGGGTATGCGTGGCATGCAGAGTACCCCACGGCCCTCATGGCCGCTCTTCCTGTCTGCAGCTTGGCCTTTAGTGGCTTTAAAGCTCAGGATTAAAGGGCACAGGAAACTACCAGGACTAATTTTAGAGCGGCATGTAGATGGGCTTGGCAGAGCGCATCAGCACCTTCATCACGGCGGCACAGCGAGCGTGACAGGGCAGGCCAGGGAGAGATCTGGAAACGCGGATGGCCGGGTCACGGAGAGAGCCGTTTCCATGCGATCACAGGAGGGTTCGGGGAACGAGGAGCTGAGGAGCTCCCGCAGGCTGAACGCGGGGCCGCGTAACGGTGACCACCAAGTGCAGCTACAGATAAGGAGGCGAAATAGGAGCCCGTTTTTAAGTGATTGACGATCAGAAATGATCTGAATCAGGAAATTATACATTCCTAGTTAGGCAGAAACAATTTCTCTGGAAAAAAAAAAAAAAAAAAAAAGAAGCGTGATTACGGAATTTTGGAAGACTCCGACAGGGTGGAAACTGTGAACTTTTATTTGAGTGGGGACTGTAAAAAAAAAAAGCTCATTGCAGATGTAATAGGCACTACAATCCATAAATCACCTGGGCTGGGTTACGCGGGCCGTTCTTTCACGGTTTTGACTTTCTTTTAGCTTTAGGAGTCATAATTGTCAAATTATTACCCAGGAAGTGGAAAATTTCCCCTCTGAGTGGAAAGTGGGCAAAGGGGAAAAGTGTTGGCACTTATTGAAATGTAGCTGGTTTTAATAAATCATTTACGTGGCGGCGTGTGCTTGGGCTTTTGTTACGTAGCCAATGGTTGACAATGGTTACTACCGCCAAAGTGCACTTCCAGTATAAACCTGCCTTTTGTTCCTCAAGGGAGACAAAGACGTGAATGAATGTACTGTCAACTTGTGTTTTGTCTCCTTGTGAATAGAAACCTGACGTAGGCTCCAGAGCGGCAGAGGCTCTGACTTACATGTGCTCTTCTCTTTAAGGACAGACGCGAGTCCGCCCGCGTTGTGGCGAAAGAAAGGATTATTTTGTAAGGCTGTTTGTCCTTTGAAGTGGTTTTCCAGCGCGAGGAGCAGGCGGCTGCACGGGCCTCCACACGACCATCTGCGGACGAAGCGATGCGCCTTTCTGAAGCGATTCCCTCCGTCGTTACGCGAGAATCGGGGCGCGCTCAGATTTTCCCCCGCGGGTGTGAATCTGCGAGGGTGAGAACGTGGAGGTATTTTCTGCTTTTGGTAAACATCTTCATCCAAACCTCCCCGCATGACTACTCGCTGCCCGCTCACCCCTACTTTGCGCCGTCTGCGATGGGTCAGTGGAGGAAGCTTCTCCTCCAGGAAGCATCAGGAGGGTTTGCGTAAACCCAAAGTCCTCGCAGACGCCCAGTGCCCGGAACCAAACAAACCAACAAACAAAAAACCCCAGCCAGACCAGTGAGACAGGAATGGTTTACTACCCGTTTGGTAGCATTCCGAGGATCGTGAATGATTGTCACAGAGAACACGGTGTGACCGTTGCTCGAGCTACACACAGCCGTCATGTGATGGGATGTTTTCTTTTTTTTTTTTTTTCTGAACTGGAAATGTAAGTGGGAGATTTGTGGAGAGCTGTAGTTATTGAATAATGAGCGCTTTGTGAGCGGCCTCATGATTCATGGCAACCGTTTTTTGTTGTCGTGACTCTGCCTGCTGGTTAACACTGAACTGTACCGCGGGTGAGGAGACGCTTACATAAATGTGTTGGTGTGGACACGGACCAAGCGCCGCCAGCGTGTCAATGAATAAAGAAAATCAGACACGGGGAAGAACAGTCTTTAGACAAAATAGCAATTTATTAATAACTTATCTTTTCTTTACATTCGTAAGAGGAGTGTGGAGGGGTTTGGCAGAGGCTACCAAGACGGTGTCCTCCAAGAAAGATGCATTCTCTACTGGGGGGGGGCGGCGCGACGCGACTCTTTCTCCTCTCATCTCGACAAATTAAAAACTGCATTTCACAGCGTTTTTCCCTGAAGAGCTGAGGTGAGCGAAGCCTCCGACTTTTGTCCACACGTCAGAGGCCGTTCACCCTTTTGCACACATCTGGATAGTTCACATTAGTCTTCATTGTGTGGTGACGCGTTTAAAAAAAAAGAATGAGGAAAAAAAAAAAAAGAACAGAAAAGAGAAGGTTTCCGAAAATAAAACGATCTAGGTTGCCAAGTTGAGATAATAAGTGATATTTTTCCGGAGGCTAATGCACGATAAACAAAAATGCTGAGTGCAAAAGTAAGGCAAACAACCAAGGTGACTGACTCGTGAGAGGGGTGGTGCAAAAACAAGGCCCGTCGGCTGTAGTCACACAAAGCCAGTATCAAATATATTACACGTGTATACAATTTTACACAACTCTTAAACAGCCTACTTGATTTTTGGCATAATCAACTGTAACATACTGATCAAAATGCAATATGTTTGCTTACATAAATGTAGAATATGAAAACAAATCGATACGCACTTGTTGCAAAGGGTATATACTGGAGCAAGGCTTTGACTGTATTGTCTCTTCTGTTAAGATTATATACATTATGTATAAATGTTTGAAAAGACTCCACACATGTAAAATCGAGTCTGGTAGAGAGTGTGTGATTTAAAGCTGGGTTGCGTAAACCCCCATAGAGGCAAGTCTTCACAGAAGACAACGAAGGCGGCGTGGCCCGGGGTCTCGGGGGAGCCGTCGTCAGTCCCCAGAACGCTTACGAAAGGGTCTCGTTATTATCCGTCCACTTTGAACAATCACGTTTCTTTGGCACACCAGCCCCGGGAGCGTCGATAGGACGAGGTTCTCCCTCTGCCGCCGCGGCGAAAAGAGAGGAAAAGACCCTCTGGAGATCAGCGGCGACACTGGGGGGGGTGGGGGGGTGGGGTGTTGGGGGGGGGGTTGCGCGAGCAGCGTCTGTGTCAAAGCCGCTCTTTTTCCTGTCCCTCGCGGCAGCTGCTCCTCAACTAGGCGGCTCCGGCGCTCCGGTAACCGGCCGTTCGGCAGCAACCGGCGGCTGACCCCGGGTCGGAAAAAACGAGAAACTTCAGGAGTCGTTTCCAACAGGAGGACCTCTGGCGTGGAGGACGGGCGGGCGGTCGGGGGGGTTCGGGGCGAGGGGGCGGCGGCGCCGGGCCTCACGTGGACTCCAGGGGGGTCCAGCTGGAAGACGTTGTGGTTGGTGGGCGTGGTGAAGTAGAGCGGCTGGCTCGGCGCCGAGATGCGGTTGTCGCACGGGCTCTTGAGGCTCAGCGTGCGCTCGAAGTCCAGCAGCTGGCCCATGAAGTTGAAGTTGGGCGAGATGTTGGACTTCTTCATCTTGACGATGTCGTAGGCGTCGTTCATGGACAGGTTGAGCTTCTGCATCAGGTAGGCCACCGTGACCGTCACCGAGCGGCTGATCCCGGCCAGGCAGTGAACCAGGACGCCGCACTTCTGCCCTCGAGCTTCGTCTGTCGGGGGAAAGAAAAGAGCGGAACCTTAGCCCTCGCCTTACGCAACACCCCTGCTCTACAGCAGCTATCAACATTCCTCAACTTCAACTTTGACGTGTGGCGGTAACGGTTCAGGGGGGGGAAACCTTTTTCTTTTTTTTTTCTTTCATTTGTCCTTGAAAATGCGCCGAAGATACTTCCTACCAAAACAGATTAAAAGCCGCTGGGAGAGCTGCTGAAGTCATTATCGCAGCTATCTCCCGAGCGCGTCGTCCAGCAGCGAGGGACGGCGGCGCTGCGCCCTTTCTGGCCCGCACTCGGCGTCTGGGAAAGCGAGTATTACGGTCTATTAAACCATTCTTCCGTTCGCCGGGGTTACTCCAACAATGCTGCCATTTGGACGCGTAAACACAGGAGTCATGAGGGTGCCCTGTCAAGGCGAACAGGATGTCAACAAGGCCTGTAAATGGCTCCTTTTGTAATGTGGAGGGAGGACAGAGGGGGGGCCAGTGCCATGTCCTAGATTACTTTCAATGCCACTTCCTTCCTGTTGCGCTTGAATTACCCACCCCTCCCCATTGTCCACTCTCCCCACTCTCCTGTTACAACATCTCCCTTTTTGCTGCAATTACACAAGCCCCGGGACGAGATAGTCCAGGACATCTTCCATTGAAGTCAAATCCTTTGTACACAGTCTATTTGAGCCTGTGAACCATTGCAGGCAGACTTGTTTTGCTTTGCCTCCACACAATGGCCTTAATCTGCCTGCTCTGCATGTCCCCGCCTGATTGACTGATAAGATCGCAGCCAGGGACACCTCATCTAATCTCAATTGCACAAGAAGACGGAGAAGAGATAATCCATATCACATTAGAAAGATTATGACCCCCGGATCTGCGTTTGGTGGCGTTTCTTCCTTTTGGGGTTCGAGGCGCGAGTTTTAAGCGATCGCCGTGTAAGCGCTCCTGTCTTTAACCACACCGTGAGGCTGTTCATACTCATGTCTGGTTATGTATTCTGAAGTTTCTGTGAAAATATAAATAAATCTGCAGCTCTGCAGGATTTCTTACCAATAAAGCCGATGGCCTCTGGGAAGAACTGGGAGAGATTCTGGCTCCAGTGATCTGAGATGGGGATCTGCTTGTATTTAAACTCCCCTGCGTTCTCGAAGAGGTTGGGCAGGTTGGGGGTGACGTTCAGGATGTACTTGATGCCGTACTCCTCCAGCACGTCCAGGTTGGTGGCGTCCTTGGCGCAGCCCAGGTAGAGATGCGGCAGGATCTCCACCGGGAAGGAGGGCTGCGGGTTGGACAGCGGGCTCCCGTCCGAGTCGGTGGCGCTGCACGGGTCCCGATCGATGTCGGACTCGATGTCTGAGGAGTCGGAGCTGATGCGCAGCCCGCCGAGGCCCAGCACCTGCGCGGTGGGGGAGCTGCTGTTGGACGAGCCGTCCAGGTTGGTTTCGCACAGAGCTGGAAACTCGGCCTGGAATTTACTGAAGCCGCCTGCGAGGTGTGACAGAAAACGGGCAACTATAAACGCACTGTCGGCATTTTAGCGCGTATGCGTTGCGCACACACGCACACACAAAAAAAACTTCCCCCCGAATCTACCCGTGCTCCTCCTATTTATTAATTTATCCGTCACAGGTTATTTTGTGAAGGCAAAAAAAAAAGTATCGTGACCCCCCCGATCGTTTGCTTGTTCGCGGCACAACAACATCCAGAGGTGACAAAATCGCAAATGAACCCAAAGGTGCGAAGGAACCGTGAATGGAAGTCACTCACCCTCCAGGTAATAGGCCTTATAGCCCTCGTCCTTCATCCTCCTCAGCAGTAACCCCAGCACGGAGCCTCCGTCGACGTTCTCGTTCCACTCGCGGCTGTACTCGTCGTACAGCACGATGGTGTCCGTCTTGCACCGGCGGACGAACTTCTCCCGGTCTTCGCCGTCCGAGAGCAGCGACCTCACGGGCAGGTTGCCCTTCTTCAGCCGGCGGAGCATGAGGCTCGGGATGGCCACGTTGATGGCCGTCTCGACGTGCGACGACTCGTAGAGCTCCTGCGCCCGGCAGTCCATGACCAGCAGGCCGTCCCTGCGCGTCTCCAGCTGCTCCCGGAGCCACCCCACCGTCTTGCTGATTGCCATGATCGCGTCGAGTTGGACGACCGGCTTGAGCTTGTCAAGCATTTAGACGCAGGAGTGAATCAAAAAGAAAAAAAAACAAAACAAACAACACACAAAACGAAGCAGCAGAAGCGAGATTCGGGAGTTTTTTGGAGCGATTTCCCGGCTGCGCCTCTGGAAAACCAAAAAAAAAAAAAAAAAATTAAAAAAATCTGGGGTTTCTTTGCGCTGCGCGGGCCCTCGTTGGAAACGGCGTGTTTAAAAACACGCCGAAATGGAAAAAAGAAAGCAGCCCTTCTGTCATGGAACGCCCGTTCGGATCACCCGAGCGCGGCTCCTACGGAGATCTCCCGAGCGGGGCCGCACCGGCAGTCATTCATGCATCCGGCCGGAGCGCCCGCGGTATTTATCAATGAGTCACACCGGCCTTGCGACAGCAGCTCGGGCTCCTTCCACTTATATAACTCCGCTCCTCCGGGCGCTTCGGCTCTCTTTATCCCCACCGGCTCGTAGGTTCCGCAGCAGAAACGCGGATGGAGGCGAGGCGTGTGCGTGTGCGTGTGCGCGGAGGCTGCCCTGCGGACGCGAGCGGTGTCGGTGCCGGTGCCGCCTGTCCCCGCTGCTCCGTCTGCGGTATGAATAGACGCTCCGCAGTCTCTGGCTCGATGCGCTCTCTGCGGCGCCAGACTGCTGAATGGCTACGCACGGGAGGAGTTTCATTGGATACAACGCCGCGGCCGGCCAATCGGGTGGCTCGGAGCGGCGGTCGCCCTGGAAACGGGGGCCGGATGGAGCGGCCCCGTGTTGATGAATTGTTAATGAGTTTGTCATTCACAAAAACGGAGAGGAATTTCCGCTCCGGATCAAGTGAGTGCAAACAAACAGAAGAACTGCGGGGAGAAGGAAGGAAGGGAGGGAGGGAGGGAGGGAGTGAGGGAGGGAGGCCTCGGCTGAAAGAGGAAAGGAAAGAGGGTGATCGAATTAGGATTCACACTACTCTGTTGCAAGCGGTGCCCGTCTGCGTCCAAAGTGAACGCGGAGACGCTCCGCACGCAGCGCAACATCTGTAACTGTCGTCGCATTAACCAATAAATAAATAAATAAATAAACAAATAGTGTTGCTTTTTGGGGCAGACGGGTGGAAAGTCTGAAGAGACTTTTGAGGGAGAATTAATTCCGTCCCGTCTCCAACGGAGAGGAAGCCCAGAGCTCACCCACGGGTGGGTGACAACACCAGCTTGGACCTGAAGGCGCGAGCAAAGGCGTGATGAGAACATTTTTTTTTTTTTTAATGTTTCTTTCAACGTCGCCTGTGCGCTTTTTCTTTCTTTCTTTCTTTCTTTCTTTCTTTCTTTCTTTCTTTCTCTTTTGGTTTTTACGCGCAGGCCGACTTCTGCCGCGGCCGAGGATTCTTCGGCGACACCTGACTTATTTATTTTCTTTTTTTCTTCCCTTTCGCGAGGACGACAGCGTACACAGAAACCCTGTCACTTTAAAGTGTGTCAGCGCAGCTCCTGACTAAAAGCGGTGGAAATAAACACGGTTGAATAACGCCGCCGCTCTCTGACACACACAAAAGCACAGGAGCTATTTCGGTCTGCGCGGCCTTCACTGGACTGACGGGGTCGTTTGTGTGGGTGGTGGTAAACGAACGCGCCCCCCCTCACACCGGGTTTTTTTTTGTTTTTTTTTCCAGTTTAGTGTTGCAGCAGCATACCTCGGACCAGGTAGTCCTGCGCGCCTTTTCTCCACATTCGGTTTCGGTTTATTCCTTTCGGTGGACGCTGCGAGTTGTTTATCGCTCTTTGAGCCACCGCGCGTCCTTCACGCCTTTTAGACGCAGGTCAGACAGGATGCGTCAGGCAAATATCAGGGTCACTGATTGCTTCCCATCGGATCGTTAATGGCCTCCACGCCCAAACTGAACGCATTAGCGCAGTAAACAAAAGGCGCGCTTCCACGGGCTGCTCCTGCGCCTCACAGCCGACTGTGAACGCACCAAAAGTCTTTTAATTGACGATCTGTGGGTTTAATATGCTTGTCCCCGCTCAGGGGCGTAATTAGCCGCAGCCTGAAAACACTTTCAGGGTCAGATAAACCCATCAGCCGCTTTAACACGTCACGTTCAGTTTGCGTCATTATATATATATATATATATATATATTTTTATTTATTTATTTATTTTTTTCCTACCTTACATGTAATAATAGACGTGAAGTCTAAAACTGCAGACGTTTTAAGTTCCTCAATCAGGTTTCTGTCTCCACTTTTTGAAGAAGTTGTTTGTGGTTTGTGCGCGCAGACGACCAGGCAGCAAAACATCATTTAAATTCCAAACCAGCTTCCTGTAAACAACATGGTTTTAGAACCTCTTGTGATGGTTTGTGTCCAGATATAGACGCGTTTTGGCCCAATTCCTCGCCAACGCATCCCGCCCGTCCTGCACTTTTAGCATCGCCGAGCGGGTGAAATGTCGACCGGCTGACCTCTTCTCCTGGGAGAGGCCGCGCACATTCGTCACTATGATCTCAAGGGGTGTTCTTTGGACACAGACCCTCGAGGACTGCTCTTTTACAGCCACAAACGGGGTTCAAACCCGGAAGCACGACTTCATGTTACGCCACATTTTTTTCAAAAGAACGGATGTGAGATAAGGGCTCACCCTTAAATTCAAGGGCTATGGGTCAACGCGGTCATTCTTTTCAAGGACAAAACGTTTCAAAATCGTTGCATTTATGAGATGAAGGTTTAAAGTCGCTGCTCGTGTCCGTCTACATGCGAGTTAGGCCCAGGGAATGACTTCTGAACGCAGTCTGCACAGAATAGCAGCTCTCCTCAAGCTAAACAAATCTCTCCAGAGTGTGTGTGTGTACGTGTGTGTGAGCATGTTTGTGTGTTTGCGGCTGTCACAGACAAGGTATACTTGTCACGCTGTCGCTGCAGACCATCGCTCTGGGTTTTTAGAAATGTAGAAAATGCGTCATTGAGTTTAGGGAGAAAAATACCAAAAAAAAAAAAAAGATCCAGAGGTGTGTGCCCTCTCTCTGTCTCTCTCTCTCCTCTCTCTCTCCTCTCACATCGTTCCTCATCTGCATGTGTGTGTCCGTGTGTGCTGCCTCTCTGCCAGTCACGTCCCTGTGATGCTGTGATGTGGTGTGTTAGCATATGAAGCGTGCAGCGCCCCCAGCATTAACTCACCCTGGACCCTCCCCACAGAGTGACAGAAGTCTCTGTGAATGGAGCCAAGCTGTTTCCATTCACCCTCAAATGAATTCAGCTGTCTTTCACCAGTGAGCGACCCCCCCCTCTTTTTTTAATCTCTTGGGCCCCTCTTTCTCTTCATCATTTGGCCTCTGCGTTTCATTTTCTCCCCTTCCTTTGTCCGCGTCAGGCAATATGCGATCAATGTCTGTACGTTCAACACAGTCTACCAGAACCCGCCTTATCTGCCTTCAGACGTGGGACTCCTGGAGCCGATGCCTTCCTGTTCCCATGTTTACGCTCAGAGCTGCTCCGGCCCTTCTGAGCGAGCCAAGGGGTCCCACACGTGTTCCTGGAGGGGAACCACTTTCATCCCATGCCCTCATACACTTTCATCCCATCCTTGAGAATGCTCATCCGTCCTTGAACATTTTTATCCCGTCCTTGAACACGTCCCCCACGCTTGGGTTCAAGTGAAAGTATCTGATTTTATTTCCTATTCTAATTCCTCATCTTATGGGAGATTGTAGCACATAATGAGCACAATATTTTCCTCCAGGTTCCACACAAAAGCGTGTCAGATTATAAAGAGCTGTAAGCATTGGATTTTTAGACAAAACCATCAGCTATGTATTTTTCTTGTGAAGTCTTTTTTTTTTTTTTTTTTTTTAAATGCACAATCACGTCTTTGTAGTCTCTGGTCATCTGATGACGTGTTTACTGCCACCGTGTTTTGCGTGGAAAGCCCCCGCTCTTTGTTCCTCCCTGTGCCCCGCGGACAAGCCGGGTTTCATGTCCAGTTCGTGTTGCCGGTTGTCGACACACACACACACACACACACACACACACACACAAAAAAAAGTGTGGCAGGTGGACAAGACAAATGAAAAAGTGTTTCACTTCTCCTGAAAGACTTCTGCCCTGACTCAGGCTTCTCTTTTGTCTTGACTTGTTTTTTCTTTTTTTTTTTCTTTTCTGGCGTTCCGCCGCCTCTTTTGTCCGCCTGCGCGTGGGCGGGGCTTCCTGCCGCTCCTCACCTGCCCGGTTATCCTCACCTGCCCTTAATCACAGTCTGCACCCTGGATTTCCAGTTGAGACTAGACTGGCACCAGTCAATGACAATGGTTCTTTGAGCAGCCCTCTTTCTTTATTTGTGCCACTTTGCTTCCAGTGTTTTTATTTTGCTCACAGTATAATAAGCTGATGTTTGTGTCAGAAAATAGTCCATTTACTGACTAAGTGATGCACGCATAAGAGCAGGGAGCGAACTTAAACGCATGCCACAGGGTAAAACTAACTTTTGAGGTGACCCGGGATGTTTCACTGCGCTGAGAAGCTGCTTCTTTGCGGAAGGACGAGAGCGTGAGCCGACAGATCTGGAGGAACGAGGACGCGCGTGACCGAGTCACCGAGAGGCAGCGGTGTGATTCCAGGACGCTGCCGTCGACAGGCAGGGGTTGAGAGGCCCGAGGCCCGACCCTGGGTCGAGCGCACGCGGAAGGGGGCTCGGGCGCGCACGTCGGCGGGAGAGGGGGGGGGGGCTGCGCAGTCAAGCAGGCGAGCTGCTCGCACGAGAGAGCTGAGATCTTCATTTCTGTTGGCACACGCACCTTCAAAGCAAAAACACCTGAGTTGTCACCCCCCCCCCACACACACCCCCGCCCCCACACCCCCCACCCGCCGCCATCTTTTCCCAATCTGCCCCGTACCCCC